>CM040122.1:329340854-329901768 GCA_022559845.1 Amorphophallus konjac | reverse complement strand
TCCCCCCCCCTACTCCCCCCCTACTCACTTATACTGTTCATTCCGACCGTCCAGCCACTCCAAACGACCCATTCTTAGTCCCAATGGAGCGAGGAGGATCGAGCCAGGGTCCAGGGAAGCGAAAACGACTGGCTCGTCGTGCGAGGAGGTTGAGGGATGATGCCGAGGAGGCTGCAGCAGAGGAGATTGCGGCGGAGGAGGGGATGGAGGTGCCTCTCCTGGCCGCGGAGGCCGCTGCGGATGCTGGTGACGCGGGAGAGGACGATCACGACCCGGTAAGTACTTCGAAATTCTCACCCTGTGGTTCAATAGGCTAAAACGGGCGTGCGAGAGGCTGTGAGAGAAGGCCAGGTAGTGAGAGAAGGAGGCGTCCAGGGGCCTGGACACCTCCACTTTTTTTCTTTTTACTATTGTTTATTTATTTATTTACGTAAATAATAAAATAAAATAAAAATAATGAGGCGTCCTAGGCCCTGGACGCCTCCATAAAAATATATATATTATTAATAAATTTTGTTTTTGGTTTTTTTCTAAAAAAGAAAAAGGTAAATTGGATGGAGGCGTCCAGGGCGTTGGACGCCTCCAAAAGAAAATATAAATATTTAAAAAGTAAAAATAAAAATAAAATAAAAAGAATAAGTAGTATATATACAGTGTTATTGTTTATTATTATTCATGATGCTGATGTGTTCTTTGTTGGTTTTGTGGTTTGCAGGGCGTGATGAAGGGCCGGATCAGCTGGTCCTTGGTGGTGGCAGCATACCGTGGGCTGCCGGATTTTCAGAGGGCGCGTGTAGACGCCATGGGCTTTGGAGCTTTCCTTAGGATCGAGCCCTTCCGGCTCGACCTTCCTCTTATCCAGGCACTGAGGGAGCGGTGGCACGCACCAAGCCGGGTGTTTCTGATGCCCTGGGGGCACATGGTGCCGACACTGGAGGACGTGGCTCGGATCACCAGGCTACGAGTTGACGGAGAGGCAGTCAGCGGGGTCACCTTCCCCGACTACCGAGAGAGTGCCCTGGACCTGCTGTGGTTAGAGACGAGCGTGACTGATAGAGACAGCAGGGTAGTCGGCCGGGTGGAGATCATGGAGGCGCTCGGATTCGTCGACCCGCGCCAGCGGGTTAGCGAGACTGGAGCGGAGTTCTTGGCTCGACTGGAGGGGGATGCTCGTGCAGCTTTCACCCAGGATCCGAGCGAGAGGGAGCTGGTGGATCTAGACCTTCGGAGGTTCCTTTTCTTCTTCCTGGGCCGCCTTCTGCTGGGGACGAAAGGGGATGGCATCCACTGCCGTTTCCTCGGGATCTTGGCGGATCTGGACAGAGTGGGAGACTATGCGTGGGGGGCGGCTCTGCTTGCCCATTTGATTGCTGATCTCTCCCAGACTTCGGAGAAGGAGACGACAGTCAGTGGCTTCGCACCTTTCCTCCAGGTAAACATTTTATTTTGCATTACTACAGTTAAATATGCAATTATTGTACTAATGATGTATGATGGATGCAGGTGTGGAGCTATTACTATTTCCCGATGGGGAGGGCTAGGCATGGGAACAGGAGGGCCGTGCCTCTGGCGCGGCAGTGGAGGCCGGTCGTGGTTGCAGCACCCCACGGCTACCAGCTGGCGTCACTTCGTCGGGAGCTGAGCGAGTATCCCGAGACCATGGTATGATGCGTATGATTTTTTGTGTGTTTATGCGTGAGACTGAATGGTAACTAACATGATGTATGTATGGTGACGCAGGTGGTGTGGAGACCCTACCTGGGCATGGGCGACGCTGGCCAGCCCTGGGTTGTAGCGGGTCTTCCTCGTTTCAGGCGGGACGTGTGGGTCCATTGCCTGAACGAGATTGAGCCGCTGCGGCTTAGACTGGTCATGAGGACGTTGGGGCTGGCCCAGGAGTGGGTTGACGTAGATGCACCGGCCCGCATTGGGCGGAAGACCAAGGGGAAGGCGAAGATTGTGGACTGGCGTACGCGCTTCCCAGCACAGTACCAGGACTGGCAGCAGGGCGGGGTCCCAGTGGTGTCCCATGTACAGGACAGCACAGATTAGATGAGACGATACCGAGCTACGTACGGGGACCGCCTCTCCTTGGGTGGTATGGCAAGGGTAAGTGAAATGAAACTACTCCACCTTTCTATATGTATATGCATGTGGTACTGACTTATGTGCAATGCAGGATGCTCGTGATAACATGATCGCCGACCTGCGGGCCCAGCTGGCGGACGCCAGGCGGCAGTTGGTGGCCATCCGACAGGAGTTGGAGATCCTGGTGAGTCTATGCAATGCATTTTTTTTTGTGACCTGGATTTTTGATGCTTAGCCTTTGACTGACGTTTGCCCCGTGTTTCAGCGGGCCCACCAGACAGCGGCAGCCGGGATGGCTGGTGGAGCGGGTTCCAGTTCGCGGGGCCCTTCTCCGGAGGTTTCTGCCCTCCAGGAGCAGCTGGCGCACACGGTGGCTCGGGCTGAGGAGGCCGAGCGTGACCGCGAGGCTCGAGTGAGTGTTTGCTTGGCCCCGACCCTTTTCTAGCTGCTTTCCTTCTATCACTGTTCTCTTACGGTGCATGCGTGCTTTGACAGGTGGCCGAGATTCGGGAGGCCCTAGCGCGTGCTGTCCGTGCTGAGCAGGAGCGTGATGCCTGGGTGGCAGAGCGTGACGCCCGGATTGCGGAGCTAGAGGAGGAGCGTCGACGGGAGGCTGAGGAGCTTCCTCGTGACGTGCTGGATCTGCGGATCGCCCTCGAGCTGTCGAGGAGGGAGGCGGTGAGAGAGAGAGAGGAGAGGGAGAGGGATAGGGAGACCATGGAGAGAGAGAGGGAGTGGGATAGGGAGACCCTAGAGAGAGAGAGGGAGAGGGATAGGGAGACCATGGAGAAAGAGAGGGAGTACAGGATGGCAGAGCGATATCGGGATTGGGACGAGAGGAGAGCTCTGGTGGCCCAGGTGTCGGAGCTTCGACTGAGTCTTGGCACGGCGGAGGGGAGACTCCGGGAGAGTGAGGAGCGGTATCGGAGGGCGAAGGAGCGCGGGGAGCGACTTCGTCAGTCCGGTTCCTTTTCTGTGGGCAGCTTTCTAGTTTCTTCGGCCGAGCAGTGTCGCCGTACCTTGGAGGCTGGCATGGTGCCGCCTGGGGAGGCGAGCACGGCTTCTCAGGGTTCACAGAGGTCGCGGAGGCCCCCTAGGGATCCCCGTCAGAGGAGGGAGGAAGGAGATGACCAGGAGGGTGACGGTGAGAGTTAGAGAGTTGCTTGTACGTCACCCTTCTCACTGTATGATGTACTTTCGGCTATTATATGAAATGGAAATGGCTTTTTTGTGTTGTGTGTACCTTTCTCTCTCCCACACTTTCTTCTTTGCACTGAGTTGTCCTTTGAGGCATGCTTCGCGAGACCTTGCCCTGAACAGCGGGGAACTACGCCTTGCACGGGGGGATTTTGTTCCCTTCTCCCCCTTTTGGGCGCGTCCAGGCGCGAGGACGCGTCTTAATCCTTGATTTCAAATTTAAAGCGACGGATGGTCCTTCTTCTCTCGTGCCTTACCCGCAAACGAGCCCGCCTTCTGTCGAAACTCGCTTGCCCCCCTTTCCGTCTTCCTCTTCTTTTGATCGATGGAGTTCGGTGGGCCCGACCATGGTGAAGGTGGAGAGGGACGAGGAACTCCTCGCCCAAGGAGGGACGCGCCCGAGCACGGAACGGCGTCCATGGAGGAGGAAGGGCCGCTTCGGGCCCCCGAGGGACCCGAGGGGCCCGATGGCGTGGGAGGAGGCGAACACGGTCCGGTAGGTCCTCCGATCTCTTCCTATTTTAATTCATTTTGGGTTTTGAAGCGAGCCGCGCGAGGATGAAAGGGTTCGGCGAGTGTTGCACTCAAATGATGGACGCGTCCTAGACAGGGGACGCGTTCCTTTTGACTGATGCGGGGCCCCTTTCTTGGTGCAGGACATGGCAAGGACCCTGGGTTTGGCCGATGAGTGGGCGAGTGCGGACGAGCCGAGCCGCGTCAGGAGGGAGAGCCGCGGCAAGGCGAGGCTCGAGGACTGGCCCGTACGTCTCCCTGGACAGCAAGGGGGTGTACTGGTGCAGGACAGTGCGGACTTCCTACGGCGGCAGAGAGAGAGTTACGCGGGGCTTCCCCAAGCTGGGGACACGCGTGGCATCGGCGGCTCGCGCGCCCAACTGTCAGAGACTAGGCGGCAGCTGGCCGTCGCTCAACATGAGTTGTCGCTCCTGGTAAGTTACGTGCCGCACTTTTAACTTCAGATTTTAGAGTTTCACTGACGGCCGTTGTTTATTTCGTTCCAGCGTGCCCAGCAGACAGCGACGGTGGGAGTGGCTGGCGGATCTTCCAGCTCCTCGGCCCCTTTTCTTGAGATTGTCTCCCTCCGGGAGTAACTTGCCGGTGCGGTGGCCCGCGCGACCCGGGCGGAAGAGGAGCGTGACGCCTGGGTGGCGACTGTAGCAGAGCTGCGGCATCGTGGTGAGGAGAGACCTTCTCCAGACATCCTGGAGTTAAGGGTTCTTCTGCAGATGATGAGGAGAGAGGCAGAGAGAGAGAAAGCCGAGAGAAGGTCCGAGCGGCAGCGGGATCTGACCGAGAGGAGGGCCTTGGAGGCCCAAGTGAGGGAGCTCCAGCTGGGCCTTCAGGCCGTCGTGCAGAGGCTAGGAGGGATGGAGACGCGCTACGAGAGAGCGCGAGAGTTCGGGGAGCGACTCCGCCAGTCCGGTCGCTTCGCCGCTAGTGGCTTCTTTGCCACGCCAGGGGGGGAGCAGCGAGTCACTGCTGTGGAGCAGGCGCCCAGAGGCGAGGCAGGTGCTGCTGCACGAGGATCCCAGAGGCTTCTGAGGGACCCGCACCTCAGGGGAGAGGAGGAGAGTGCCCAGAGAGATGAGTGATGGTGAGGATTGGCGAGCTAGTGGACCCGCCACCTCTCTATGATTGTAGTGTTTGTGACAGCTTATGTAGAATTATGAATGGAGTGATTTGATTTTCTGCTATTTATTTGTTCTTTTGTGCGTTCCTTCTTCCCTACGCTTCTCCTCCTTTGCACTGTTCACATGTGATGGGTCTGCCGAGACTCCGCTCCAAGCGGAGAATCGCGTCTTGTTGTGACCATTTTTCACGGGAATCTGCCGTCGAAGTCAATACTGACGGCCCTAGTTCCTTTTCCGGGATGTTGTGCCAAATTTTGCGAGCGTCCTCCAAAACATGATAGGGTATCCCTAGACAACATAGGGGCTATTCGTCCTATTCTTCGTCCAGTCAATCACCCTGTGCGAGCGGTGAAACGACACATGGGACCGCTTGGCAGGTGCCTCATTGCGAGGGCTATCATTGACAGGTGATGGAGGCAATCTTGGCCCGCACTCCTTCCATTTCTATAAATTCTTGTCCCTTTTATCTTCCCAGGTATATCGAGGACTAACTCGAGGAGCACAAGTTCTTACGAGAGAGGAGGAGTTCAAAATTCTGAGAGTTGGATGGAGGGCGAATCTTCCCATTCTTCGAAGAGAAGCAGGTCCAGTGGTAGTAGTTCCAGGAGGCTTTCAGACCTTGAAGGGCACTTCAGCGAAAGGGCCCAATCTCAACTCGTAAGCCAAGTTTTCTTGCCCTTTTCTCATTCTTTCTTCCTTTCTTCCGACCAAACCTCACCCCCATTCCTTGTATGTGTAGGTTGTGATGAAATCACAAATCTTATGGGAGTTGGTAGTAGCAGCGTACAGGGGCCTCCCAGATTTTCAGAAGGCGAGGCTAGACGTGATGGGATTTGGTACCTTCCTTCGGATCGAGCCGATCCAGCTTGACCTAGTCCTGATCCAAGCCTTGTGTGAGAGATGGGACCCAGTGAGCCGGGCATTCCTGATGCCCTGGGGGCACATGGTGCCCAGCTTGGAAGATGTGGTCCGAATTACGAGTCTCAAGGTGGATGGCGAGGCAGTGACCGGAGTCACTTACGCGGACTACCGAGAAGGTGCCCAGAAGTTACTGGGTTTGGACCTAGATGGTCTGAAAAACAGGTCGGTAGCTAGGGCGTCCCTCATGGATGCATTAGGGCTCACCGACACTCGTCGGCGGGATGACGAATCCTCAGAAGAGTTCATGGAAAGGATGGAAATAGGATGCCGTGCCGTGTATTGCACAGATTTCGGCAACTGGGAAAGATGTAACATAGATTTGAGGAGATTTCTCCTCTTCCTTTTGGGGAGATTGGTACTGAGCTCGAAAGGGGACGGTATCCAATGTCGCTTCCTGGAGCTGCTGTCAGACCTTGAAAGAGTAGGGTACTACGCCTGGGGAGCTGCCATGCTGGCGCACTTGTTTGCAGGCCTATTCCAAGAAACGGATCGTGAGATGACTGTGAGTGGTTTCACACCATTCATCCAGGTATCTTTGGTTTTGCTTGTTTTGTATTTTTTTTGTTATTTTCGCAAGGTGCTGATGACCTGCGCCGAGCAGCTATGGAGCTATTATTACCTCCCCATGGGGAGAGCTCGACATTGGCGACCCGTGATGGTGCCGCTAGCCAGGCGGTGGGAACCCATCATGAGTGCGGCACCCCTAACCTACCAACTGGTGGTGTTAAGGCGGGAGCTACAGGAGTTCCCTGCAGCGATGGTAAACTGGAGACCCTACTCAGACATGGTCGATGCCAACCAGCCGTGGGTTCTAGCAAGTCGTGCCCGGTTCGGACGGGAACTATGGATGCACTGCCTGAATGAAATCGAGCCGCTTCGGCTACGATTAGTTATGAGGACTTTAGGACTGGCTCAAGAATGGGTGGATTCAGCTGCGCCACCTCGTGTCGGGAGAAAGACGCGAGGACCGGCGACCTGCATTGACTGGCGCGTGCGATTCCCTGAACAGTACGAAGACTGGCAACGGGGTGGCACGATTGTAGAATCGCAGGCGCGGGACAACGAGGACTACTTGCGTCTATATAGGACAAAGTACGCAGAACGGTTCCAACCCCGGGGACTTGTGGAGGTAGGTTTCCCCTTTTTCTCTTCTCTTCTTTCTCCTTTTCTTGGTTTTTCTGGTGAAAATGCTGACTTGTAAGGCTGCAGGATGTCCGGGATGCCATGATAGCGAATTTACGAACTCGCTTGGCAGAGATGGAACAACAGTTGGGTGATGCCCGCGGAGCTACGAGCACCTTGGTAGGTGTATAGTACATTCCTAATTAAATTCTCAGATTCCAGATGTTGGCTGCTAATTCACATGGTCGTAGCATGCCCAGATTGGCGCGGCCTCCCCAGCGATGGGAGTAGGTGGTGCCTCTTCCAGCTTGTGGATTCCCACCTCAGAACTTGACTCGCTTCATGAGCAACTTGCTCACGCCACGCAGCGTGCTGCGGAGGCAGAAGGGATGCTCCGTATACAGGTAAAAGTTTCAGCGTTGAGTTCTCTTTGTTTACGCCTTATCGCGTATCTGAGATGGTACACTCGGCAGGAAAAGGAGACGGAAGAAGCGCTTGCCCAAGCTGCGCAGAAGGAGGCTAGGATAGCAGAACTGGAGAGGGAACTGCGGCGTCATCCTGATGACGACTCATCCAGGGATGCTATGGAACTGAGGATCACTCTCCAGTTGGAGAGGGAAGACCGTGAGAGAGAACGGGCAGAGAGGGAAAGAGACGCAGAGAGAGAAAGAGCCAACAGTTTGGCTGAAAGGGAGGAGCGAAGGGCCATGGAGGCCCAACTATTCGAACTTCGAATCGGCCTTGGTCTTGCTGAACAGTGGCTGAGAGATGGTGAGGAGCGCTACCGAAAAGCACGAGAGCGTGGCTTTCGTGTTGGCAGCTTCTCTGCTGCTTCCGTGGATCAACGCCGGGATGTGGGAATAGGAAGAGGAGTACAGAGCGGCAGGAGTACCGCTTTTCGTAGTTGGGTAGCACCTTTGAGAGTGTTTTGCCCGGAGAGTAGTGGGACGAGTAATGCAGAGAGAGAGGGCGGAATTTGATAAATTTTTTTTTTTTTTTGGAATAAAACGCAAGGTTTGGTTTGTTTGTTTTTCACCTTTGCTTCAGTTACCTGAATCCCTGCACATATCACTGAAACAAACAAATCAGAATTTTTGTTCTGACTTGGCCCCTTGCTCAATAAGCAAATGATCACTGTGACTGTCCTTGATAACTGGTCAAGGGGCCAAGCCTTTATTTAACGAAGGCAAGGGAAAGATGCGGTGATGATAAATATGACAGGCAAGCACACGAATGCAAGCGATATTAAAAATGAGATGATGCACGTAAATGCAATCATGCAAAATTGATTTGTTTTCTTTTTATATATTTGATATATTTTGTGTTTTATCATAAAAAGATTTTTTTTGTTTGCAAATATGTACATTTCTCTTTTCCATTTTTTTTTTTGCTTTTATCATTTCAATTTTTTTGTTGCTAACGCCCGGCAAGCACCCAAATGGCACCTAACCTTCGTGAGAACAGGGGTTTCTTACTAACCTCCCAGGTATCCTAAGTGCACATCTAGGTTGATATGGGCCTCTAGACCCCTCGAATGATGATCCCGCCGGCTAAGACTTACCCTGATGACAATACCGTCATGCCATGCTTAGGCTCCCAGTTGCTTCCGACCACAGGGATTCACCCAAAAGGTGTTCGAGGTAAATGATTTGCCCGACCCGGGTCTGTTTCCTCACAACTCTAGATGGTATATGATGGAACACCCTGGAACCCTAACGACCAACCGCGCGACGATGACCCGGAATCAGACGCCGTCGCACCCATAGGTGACGCGCTTGCATTGGCCTAAGCCCGAGGTTAAACAAGAAGACATCAAGGTGGTAAACAGGGGTCTTGACCAGCCAGAAACACAGAGACTCCTTCGCAGCGATAGCTTTTGCTTTTCAAAGTAGGCAACCAAATGTGTATATTAAAATAAGGTCACAGACCCTAGGCAGTTTTCACCCTTCAGAAACTCCATCGAACCTTCATCTTTAGAGGGAGAAGGAAGAGCGTAGGGGATAAACCTCCTGAGAGGACCGGCAAAGCCGTTAACCCGGCGAGCGAATAAGGGCCCATTAACTCTTTCCTTTCGGACAACTTCGGACCAAATCTCGAGCATTTACATTACATTCCACGGCCCCTTTTGTGGATTCAGACTTTTGCTTTGAGGGGTTTCGTTTATCGCACCAGGCACGGTCACGACCAGGCTTTTCTCTTGATTTTGATTTTGTATTTCTTTTTGTGAGGGAGATATAGTCGTTTGACGTTTGTGGGCTCCCTCTTCGTATGCCTGCGGGGACACTGCCCTCTTCTCGTGCTCTGATCGATGCTCGAGGAAATGGGTCCTACTCTTGCCTTTGGGGTTTGAGTTTTGGTTTCTCATGCTCAGCGTTTTAAGGGCGCCGACTGTCTCATTTGGTCGAAGAGAAAAGAATAAAGATTACAGCTTCCGGAGATCTTCCGGGTGGAGCCCCACCGTAGGTGATGCTACCGACTTTTTTGAATAAAATACATAAGTGAGCACATGTTAGCTTCCTTCGAGCGAGCATAGGCCGACGTGGCCGGACAGGGATCTCCACGGTTCTGGCAAACCAAGACTCGGTGCCTACCAAGCCTCAATGGGCCCTATCCTAACATGAAGGTTAAATGCAGGGACTTAACTACATGGTGGCTGCCAGGCATCGGCATTTTGAATTTTCCATATTTTTAGTGGTTTTCAATATTTCTTTGTTTTTGATGTTTTTTATCTTTTCATCATTTTTTTTGTTTTGTGCTAAGGGCAGTATTTCTTAAGATAAAGCCCATTCCAAGGGTGGGATAACTCGGTCCCTTCGGCGTTGACTAGCTTGTAGGCGTTGCCAGGGTACACGGCTTGAATTACAAATGGTCCTTCCCAATTGGGTTGGAGCTTAGAACGCGGCCCTCCAGGTTTGACAAAAATTCTTTTTACGACCATCTCACCGACTTTGAATTTTCTCTCAACGACTTTCTTTTGGTAAAAGCGAGCGAGTCTATTTTGATACACACGCGCGTGTTCGGCAGCGGCCAGTCGCTTCTCATCCAAGAGTTCCAACTGGGCGAGGAGTGAATTACGACGATCGTCGAGGGGAAATTCCTCGTCTAATTGTACCCTGAGAGAAGGGATCAGAGTCTCGTACGGGACTATCGCTTCCATACCATAAGTAAGGGCAAATGGAGTCTGCCCGGTGGGGGTACGGATTGAAGTGCGATAGGCCCATAGAGCTTCGATAAGCTTTTCTGGCCAGTCTGAAAACTTACTAGACTCGCAGGTTTTTTTGATGATTTTGAGCAATGTTTTATTGGTGGCCTCCGCTTGGCCGTTACCTTGTGGGTAGTAAGGCGATGAATGATGCAATGCAATCGCGTACCTTTTGCAGAGGTCTTGTAGGTCCTGAGAAATGAACTGTGGCCCATTGTCGGTGACGATCGTGCTTGGGATGCCGAATCTGGCGAGGATATTTTTCATGATGAACTTGCAGACTGTTGACGCCTTGATTTCCGCGTAAGCTTCGGCTTCGGCCCATTTGGTGAAGTATTCCGTCGCAGTAAGGATGAAAGATTTCTGCTTGGTGAGGGAATTGGGATCACCTAGGGGACCAATGATGTCGAATGCCCACATGGAGAAAGGCCATGGGGAGGATATTGGATGAAGTGAGGAAGATGGTGAATGGATTTTATCGGCGTGAAGTTGACACTTGACACACCTACGGACATAGATGGCACAATCTTCTTCCATGGTGGGCCAATAAAAGCCTTGCCGAATGATCTTCTTGGCGAGCATCTGACTATTCACATGGCCACCGCACACACCCGAGTGCGTCTCTTCTACACATTTCCAAACCTCATCGTCACCAAGACATCTTAACAGAATACCAGTAAGGCTCCTTCTATAGAGTAGACCTCCAACCAAAGTATATTTCTGAGCCACCCTTCTTATGGCTTTCTTGTCCTCTGTGGTGGCCCCTTCAGGATAAGACTGATCTTGGCAGTATTTGACAATTTCATAGAACCATGGTTTCTCTTCATCAGCCAGTTCTTCTTCGGCCTCTGCCAACATGATTTCCCTCTTCTCAAGGATATCTTCCTGCAGGATCTTCCTTGCTATCATGTCTTTGATATTTACGTAGGAAGCATCATCGATTGCAGGGGCGTGAAGTTTATAGATGGAAATGGACTTAAACCATCTTCCTAGAGGGAACCTTATGGATGATGCCAACGAGGCGAGGGCATCGGCGAGAATGTTCTGATGACGAGGGACATGAACAAAGATCAGTTTGGCGAATAGTTTGGCAAAGGCAGCAGTGAGTTCTTGGTATGGCTTGAGTTTGGGATCGCGAGTGCGATACTTAGTGAGCACCTGGCGAAGGATGAGTTGACTATCACCTACGACTCGCAACTCAGTGATACGAAAAGAATGGGCGAGTTCTAGGCCAGCTAGAAGAGCTTCATATTCAGCTATATTGTTGGTGACTGAAAATTTGAGCTGATATGCCAACGGGAATGTGAGACCTTCAGGCGACAGGAGGGCGACGCCGATTCCTCTCCCTTGAGAATTCAGAGCTCCATCAAAATATAGTGTCCACATTGGCTCATCTGATTGGTTAATGGACATTAGTTCCTCATCTGGAAACTCTGATTGGACGGGATCGAACTTGGGAAGAGGATGGTGAGCGAGGTGCTCGGCTATGGCATAGCCTTTAATCGCCTTTTGCTGGATGTAGGTGATGTCGAACTGAGAGAGAAAACTTTGCCAGCGTGCTAGCCTATCCGTAAGGACGGATTTCTCCAGAAGGAATTTGATAGGATTCATTCGAGCAATCAAGTGGACCTCGTGAGCCAAGAAGTAGTGCTTCAATTTCTGCACCACCCAAACGAGGGCAGCACAGGTTTTCTCCATGACGGTGTACTTCTGCTCACAGGGATTGAGAAGTTTAGACAAGTAATAGGTTGCCCGTTCCTTACCTTCTTCATCAGCTTGTGCGAGGACGGCTCCCACGGAGTCATCCAAGACTGAGACGTAAAGGATCAGAGGTTTTTCTGGTTTGGGTGGAATGAGAACGGGTGGACTAGCCAGATATTCCTTCAATCCTTCAAAAGCTTTCTGACATTTAGAATTCCAGTGGAATTCTACTCCTGACTTGGTCAACTCGTAGAGAGGTCTACACCTTTGTGAATGTTGAGACACAAACCGACGAATAAACTGCAACCTCCTGATTAAACCTCGGATTTCCCTCAAATTCTTGGGAGGCGGCATATCCCTGATGGCCTTAGCTTTGTCGGGATCTATCTCGATCCCTCTTTTACTCACAATGAACCCCAGCAATTTACCCGACGACACACCAAACACACACTTTTTCGGGTTCATTTTCAATTGGAACTCTCTTGACCTTTGCAAGACCTTAGCCAAAACTCCTGGATGTTCCATCCTGGTCCTTGATTTCACCAATAAGTCATCCACATACACTTCCAGATATATGTGCATCATGTCATGAAATATGGCCATCATCGCTCTTTGGTAAGTAGCTCCAGCATTCTTTAACCCAAACGGCATGACCACGTAACAATATGTTCCCCAAGGGGTAGTGAATGACGTCTTCTCCTGATCCTCTTCTGCCAAACGAATTTGATTGTATCCTGAAAATCCATCCATGAAAGAGAGGGTTTCGTAGCCTGCCGTGTTATCAATTAGCACATCAATGTGAGGTAAGGGAAAATCATCCTTTGGACACGCGCGGTTAAGGTCCCGGAAGTCGATGCAAATCCTGACTTTCCCATCTTTTTTCATGACCGGGACAATGTTTGCCACCCATTGAGGATAAAGAACGACTCTAATGAACCTGGCTTTGTGGAGCTTATCGACCTCTTCTTTCATTTTCAAAGCCATCTGAGGGTGGAAACGCCTTAACCTTTGTTTTACCGAGATGGACCCTGGTTTTAGGGTTAAACGGTGTTCGACCAAGGTTGAATCCAGACCCGGCATATCCTCGTAGCTCCATGCAAACGTGTCCTTATATTCCTTGAGAACCTCAATTAATGCCTCTTCTTCAGAGGGTGGTAGGTTGTCACTTATGAGGATGATCCTAGGGTCTTTCTCAGTTCCCAAGTTGACTTCTTTGGTGGATTCTTCTACGGCGGTTGACGGCTCGTCGAATCTCCTCATTCCACTAGCGTATGCGTCCGCCGCATCCTCATATTCTTCACCCTCATCTTCAGTGGGGCATTCTTCATCCGTGATCTCGTAGACTCCATACCCTTCATCAGATGCACAGTCACCCTCGCATTCTATTTCGGGTAGCTGGATGGGATTTTCTAACAACTGGGGGATGACAAGAAGGGCCTGACACCTGGCGGCCAAATCCAGAAGGAATCGACGAGGGATCTGCCTACCCTTGGATTTCTTCCTAGGTATTACCCTTGGCCTATCATTCTTAGATTGACTGACAATATTTACAGAAGAAGAGGAAGACGAAGAGGATGGTGTAGAATGTACAGGAGAAGACCCCTCAGAGGAGGGGTAGAAAAGGTCACTCATCGGACCTTGGACAGGTGGTCCGCAAGGCGGTACGCACCCGTGGGAGATGTAGGAGGTTTCCTCAACGAAGATGTGTTGTTGGGGAGTTTGAAAATTGACGTTTTTTTTTTCGTTTTCATTTTTAATGACAAAGCAGTGAAAAGAGGTTGGAGGAGAGAGAAAAGGGGTTATGGCTAGAGGATTGTGAGGCTCATAGAGCAGATCATGGTTGAAGACCTGGCGCGGGTTGAAAAGCCCGCGCAGGTATGTAAGCAAAGAAGGGGACCTGGGAAGATCATCAGATAATTGTCTGGCCCAGGAAGAAGATATCAGTAAAGGCTGAGACGAGTGGATGGAGAGGATGGCGGCTAATGAGCCGTCGACGGCAATGTTGAGGACGGATGAAGATCCGTCGATGACAGAGTCCTTCTGGCAAGGACGAGGATAGTTTGGAACCTTGGCAAGAGTGGTAATATTCTCTGGTATTTCGGAGATCAATGGTGGTCCTTCAAGCTGCGGAGACGAGAACATCCTTTCCAGTGCAACGGAAATGTCCCGTATGTCGAACCATTTGTCCCACTCGCATTCCGGATCTTTGATCTTGCCTCTTTTGGTGATCCTCGGACATTTTTCAGCCAAATATACAGCATGTGATCCCCCATGTGCTTCTCGTGGGTGATCTCTCATCTGAACAACGGGTCCTCTGTTGAAGTGGTTTGATAGAGTCCACGTGAGGGGCTTCCAATCTGCCTTGAACGGTCCTTTGAAGCCTAGGCCAAACCTGCGGTTCGGCCTAATTTCCTTTGGCGGTTTGAGCATACCCTGTAACTGTGCGCCCAGACCCTTTCCTTGTTGATAGCCGATGTTCCTCATAATCTCCCAACCTTTGGAGTGAGAAGGGAGACATGATGTTGCAGTTGCCCTGACCGGCTCCTTTGGTGCTAGTGGAATGTGAGATGGATCACGCACGTCCAGCAGTGATAATATGGGCCGATGAGATGGCCAAACGGAGGGCAGAGAGGTGTTGATAGCATCCACTGTGTGAAGGACCGGTGTACTGACCACTTTAATAATTCTCCCATTGTAAGGAAACTTCATGCACTGATGGTTGGTGGAAGGCACAGCGTCCATGGCTTCGATGTAAGGGCGACCCAGTATAACCTTGAATGTGGGGTCCATGTCGAGGACATGGAATTCCGTAGGAATTGACATGGGGCCTAGTTCTGCCTTCAGAATAATCATCCCCTGTGGCGGCCTTTTGCTATTGTCATAAGCCGTGACCGTGATCGAGGAAGGTCTTATTTGTTCCTCGTTGACCCCACACAACTGAAGAGTGCTCATGGAGATCACATTTATGGATGCACCCGTGTCCACAAGACACGGGTTTATGGATACCCCATTAATTTTTATTGAAATGCACAATGCATATTTCCGAGCTTCCTTGGGAGCGAGCTCGTAGTTGTGGAACATGATGGCCGGTTGTGTGTCTGTTGGGGTCAGGACTGTCGAAATCTTCTCCACGGGGAGGTCTTCATTAACCATGACTCTTTGAAGGTATTCCATTAAGGCTGCCTGGTGGGATGTGGATCTTTGAAGAAGCTCCAGGATGGAGATCCGGGCAGGTGTCTTATCCAGGTGTTTCAATAGATCATACTGTGTTCCAGGGATAGCTCTTTCTGGTTGTTCTGCATCATCCTTCTCTGGCTGAGATTGCTCGGGATTCTGACTGTTGTGGGGGAAAATCCTGTGGAAAATCCTTCCACTCCGGAGCACCATTGCCTGCGGCTTTTGTACCTCTGTGGGGGTAGCGGTGGATCTTAATAGGGGTTTGAGGGGTAGTAGTGGAGGAATGGTTGATGAAGCAGGGGTGATGACGGGAGCAGGGATTCTGATGAGGGGTTTGTTAGGTGGAGGCATGGCGGAGGTAGAGGGGATATTACGCGGATTATGAAGGATAAGGGGTTTAGAAGGTGGCGGCGGAGGCAAAGTGAAAGTGGGTAAGGTTTGAAACGGGTGATGGTTTTGAGGTGGATGGTGGTTGATGAGTGGTTTTGAAGGCATTAGTGGTGATGTGGTGGAGAAAGACGGGGTTATGTATGGTTGACGGATGACAAGGGGTTTAGAAGACGTAGGGGTAAATGTGGTAGAGGTGGGTGGTAAAGTGGGGGAGTGAGAGAAGATGAGAGGGTGTGAAGGCGTAGTGGAGAGTGTCGGTTGATAGGAGGTCGGGGTGCGGATGAGAGGGCGTAATGGTAGTGGAAATGGTGATGGTGATACTGACGCGGGTTGATGAGAGAGAGGTGCTACCCGGGCAAGGTGAGGGGGGTGCATGACGATAGGGTTGGAGGTAGAAAGAATGGAGGTACTTTCCTGGTGCCACACCTGCTCTCTCCCGACTTCCGGGAAGGAGGAGATGGGGTTAACCTGATGATTGGGCTGTTGGTGCTCCGGTAATGGATTCTGGATTATTCCCATGTCGGGCTGTTGTTGTGGGGCCTGCTGAGGTTGCTGTTGTTGTTGTGGTTGCTGTTGCTATTGCTGTTGTAACTGCTGCTGTGGCCTCTGAGGAGGTCTCCTAGCCTTGAGAGCCGCGACGTACCGTCTCATCTCATCCCAATCTATTTGATGTTCATCATTCATATCATGGATGTAATCTTTGAAATGGAAGCAGTAATCCACTGTGTGTCCCGGCTGCCTGTGGTAGACGCAGTATTTGGAGGTATCAACATTGGGGGGCCAGGCGGGCCTTTCTCTGGGTAGGGCGAGTTGGTTTGATGCCATGAGGGCATTAAAAATGTCTGTTAAGATTTCTGGCAATGGTGGATAGTAGGCTCTCTTGGGACCGAGCGGCCTCCTTTGTTGCTGTTGGGGACCATAGTTCCCCGGGGGTGGAACTTGGTTGTACTGAAGCGGTGGTTGTTGTTGCTGAGGTTGTGGTTGTTGTTGCTGGGGTTGACGTAATGGAGGCATATTATCCTGGGGTGGATTATTTTGGGGTGGAGGACGAAGAGGGAAAGGACCTGGTTGAAGGGGAAGTCGGGGCATTTGTGGAGGCCTTGGGTTGACTGCGTAATTGACATTGTTGACCGCACCCACTTGCTCATTTGTCACAACCCCTTCTATGGCTCCGCCCGGGACACCAGCGCCTGTCTTTCTGACCACTTTGGGCTTCGGCGACTCAAACATGTTCATGATGGGGGAGTCTTTTAGCTGGGTTTGGATGTATCGGGCCCTTTCATAGAGCTCCTCCATTGTAGTAAGTTTATTCATGGCCAGGACGTGTCTAAACTGTGGGGTTGCATTAGACACAATCATCTTCACTTGTTCGGGCTCAGAGAGGGTATCCCTTATTCTTTCCGCCAGAGACCTCCATCTATCAGCATAGCGGACAAAATCCTCGTCGGGCTTCATCTTTTCGGCCACTAGGTCGGTAATGGAGAGTGAGGGACCGACCCTATCCCTATATTTCTGCAAGAACCTTCTCTGCACTATTTCAAAATTCTCGGCCTCGCGGGGCTCCAGAGAATAGAACCACTCAAGCGCGGGACCATCCAATGATCTCCGAAAGAGGTATGCCAGGGACCTCTGATCGTTTTGCCAGTAGGAGGACTCATACATGAAGTCCTTGAGGTGAATGAAGGGGTTGCCGGTACCATTGTACCTGCGGTACGTGGGCATTTCGGAGGGGGGAAGATGAATGACGGGAAGGATTGGCAAAGCAACCTCCGGGGTGGCTTTCACGTCCACCATCCTTCTCAGATTTTGAAACTGCTCGTCCATGCGGTTGAACCTATTGAGGAGTGATTGGGCGAGCTCCTCTGGGGGTGAAGGTGGCACTTGCCATTGGGGGAGAAACTGTCTCCCGGAGACTTGAGGGGGAAACCCCGAATGAGAGGGAGCTGTCGGACCACCGACAGTTGGCCCTGGCTGAAGCGGTGTGTGGGGAACAACGGGAGTTTGAGATTGTGACGGGAACTGGAATGAGGGTGGTTGTTGGCTCGCTTGACCTTGAAGCGAGGGAGACTGGATGGCTTGCGCCAATGAAGGAGATGGAATGGCCTGCACGGACTCTTGGAGAGGTGCGATGGCCGGAGTTGATTCCTGGGACGTGGGGGAAACAGATTTCCCTTTTAGAATGGCCTGGAAGGCCCGGAGCTGCTCAGAGGTAAGCTCCGTGTTGGCGAGGACGCCCAGTAAGGAAGTGATATCCTGTGGCGGGGACGTGTCCCCGGCAATAACTTGCACCTCATGTGAGGGGTCATGAGAAGGACCCGAGTCCATAGCATAGACTCGCGGGTCAGCTGTCAAACCACGACTAGGGTGGTTTTCCTCAGAAGACTCGTGAGACATGCTCACAGTTTTCCCAGAACGCAAAAACATACACTAGCAAGTAGGTAGCAGAGATTATCAAACAAGTGGATGCCTTTACGCCCTTTTTTTTGTGTTTTGATTTTGATGATTTTTTTGTATTTTTAGTGAGATCCGAAGTTCACACAAAATGGGGACCCTAGTTTATTTTTTATTTCACCGCCGTGTCAGCTAGGGTCTCTCGTCTCACCACGAATGAAATGACTAACTCCAGGGAACTTCAATGGTACAACCAGCCCAGTGAACGAAGAGGAGATTCTTCGATGTCGGGGACTTACGGAGGTCCCAGTGTAGGAGATTCTAGTCCGTTGAGAGGAATTCCCAAACGGAGAGTCCTTCCTTCACCGGGAAAGGGTGATCCTCAAAAAAATAAAAAAAGGATAGAAAAGAGGAATGGATGTATGCAATGGAATGCTGACAGATATATAGAGTAAGAAAACAACAGAAATAACAGACATATAATAAACAAACAACCAATCAACTGACAGCGCTGCCGTGAGCACAACGGGGGCGCGCGCGGGCGCCAAGATGGAGAGGCACGGGTGGTGCCGAACTTGCAAGGGTAGCCGAAAGGAAGCAGTAGATGTCCCACCGTGATCGCCAATCTGTGAGCGACGTCACGCGGTTCCGGGAAGAGCGGGGAAGAGGACGCGGAGCGCGCGCGGGCTCCTTCTTTTTTTTTGTTTTTTTGTTGTTTGTTGCAACACAGAAATAAGAGAAGGGGGAGAAGGGGCCACCACGGGAGATTGCTCCGGCGGGGCGAGCAGGACAAGTGTGATATAGCAAAATATGGGGGTTAAACGGCCATAGCGGGAAGTGACTCGCCGCGGCCTCGGGGGGACGGGAATGGTGCAAAAATTAAATAACAAGGATTGAAACGGCCATTGGGGAAGTGACTCGCCGCGGCCTCGAGAATATGAGCAGATAATAAGATGACAGAATATGAAGAGAATACAAAGAGCGGGAATTTAAACGGCCATTGGGGAAGTGACTCGCCGCGGCCTCGATGATAAGAGCAGAATATAACAGAATATAAAGAGAATATAAGAACGGAAATTTAAACGGCCATTGGGGATGTGACTCGCCGCGGCCTCGATGATATAAGCAGAATATAACAAAACATAAAGAGATTATAGGAATAGAAATTTAAACGGCCATTGGGGAAGTGACTCGCCGCGGCCTCGATGATATAAGCAGAATTTAACGAAATATAAAGAGAATATAGGAAACAGAAATTTAAACGGCCATTGGGGAAGTGACTCGCCGCGGCCTCGATGACAAGATGTGATCGCCAGGGGTCAAAAGACCCCAAAATAAGAAAGTGATCGCGCCTACCTCGAGAGCGGGAGATGACGGGTTGCTTCTTCCTCTTCCTTCGGCCGGCCGACGGAGAGGGCTTTCCTCGGCTACCCTTGCAAAACAACGACAAACAAATGACAAGTGGATTAGAAAGATGGAGGTGTAGTATTCAAATCCTTACGATAAAAATAACGAAATGATGGCAAGACACACACCTGGTTGGTGTTATCTTTTAAACCCCTCTCGGACTCGAGTGGGAGAAAAATGAGATGATGGATGCAAGAAGTATAAGAGAAGAGGCGCCCTTGTGAAGGGGGATAGAGGATGCAGTATGATGAATGTAAAGAACTATGAAGAAGAATGGGAAGAAAAGGCTTATTGGATGAGCCGAGGGTGAAATCCGGCGGAGCTCCGGCAGCGTGGGGACGACGTGGAAGCGCGGTGGATGAAGACGACCTTCCTCTCGCGAGCGTGAGCACCCGAGAAGCCGGCAGAACCTCCACCTACAAAAGAACCCACGGGTTAGAAAATGACTCCGTAGCCTCTGGGCTCCGGCAGCCTATCGGATCACTTAGAAGCTCCCCCAGAACTGAGGGGGTGGGGCACTATTTATAGAGCTCCGGAGGGTGGAGGCGTCCAGGACCCTGGACACCTCCATCAGGGCCGAAATAATATTTTATTCTATTTTTATATATATTTTTAGAATACTTTTGTGGAGGCGTCCAGGGTCCCGGACGCTTCAAGCAGGTCCACCGAAAGCCGACGACGGCCGCACGCGGTTTGGCACAACGCGTGGTTTTGTGAGCGGGGCCTCGTGATTCAGAAATGGGCGCGTCCAGCTGACCGGACGTCTCTATATTTTGATTTTTTCACACACGACAAACCGTCGTTCGGTGGCCGGCGCCCGTGAGGGAGTTGATGGAGGCGTCCAGGGGCCTGGACGCCTCCAAAATTATATTATTTTATTATTTTTCTTTTGTCTTTTATACCAGGCTTGGCATTATATATTTTTTTATATGTTTTTATGGAGGCGTCCAGGGGCCTGGACGCCTCCATTAATATATATATATTTTTATTATTTTTTGTGTTTTTATGCCAACTGGCATCTTACAAATATTTTTTATTATTATTATTTATGGAGGCGTCCAGGGGACTGGACGCCTTCATCAACATATATATTTTTTATTTTGTTTAGGGCCCGGAGAAAATAATAAAAGAAATTAAGAAGATAGGGGCGTCCAGGGGCCTGGACGCCCCCATTAAAATCGACCCGGGTCCTCGGATCAGGCGTCGGCGGCCGCCCGGTAGACTCCCTTCTTGATTCCGGAACCTCCTGATGCGTCCGACTGGTGTTGATGCCGTCCGAATGCCGTGACGAGATGATTCCGGATGCCGAAAAAGGCAGAAGAAGACCCGAGAAAAGGAAGCACTCGAGTGATTCAGAATGCGTAAGCCGTTGCGGGGCGTTGTATAGTAATATGAGACTTTCTCAGGAGGCGTCAAGAATGGCGTGTCTACACCCGAGAGCAGCAACACCTTTAATAAAGCCTTGAAAAACCTGAAAGCAGCGATGGATAAAGGGGAAGAAACCTCTAGAACTAATCAGGGGCGTGCCGGGCTAGGGAGGTCAAAGGTGTGTCGGTGAAGGCCATTAGGACCGTGCCGGGGAAGGCCCCAAAGGGGCGTACCGGCGAAGGTGTAGGTGGTGCGTGCCGGGGAAGACCCATGGGGGCTATCGGCGAAGGGTTGCTGAAGGGTGTACCGGCGAGGGGCTGGGGAGGCTGCCCCATGGTAGTGGTGCACCGGTGGGGGACTGAGCAAGGGAATGAAGGCTGAGGGTTGGCTAGGTGGGTTAGGGCTGAAGAAGGGAGGAAGGCCCAGGATGGTGTTGGTGGTTGGGTGTTCAAAAGAAGAGGAGGGGCCTCTCCCTTCAGGCAAGTGGGTGAGGTTGAAGGTCAGGGATCCCACGAGAAGAGCCATGACGGAGGGGAGGAAGGGCCTCCACTGGGGGCGAAACCATCGGGAGGCGGAGAACAAAGTGCCCAACCGCGCACATAGACCCGAACCAACGGAGTCAGTAGAAAGAAGACTCAAGAGAATGAGAGATTCTTCTTATTCATGGAAGACAAGGGGCCGCAACTGGCCGTATACACCTCAGAACACCGGAGCGGGAGATACAACAGTGGAAGGGAAAAGAAAAGAAAGGAGAGAAAGAAATGGGAGGAGTTGGGGTTGAGCAGGGGCCACGGCTCCCTGCCCTTCCCCACTCCCCCTAGTACACCACATGCTCTCTCTCTCTCTCTCTCTCTCTCTCTCCCTTACTCTCTCTTCTGGGTGGTCGTCGGAGGGGAACCCCAAGACAGCTCTCTCTCCTCTTCTTCTTCTTCTCTTCTTCTTCTTCTTCTTTTTTTCCTTCTTCTTCTGGAAGTGATGGCTCTCTCCAACGACGTGTGTGCGTCTGCGTAGTCGTCTCTTCTCCCTACTGCCCCCTTTGTTTGCCGGCAGATGAGGCTTTTTATACTCCCCGCGGCGGAAGCCTTCGAACACGGTAGTCGGAGACGGGAAGTGACTGGCCATGATGGAGTTTGACCTTCTCCGTCCTTGGTGGCAAAAGAGTAGCCTGCGTGGCCCAACCTCTGGCCGACACCTCGGACGGCCCACTGTGCGCCAAGGATCTGTAGGGCATGGGCACGAGATCTTGTCTGCTGGACGTGCCGTTGAAATGCCCGAACGTCTTGCCGCTGTCGGGCTAAATAAGCGTGTCGCTGAGAGGGCCAAAAGTGCGTGCCGCTGGAAGACACGGCAAGCGTGCCGCTAAAGTGCCTAAAGGGTGTGCCGCTGAAGGGCCTGAGGGCGTACCGCTGGGAGGCCGTTAGGGCGAGCCGCTAAAGGGCCTGAGGGCGTGCCGCTGGGAGGCCGTTAGGGCGTGCCGCTGAAGGTGCCCAAGGGCGTGCCGCTGAAGGCGCTCAAGGGCGTGCCGCTGAAGCATCAAGGGGCGTGCCACTGAAAGCCAACAGGGGCGTGCCGCTGAAAACCAACAGGGGCGTGCCACTGGGGGGCCACCCAAGTGTGCCGCTGAAGGGCTTTGAGGGCGTGCCGCTGAAGGGGCACGTGGGTGTGCCGCTGAAGGGGCTAAATGGGCAGTTCCGAGCCCGTTGTGAGCGCGAGTTGTGGCCCATTTGATTTTCTTCGAGGCCCATGGATTGTGGGGCTGTTGGTGGTTGATTTCTCTTCACTGTCGTGACTCTGGAGACGGCTTCACCGCTGTGTGTATGTGTGTTCGGAGAGTCCAGATGCCCCCCCCCTTTTTCGCAGTTTCTTTAGTTGAAGTCGTTAACGATGCTGGACTAGTTGGGACGTAAGGGCGTGCAATTTTGCACGTCCATAGCAGACCAGCCAGGACCCCCAGGCTGGTCAGCCTAAACCCCACCAAATTAAAAAAAAAGATTTTTTACCCTCCGAAAAGGGGTTTAGGAAGACCAGACCAGCCCCTTGGGCTGGTCTGCCTAAACCCCATCTCCCCCGCTCCGTTACACACACAAAAAATACAAAAAATAAAATAAAAATAACACTGTTTGAGGGGTTTACCCAGACCAAGTTGAACCCTCAACTTGGTCCGCCTAAACCCCACTCCTTCATATTCCTATAAATTTCACCCCTTAGAAGCTCAAGGGGCATGATGCATTAAACAACAACAAGGTATTGCAAGGCAAGAACAACGGACGGAACACCCCTGACCTAATTGTCGCACCCTCGGACTCCCGAGGCTTTCGACAAGGGTCGGGAACGCGAGAAGACAAGTGCAAGCGCGGTTGGCTTGCTAGTTGACTCACACACGCCAAGGGTATGTCACGTGTACTTCCCTCACGCGGCGTATAGCCGTCTCACACCAAGTCCATCCTCGTCGCATGTAAGCTGATTATGTCAACGGCAAGTACACCAGCATCCCGGGTCCGCCCGTGTACATCAACTTACGGTGACGAAACGCACTTCATGATGCCGTGCCTAATTTCGACACGAGATCACGTGCCTACCGCTCACCCCCCAGCTGGCCATTGGCCACTCAGATTAACAACTCGAGTCTAGTCGGACCTCTGGCCCGGGAACCATAGTCCCGGGGGTGACCTCGACTCCCCAACATGACGACACTCACCATCCGAGACCCGGACCCGACCGCTCACCGCGAGCCACGTCTGACCTCCGCCAGGCGCCAGTCCACACCCGCTCCGGCCACCAAGGCAGTCGAGCTCGTATCAATCCCTATGTAAAGAGCCTCTGTAAAACACGCGGATATTCGCTTTATTACGTAATGACCCGGGGACCGGCCCACGTGTCGGAGTTGTCCCGCGGCTTGCGCCAGTTGTACTTTGGCCACCTAGGCCCATCTGTAAAGCACATGTGTCCCATCATAAAACCAGTGAAATACAAGCGCCCGCATTCGGGCCCCCAGCTTTCTACCTACACCATTCGGCATACGTGCCTAACATCCTAACCCCAGTAAACCCCCCTCAGCCGAAGGCGCACCCATAGCTGTGGAATGCTCCCGGCCCTCTACCCACGGCTTCAGGCATATATACAGGCTTCTCTCCAGCATGGAACGAAGGTGTTCGGATTCAATCCGATGTAAATAAACAGCGGCTGCCTGCGGCCTGTGGGGAAAGACGTCCAGTACACGATTCCCACAATCGCCCACGCACTCGCACCCGTGGAAGCCCTTTTCTTCACGTGTTGCCCGATCGCCCGAGCCCACATGCCGCGTCTTGGTGATGCTTCCCCGGTCCCCCTTTGGTTCCATAGGTGATTGTCGAGAAATTGACTGGCACGCCCGCACCCTGTCTGGTTGACCCGTACTCATACATTTCCGTGCCATTCGACCCTTTTCGACTTTCCGTAAAAGGAGAGTGCCCGATACCGCCGTGAGAGGCATGCAACTGTAAGGAGGATAGCCGAGATATATCAAACTCCCATGTCTTTCTTCCTCCCTGTATCCCTTCCTTCACCCCGGTCATTCGGCATTAAAAAAAACCAGCGCGATAGAGAGGATGGCCAGCCCGGTGGGACATCTCCCGCCTTCCTTCTTTTTGCTGAAGAAAAGTCTATGCCAGCCCGAAAGCCCTGGTGCCGTTTCCCTGTCCTTGCAGGAGAGACAGAGGAGGGTACTCTCGCGTGCATTCTCTAGCAGCTTCCTGTTCGCGTTCTGATTGTCGGACCGCGCTCGACGACTGTCAGCAATCATTGCCTCCATAGCACACAGCACTCTAGCAACCATGGCGGCCGTCACCTATTGTCCCAATGTCATTGCCACCCACGCACGGGTGGGCTACTTGGCGACGCCGATCGCTTTCGGCAGCTTCGCCCCTGTCATCGGTTTGCTCTACTTCTTGGGCGTGATCCCTGTGGCTGCTCCTCAGCCAACCCCAGTTTCTCCGTTGGCTCCCGTGGCCAACGTGCCACGCGCACCTCCAGCACCGGTGTCTCACCTGAGCGTCAGGCACCGGACCACCACCACTGGCCTCCACAGGGCCCCTAGATCAACACCGGCCCGGGTAAGCATGTGCTCCCAAGGCCAGCCTCGTCCGATCTTCAGCAAGGGTCCCATGCCCCGAACTTCGGTCATAATCTCAGCACCTTCCTCGGGTCTCCAACCCCGAGCCGCAGCCAAGCCGGCACCCAACACGGGCTCCCAGCCCCGGGTCCACGGCTCCTCAGCACCTTCCTCGGGCCCGCAGGCCCGAACCCCAGCAAAACTGACACCCAACATGGGCTCCTAGCTCTGGGTCCACGGCTTCTCGGCATCTTCCTCGGGTCTCCAACCCCGAGCCGCAGCCAAGCCGGCACCCAACACGGGCTCCCAGCCCCGGGTCCACGGCTTCCCAGCACCCTCCTCGGGCCCGCAGGCCCGAGCCCCAACAAAGTTGGCACCAAACACGGGCTCCCAGCCCCGGGTCCACGGCTCCCCAGTACCTTCCTCGGGCCAGTAGGCCCGAGCCACGGCAAAGTCGACTGTCGATATGGGCTCCCAGCCCCGAGTTCGCAGCTCTCCCGTATTGCACTCGGGACCCCAGTTCTGAGCTCCAGTTGAACCGGCTCTCCCCGCGGGTCTCCTACCCAGGGGGCAAGGTTCCTCAGCACCCTCCTCGGGCCTCCCGACCCAAGCTCGGACTACGCTGACACCTACCGTGGGTCCTCGACCCAAGGGCGTCGGCACCTCAGCACTTTCGACGGCATCGCCTTTCGGTGCAAGAGTGTCATCTCGAGCATCGGCAATGCTCCTATCGGCGCGGGCAAGGGCTTATACCCGAGTCCCCCCTTCATCGACTCCCGGCATGGGTTTCATACCCGGGGGCCAGTCCCAGTACCTCCGACTGACAGCTTCACGCTATCGGTAGCTCCAGGCCGAGTCTTCTCGATCTACCATCTCGGGGGCGGAGTCTCCCTCCACTCCTCAGAAGGAGCGTCGCCATGGCCACAGAGGCAGACGACTCATCGTTGCGACTACCAACTTTGGCAGGATGATTCTTGTTGGTGACCTGCGGATCCGTCTCGATGGGGGCGAACCAATCATACCCCAGGAATGGACCGTCCCTACTATCCCCACCTCCAATCGTTTTAACCTCTTGCGTCAAACACGAGAGGATGGGGCGAAGCTCAAAGGAGCGGGTTCCTCGACAGCAACCCGAGGGCACCCACCGCAGCCTGACACATGGCCTCCCAGTCAACTCGTCAGAAAAATGGTGACAATGGAGAATCTGGGTCACCCCAGAAGAAGCTCAAGCCGTTCGAAGGGCGCGTATTAGAAACCCCCTCCGAGAACTCAGACGCGGCATCAGGCAGGATGCGGCTGGTCTCACAGTAGCACCATCCGACGACACCCAGTCGTCTAATGTCCCCTGCACAAACAAGCGGAGGCAAAGGCGAGCTCACTCTCGGGCCCGCCAGTAGCCTGTCCTAGGATCTCCTCCAACCGATATCGGGAGTGAGCCCCCTCTGCAACGCACCTCGGTCTTTGACAGACTAGGGACGCCTGTCTGCCCTGAGCGGCATCCGCGCAGAAAGTGGATGGCCCAGTTCATCAATGATGCGGTCCGAGTGTTCGCGTGCTACACCACCGAACACCAACCAGACACCCAGTCTGATGATCTAAATCAGCCTCTGTCCCACTTCAGGAGGCTACGCCATCAGGCTCCGCCGCCTCCCCCAACAGGTCACATCGGCACTTCTGCTGGACCGCAGGCGTCGGAACATGCTGAAGAGGTCTCGGTGGAAGATCGTGACCCTCCTATCAACGCAGAGCCAGTCAACAACGACCCTCCTGCGAACGAGGCTCAAGAAGTGACCCTCGACACCGTCATGAAGGAGAACCAGCATCTGAAGGCCCTCCTGCAATACGTCCTCCAGGAACGGGACCTTCATCCTCAGCAACCTGCCAGGCCCCAAGCTGAGGCACCGGCACCCCCGGCGGCCCGCGAGGCTACCAACACCTCAGCGGTGATTGCTCTAACTCCATTGGCAACTGGGTTTGGCACACCCCCGATTGAGGCCCAGCCACGAGCCTCCAATACGCTAGTGCCAGAAAATCTCCTGGTGCAACGCCAGATGATCGAGCGCATTGTTGAGACAAAGCTCGCCCAATATGGCGAAGGGGTTGTCACAGTAGATCTCTACAGTGTGCCATACCCGCTTCACCACCAGCTGAAAAAGCTTCCCCCGGAGTACGCCAAGCCCCCGAAGCTGCAAAAGTTCGACGGGCAGGGGTCGCCACATGAACACTTGGCCTACTATGTTACAGCCATGGGCAAGCTAGCACTAGACGAATCATATCTCCTCTGCAACTTCGCTACTTCGCTTACGGGAATGGCCTTTCAATGGTATTCTCGCCTGAAGCCCAACTCAGTCATCGACTGGGCGAATCTCCAGAAGAAATGCAGAAACGAGCCCGCCTCAGAAATTGGGTCCAAGAAATGATCCAAAAGCTCAAGAACGGTGATAGACTCGTGATTCTGGACGAGCTCTCCTTGTGCTATAAAGACAAGGAGATCACCACAGAGCAGCTGGAAGAAATACTTCGACGCTGCACCTGCAACATGGTGGCCATCCCACCTCCTGACAATATCAACGCTTCTCGACGAGGCGAGCCTGTGGCCTCCCGGACAAGATAAAGAACCATTGCTCCTCTTAGGCTACAGCCAACTCCAAAACACGCCGGTCGTGGCCGAGGTCGCGGCCTGGGACGCGGTAGAGGCCGTGGGAGAACTCCTAAGTTATCCCTCTCTCCGTCCACCTTCGACCCGGAGCGAATTATCCTCTTCCGAGGAGAGGAACCGGCTCCCATTCCGGAAGTAGAAATTCAAAGGGGACCCGGTATCTTCAATCCTATCGGCATTGAAGAGGCTATTGCCAGCCTCCCAGTTCTTGCACCAGTACCGGCTTCTACAATAGAGCAAGCGGGACCGTCCGGTAAGGACGAGGCAGCCCACTAGCCACCCCCAGAAGAGCCATCATTAGCATCCCTATTCCAGGAGCCCGCCGGCGATCAAAGTCAATCTGATCCCGATGGTAAGGGCAAGGCCGTGCAACTTCCTGACGGGGAATAGCACGGTAGCTCACAGAAGGTTCAGCCTGACATACTACCCTCTTTGGAGGATGCTCGAGCCCGAGCTGACCGAAAAGTCCTCCACCAGATGAAGCGCTTCCCTGTCAGTATTTCAATTTGGGAAGCCATCGCTTGGAGTAAGGACCTAAGAAAAACTCTTATCAAGATACTCCAAGAGCTGGAAGTCTATGAAGCACATGCCGCGGAAATGAAGGCGGCTGCCTATGAAGCATTCACAGCCACCATCTCCTTCACGGAGAAAGACATGTTGCTTTCCCCTCCGTGCCACAACCGTCCTCTCTACATGAAGGGGAAGGTCAACGGGCATGTTGTGAACTGGATCCTGGTGGACGCTGGTGCCGCCATTAACATCATGCCGCTCAAGACATTCAAGACTCTATATCTGACCTCATACCTCCAGAAGGTTCAGGCAGTCAAGATATCCAGCTTTAACCAAAACACCGAGGATGTCCTCGGCCGGCTGGATATAGACCTGGTGCTCGATGATTTCACCTCCAAGGTGACGTTCTACATCATCGACTCCAACACATCTTGTAAGATGCTACTGGGCAGACCCTGGCTCCATGAAAATTGGGTCGTTCCGTCAACTCTCCACCAATGCATCAAGTATGCCAAGGACGGGGAACAACATACGGTCTTTGCAGATCTGTCGCCGTTCACACCAGCAGAATGTAACCTGGCCGACGTTGCGCTCTACTTCAAGGGGATTAGTCCATACCCTGTGATCAAGAGCAAGAGCAACGGTTGGCTATTAGAGGAAGATGATGATGACCTCTTCTCTGTTGACGAGGAAAAGGCCAAGCTTCATCGACTGCACCTTGGCTCCAAGTCAACCCCAGACTGCCCCGAGAGGCGCCAGATCGACTTCGAGGCTAATCTTATTAGCCAAGCTATCAGCAAGAGTATATGCTTGCCACCAGACTGCATCCAGCTCCCATGTGCATCTGAGAAGCACAACGTCGAGTCGCTGACAACATTCATTGTCACCTTCAGGCGACAACATCGAAACAAGAAGAAGGCTAACAGGGACAAACCTATTGTCTTCTATAAGGGAGACACAGTCCCTCAAGCCCCACCGGCTGACGACCTCGG
This sequence comes from Amorphophallus konjac, assembly GCA_022559845.1. Classification (NCBI taxonomy): domain Eukaryota; kingdom Viridiplantae; phylum Streptophyta; class Magnoliopsida; order Alismatales; family Araceae; genus Amorphophallus; species Amorphophallus konjac. Next base: position 329,872,904 of record CM040122.1, on the reverse strand, counting down.
CTGGTCCATGCAAGTCGATGACACCCCTGAAGCCGTCCAGGTACTGGACAACCTGCCGCCACAGATTCGGGAAATGTGTCTAAAGCAACACATCCCTCAATGGCAAGGTTCCGCACGACGGGAATATTTTCACCGACTATGGAACCCTTTCCAGGTCCGGGGGCAACCCACATCCTTCCATAAGGATACCAGGGGACTTGGCTACGACCAAGACCCGGACTTTCGCGTCTACCATGCAGTCAACGTCGTAGGCCTGGCACAAGCATCCGACGACAAAGCTAGAGTCGAAGCCGAATTTGACAGCTCTGGGGATGAGGAAGAGGAAATTCTGATCTCGATCACCGCTAAAGCCAGAACCCCAGCTCAAGCCGTCGAGGAACCTTCCTCGCCTCCCTACCAAGAAAAAGGGGCAGAAGAAGCTCCTCCGGTCTCTCAGCTAGTCGAGGGACCCAGTTCAATAAACCCTCATGAGGGGGGGGGGATATCGCTGGTCCTAGCTCCGAAGGATTGTCATCTTCACCGGGCAACCCCGGGGAGACCTCAGCAACTCCAGTTGACGACTGCTGGCCAAAAGCCGGTCGGCCAGATCGATCCCTGGTGGATCCCAGTGATAACCACTCTCCAGTCCCTTCAACATCAATTGGTGGCTTTGAGAATCAAGAAATACACGAAGCCGACACCGATGATGAGAATTTCATCGACTTCCAAGCCGCTCCCCCCGAGCTGGAGGACGGCGGCCAGGCGACCGTGGATGAGCTCGTTGAAATCAACTTGGGCGAAGATGAAGCTCCCCAGCCAACATTTGTCAGTGCTCTCCTTACCGAGGCAGAGAAGCAGGACTACAGGCAACTCCTGCTCGAATACAAATACTGCTTCGCCTGGACATACAAGGAGATGCCAGGGCTAGACCCCTCCATAGCGAAGCATGAGATAGCCATTTCTCCCTCAGTTACTCTGGTCAAGCAACCACAGCGGTGCATGCGCCATGAGCTGGAGCTCCAGGTTTCAGCCGAAGTCCACAAAATGGCAGAGGTCGATTTCATCGAGCCGTGTATCTACCCGATTTGGCTCGCCAACATAGTCCCAATCAAGAAGAAAAGTGGCCAAGTCCGCATCTGCGTCGACTTCCAGGACCTCAACAAAGCCTGCCTGAAAGATGACTTTCCAGTTCCGATTACAGAAACAATGGTCGACATGACCACTGGGCATGAGTCCTTGTCTTTCATAGACGGGTCGTCCGGTTATAATCAAATCCGGATGTCCCTTAAAGACAAGGGCCATACAGCTTTTAGATCGCCCAAGGGGATTTTTAACTACAAGCGCATGCCCTTTGGCTTGAAGAATGTCGACGCCACTTACCAAAGGGCCATGACAAAAATATTTGATGAGATGCTGCACAACACCGTCGAATGTTACGTCGATGACCTCGTCGTCAAGACCAAAAGGCGCGAAGACCATTTACGTGACCTCCGCCAAGTCTTCGAGCGTCTCCAGTAATATGGGCTCAAGATGAACCCCATGAAATGCGCCTTTGGCGTATCCAGCGGCAAATTTTTCGGCTTCGTCATCAGGTACCGAGGAACCGAGGTGGATCCCAGCAAGATCAAAGTAATCCGGGAGCTTCCACCACCCAGCAACATCACCGAACTTAGGTCCTTCCAAGGGAGCCTGACCTATATTTGGAGGTTTATCAATAACCTCTCTGATTGATGAGCGCCTTTCGGCAAGCTGATGAAGAAAGACGCCCCATTCACGTGGGACTCTGAATGCCAGACGGCTTTCGAGCAAATCAAGGAGTACCTCCTTACTCCCCCAGTCCTGGGGGAACCAATTAAGGGTAAACCTCTCATCCTTTATATTACTGCCATGGACGCTTCACTAGGAGCTCTGTTGACACAAGTCAATGAAGAAGGTAAAGAGCATCCCCTCTATTACCTCAGCCGGAAGCTAATTGGTGCCGAGTTTCGCTATTCTCCTATGGAGAAGGTTTTCTTGGCATTGGTGTTCACAGTTAAGAAGCTGCGGCATTACCTCCTGTCCCATCAAGTCGAGCTTATATCCAAGCACTACCCTCTGAAGTATCTCCTTTGACGACCTATCCTCTCAGGCAGACTGGGGAGGTGGGCTCTCCTATTGATAGAGTACGACATTACTTATGTCCCCAGAAAAGCAATCAAAGGACAGGGTATGGCTGAGTTCTTGGCAGCCCATCGTATGCCAGATGACTTACCCTTCAACTCAGAGCTCCCTGACGAGGAGTCCCTTGCCGCTCAATCACAACAACCAGTTGAACAGAGTGGAGATGTCCTGCATTACTGGCAGCAAAGCACTCTTACAACCAGCGTACCTTGCTGGGAGCTCTACTTCAATGGCGCTTACCGAGGGATTACTCGGAGCAACCAGGATCCAGCCATCACGGCAGGTGATGGCATTGTTTTCATGACCCCTCAGGGCAGATTTTTGTACAACTCTTGTGCTCTCATGAAATCTCTGACAAACAACGAAGCTGAGTATGAAGCTCTACTCATTGGGCTCCAGATGGCTCTCCACATGGGCATTAAATGTCTCAAAGCCTACGGGGACTCCTAGCTGATAGTTCTGTAGGTCCTCGGCATCTATGACGTGCGATAGCCAGAGTTGGTTCCATACCATGCCGCCGTCACCAGATTAACCCTGAAGATCTATTTCTTCGAAATTGATCATATTCACAGAAGCAGCAACGCTCAGGTGGATGCCCTAGCAAAATTGGCCACGGCCATCAAGCTCCCACCAGAGGGCGAGTTCGACATCGTCATCAAACACAGAAGGTTGATGTCGAGCTCACTCGAAGGCAACACCGGTCTCACCATTTACGAGGTCCATGACCTTGACCAGAGCACGCCTCTAGAAGAGGGTGATTGGCATGCGCCCATCATCAAATTCAAGAAAGGGTGGCTCCCCCCTGACCGGGCTCAAAGGGTTCAACTACTCCTCCGAGTGATCTCCTATGAGCTAATCGGTGACTCCCTGTATCGACTCATCCACGAGAAGGACAAGTCAATTCTCCTGAGATGTGTCTCTCTCGCGGAGGCTCGAGCCATCATGCAGGAGGTCCACTCCGGGTTGTGCAGCGCGGGCCAGGCCGGAGATCGAATGAAGCACAACATCAAGCTCAAAGGCTTCTATTGGCCAACCATGTATGCGGATTGCATCCAGTACGCCCGTACATGCCATCAATGCCAAGCCTTTGGCCCAGTTCCCAGAAGACCTCCTAACCCATTGCGTCCTACAGCCCCCACCTGGCCATTCGTTGAGTGGGGCATGGACATCGCGGGGCCTTTCCTGCCATCTTCCAAGGGCCGTAAATACATCTTGGCCGCCACTGATTATTTCTCTCGCTGGGCGGAGGCTCTTCCATTGCGAGAGGTCACCGGGGAAATCGTTGCTAGATTTGTCCGATACAACATCATATACCGATTCGGTACTCCCAGTCGCATTGTGTCCGACAATGGGACACCATTCAAGAATAAGGCCATATACCAGCTAGCGGCCAAATTCCACATCGATTGGAGAACCTCTTATGTCTACAATCCCCAGGCCAACAGTTTGGCAGAAGCCTTCAATAAGACCCTCTGCAAGCTCCTGGCTAAGATGGTTAGCCACCGGAAACGTGATTGGGGTGAAAAGATCTTCGAAGCATTATGGGCCTATCGGACGGTCTACAAAACCCCTACGGGGTGCTCACCGTTCTCCCTCGCTTACGGGACAGAAGCCGTCATCCCCATCGAGGTCCAGTTAGCTTCTTATCGCATGGCGATCCATACCGGCCTTGCCGGCCCTGATGAAGATGAATACCAGAGAAGGCTAAAAGAGCTCGCCGATCTAGAAGGCAAGCGGCTCGAAGCCTACAGACACCTGCAAGTATACCAGGACCGCATGGCCCGGGCCTATGATAAGCTCGTCAAGCGGCAAGCTTTCAAGCAAGGCGACCTCGTCATGATCAAGGAAAAGGTAGTCATGACAGGGCGCTCCAGTGGAAAACTAGAACCAAATTGGCGAGGTCCGTATGTTATCCAGAATGTCTACGAGGGTGGGGCCTACACGGCTATGTTGAGTCTTGTTGAATCTTTACATGTTTTGATGATGACAACACTATAAGTCTTAGTGGTGTTCAAAAGTATGTTTCTGTGAAAAATTAACAAAAATATTTTTCTGTGAAAGTGAACAAAGAATATTTTTTTCTATGAAGAATAAACCTTCATTTCACTTCAGGTATTTTTCAGGGACTGTATTCGTGTTGGTTGGCACTTCGTCTTGTTTGTGTATAACACCTCGTGTTGTACTGTTTGTCTTCGTGTCGTTTTCATTTTAGTACTGTTTGTGTTTTCATTACGCCGTGTCGTCCTCTCGTACCTCGTGTTGTTTTAAGACGTGTTCTATTTGACCTCGTGTCGTGTTTCCTAGACCTCGTGTCTTTGTCGCTTTGTGACCTCACCTCGTGTCGATTTCAGTTTTCATCTTCGTGTTGCTTTTTTTTCTGTAGACTTCGTGTCCTTCTCGTCTTGACCACACTCCGTGTCAATTCTTGTGTTTATGTACTTCGTGTCGTTTTCTTTATTTCGTGTTGTAGTCATCGTGTGTACCTCGTGTCGTTCTTTCTCACCTCGTGCTGTTCTCATCTCACTTCGAGTCGTTTCTTTGTATTCTGTCTTCGTGTTGGTTTTTCGCTTTAGACTTCGTGTCTTTCTCGCCTTGACCACACTTCGTGTTGCTTTCCGTAGACCTCGTGTCTTGCCTGTTTGCAACCACTTCGTGTCGGTTTCTGTTGTTGTCTTCGTGTCTCCGTGTTGTTTTTATCTTCGTGTCTCCGTGTTGTTTTTGTCTTCGTGTCTTCGTGTTGTTTTTTTTTGTATTCGTGAATTCGTGTTGCTTTTGTATTCGTAACTTCGTAGTGTTTGTTGTTACAGTGACACTTCGTGTCGTTCTCGTTTTACTTCGTGCTGTTTTTCATCTGACCTCGTGTCATGCTCTCCCTGTCTCGTACTGTAGTAATCTTGTCTACTTCGTGTCGTCCTTTTTCTACTTTGTGCTGTTCTCCTTCTACTTCGTGTTGTTCTCTTTCTACTTCGTGTCGTTCTCTTAGTAGTGTTTATTTTGTCACCACTGTACCTCGTGTCGTTCTCTGTTTATTGCACCTCTTGTCGTGTCCACATACCTCATGCAGTTCTAGTTCTTGTGGCACTCAAGGTTAATGGTTTTATCTCTTTGCAGGTCGAAGGAAGAACATTCATCGGTGTCTGGCTGCACATGATCCGATACTGAAGGGACAAATACGAAAAGGGCACGTGGCAGGAAGGTTCTGGATCAAGCGTGTGAGGCACACGCAATTTGTATCCCATCCTCCTGCTGGCTGCTGATATAAAAAGAAGAAAGGCTGGTCGAGCAGAGGGCAAGAAGAGGATGAGCCAAAAAGAATAGAAGGGCAGAGATTGAGAGAGTAAAAAGAGCAGAAGAACAGAAGAAGAAAAAGAGAGAGAGAGAGAGATAGTGCTCGTGTGAAGAGAGAAGAGAGAGTGAAAGAGGAAGAGAGTTGAAGAGAAAGAAAGAGAGATAGAGAGTGAGCGAGAGAGCTCGTGGAGGAGAAGGAAGAAGCTGCTTGAAGATCTGTCTTCACTGGACCGTGGATCAGATCCAGGCCAGTCAGCTCCGTTGGGAGCCACATTGTGCATTTCATTTTTTCAGCGTTCTGTTTGCTGAAGTTATTTTCATTTCGTGTTTTTGTTTTTCCATTTTTCATCTGGTTATCTTGTTCTTCCGATAGCCCTGTTGGGGATCGGGTTCCTCCTGTTGGTTCAGGAGAAGGGAGATCTGATCTCCGGGTTGCAAGTGACAGGTTGTCACTTGTGGGTTGCCCTCTGGTTAGAGGAAGGGAGGCTAGTCCTCCGGTTCTGGGCTTGTGGTTGCAAGTCCAGTGGTCCCTCCTGGTCTGGAGGAAGAGAGGTCTTCGATCTCTAGTTTCCAAGTGGCTGGGAGTCATTTGGGTGTCCCTCGGTTGGGAGGAAGAGGGGAGGCTGTTCCCCTGGTCAAGCTGTGTGGCAGCAACTGTTTGTAGACTGAGTCTGCTAGGTTCTAGCGTTTGCTAGTGAAGCCTCACTCCAGTTGGGAGTGAGGGGTGGATGTAGGTCTGAAGGACCGAACCACCTAAAAATCTATTGAGCAGTGGTTTGTTTGTCTGATTTGCTTCCGCTAGATGCTTGAATAGGCGCGCTCCATGTGTTTGTATTTGAGCTGAATCGAATTGGTTCTATTCTGTGTCTTTATCTAGCATCCTAGTTTTAATTTGGCCATTATACGTAGCAGGATTCATTCACCCCCCCTCTGTATCTGGGCCAAGCACCCTAACAGTTGGTATCAGAGCGGGTGTCTGCATATAAGGTCCAGCGACCTGCAGATTCGTTCTTGCGGTCTTAGGTGCTTATTTGCCTTTAGTGCATCAATATTCCTGTTGCATTGAATTTATCTGCTATTTGCTTCAATGGCTTGTCCACCTATCTTCAGTGGTTTTGATTTCAACCAGTGGCACAGTGCTTTACGTGCTTATGTTAAATCCGTTGATCCAGACCTGTGGAAAGTGATTTCACATGGTCCTCATAAACTACCAAAGAAAAGGTCCAAATGGACTGACAGTCACGAATCAATGTATGAGGAGAATCAGACAGCTATAAATCTGATGAAAGCAGCCACTGACAAAGCTTTTCACTCATGTTTCTTTGATTGCAGATCTGCAAGGGATATGTTGGAAATGATGAAGAGAGCCGGAAAAGGAAATCAAACAGGCTGCATGATGGCCAACAGAAGCGATCAAGGCAGCAATCAAACTCAAGAAGATGATGATGATGAGGTAAATCTCTTCGAGAATTTCTCTCTAGAAGATTGGGAGAATGCTTATGCTAAATTATTTGAATCTTATGAACTGTTAAGAAAACAGTATAAAAAATTGAAGAAGGGTACTGGTTTAGATAGTTCAAGCTTTCCTTGTAGAAATTGTGCTGAACTGAAAAATGCTAGTATGTCTAATCTAATGCTGAAAGAATTTGAAGGCGTTAAATCTGACTTAAACAAGCTGAAAAATGAGAATGACTCTCTCAGAAAGTTCTCTAATGAAAATGAAGAACAATTAGAGAAACTTAAACGAGAGAATGATTTGCTGATTGAAAAGTTTAATGCCATAAAATCTGTAAACATAGAACTACAGAAAGATTTTGAAAAACAACAAAAGGAATTGAGGGAGTTTGAAGCTAGGAGAGAAAGCATGGTTGACTCAGAAGATCAGCTTCTAATAAATGAGTTAATTCAAAATGATAAGCTTAAAGAAGAAGTTGAAAAGTTAAAATTGTTAAACAGTGCCATGTCTGAAAGACTTCTCACATTGGAGAAAGGAAAAGTCATCTGTACAAACGAAACTGATGAAGTAGATGAGCTGAGAAAGGAAATTGAAGAATACAAAACAGCTAATAAGGTTTTGAATGAAACTGTCAATTGTAGTGAACAAGAGATCGCTAGTTATGAAATACACATTGCATCTCTTGATAATGAAATTCAGGATCTGAAAAGCTCCTTGTCAAAGTTTGTGAGTGGTCAAGAAAATCTGGACAGGTTGTTAGGAATTAAGGTCAATACTCAAAAGGAAGGGTTGGGCTACAACAATGTCAATAAAAAGGTTTTTGAAAACAAGCTGACGACATCCTTTGTCAAAGCTTCTGATATAGCCACAACCTCAGAAAATAAACAACCAAATGTTCAGAAGAATCAGAACCAAACTGAAAAGTTGAAAAAGGTTGATGGATCCAAGCTAAAAACGGTTTTCATTAAATCTTCTAAACAGGAAAAGCCTTCCACTTCATCTCCAATTCAGTACAAGGCTAAGAAAACAGGAAAACAAGATAAAAATCAGAAAAGGACTGAAAATCAGAAAATAAATAAAAAGGGTCCATCAGCATTTGCTGATCACAGTCCTCACACACACTCACATGCATCTAAAAGGAAGAATATCTGTCACTACTGTCATAAAGTTGGACATCTGATGCATGAGTGTAAGTTGATGGAGAAGGATGATAAGAATGCTAGGAGATCTTATGATAAAAATCCATCACCTCAGAAAAGAAATGTCACATGCTCTAATTGTGACAAATTAGGACACTCTATTGCTCATTGCTGGTTTGCTAGTGGTAAGAAAACCCTCTATTCATATCATGCTAAATTCCCTACAAACCAACATATTTTTAATAAAAACAAATCTGGTTCAATGAGCCAGCATATCATTTGTTTCAACTGCAACAAAATGGGTCACAGGGCCTCTGAATGCTGGTCAGGTTCCTTTAGAAGAAATTCTCTCATTTGCTCTCACTGTAGAAAGCATGGCCATACAGTCAAGGACTGTTGGCATATTCAGGGTAGAAATGTGAATCTCAAACATGCTAAATTCCCTGTAAGATAATTTGCAAAACCTTCATGTCATCATTGTGGGAAGCCAGGTCACAGGGCTGCAACCTGTTGGCTGGCAGGATATCAAAACCAAACCAGTTTTGGTAAACAGAAATTTTACCCTGTTAACAGAAAATCTCATGTGTATGCACATAGAATTCATGCTAATAAGAATGTGCATAAATCAGATCTGAAAACTACTCCTGGAAATGTGCTGAGAAAACCTGCTAAAAATAATAATGTCATGTCAGGACCCAAGACTTCTTGGGTACCTGTTTGTGCAAAATAAACCTTGTTTTGCAGGTGTGCCTTGGGACTGGAATAAAAGGGGTAATGATCCAAGGCACTCAAGAATGAAAACCCCATTCTCACACTGTTCAGGTAATCTCTCTGCATGTCCCATTTTGAAACCTATTGCATATCTGGTTCGATGTATTCTTGCTTCTCCTGCTCTTAGTTTCATCTAGTGCATACATATTGAATCTGTTCTTGCATATTCATTCATCATCTGCAAGTTGCATTATTTTCTGAACATGCACTCTGAAAATTCTGAAAATCTGAACTGAATGTGAATGCTAGTTGAAAACTGTATGTTGCATAATTCATGAAAATCTGAATCGCTTATAGGACTGTTGAGTTTACCCTATTATTCATGACCTCTATGGTATATCAAATGGTAAGCTACCAAAGGCAGGGAAATCTGTCCGGAGGTCCTTACTATGTGTGAGGTGGTCTTTCAGACCAAATGCTTCGCCTAGTACCATAAGTCATTCTGATGATCAGGGGAGCCTGTTTGTGCATAACTCAAACTCACATGTTTAATTTTAATGGCAAACACTGCATTCAATAATTAATTAATACCTCCAAGAGTCGTGTGTGAGATGTCCTTGAGTGGGCTGAAAAGGAGCTTGACAGGCCATTTGGTTTCTGAGGAATTGTGTCAGCCGATGCAGTTTATGTGGTGTTAAGATCTGTCATCTCATGAGGTTGCGTTTTGTTGCCCAAGAGCTTCTCTGGATGTGAGACAAAACTTCTTCAAGAATACTATATTTGGATGTGTCCTTAGTGCCTAATGTCTTGAGTGATCTCTCACTTGTTGGCTTGCTGATAGGAGTGCTGCTCATCTCATCTCATCTCTCTCTATTCGGTCAGCCACCTTCTTATCTCTCTCCTATCACTCTTGGTTCAGATATTCTCTTGAAGAAATTGTGTTTTCAGTCTTCTTGCTCTTATCAGATGTGTTCTGTATACCTTAAACCATCCAATATCTAGTGTAACAACTTACAGCTGTTAATAAAGAACTTCAATGTATGGGGGTTATATTTGGTCCTTGATCCTTCTAAGTTATCCTCTCAGGTGTTGGTCAACATATTATAAAACTTCATGTTAAATGAGAAAAACTTGTTGAGGATCTCGACTTAACTGAAACTTATGTGGAGAGAGCTCTGAGATAAAAATTGTGTTAAGTAAGATATCTGTCTTTTGTCTAAAATCATGAGAAGTGCTACCAGGGAATACGCCATTATTTGTGGCAGAGCAATGGCTTTTGTGGAGAAATAGACACTCTAGATCAGAGAAGTCCAGAGTTTCTGTCATGATACAATTAGCTATCTCTGTGTAGAAATGTTAAAATAAAAAAAAAGGGGGGGGGGGAAGTCCTCAAAGAAAATTTCATTGGCTTTGATTGGCATAAAGGTAGTCCGTCTTGAGTAACCAGGGTTTCTGGTGTCTGATAAACATGTCTCCTTGTGTAAAAACGGACTATTCTACCTTGTGCTCAACAAATTGGTTGACCCTGTATGCCTTCTCTTGTCCATTAAATGAAGAAATGAAATCTGCTTGACATCGATGTGTTATTTCGTTGCTTGAAAAACATAAGGAGCAATTTAATCATGACTCTCTCTAGTTTAAGCAACTTTAACAGCTACTTTTATGATTATGCTGATTTAATATCTTGAGTTAACTGACCTTGGAATTTGGAAGAATATAACCCGTCCACATATTGAAGGGCTAACTTTAACAGGCAGTAGCTGCGTTACATCATGACTAAGGGTAATTTGGGTATTTCCAGAAAAAGTTTGATAAGAGTAAAAAGCAACCCGACAAAACCCTTCTTGTTTCATACGCCTTCAACCTCAAACCCTCATTTCCCCTTGCCGCTTCCTATTCATCCTCGTGCCGCTCCACCTTGAGCGTTTTTCTTCAAACTCATCTCCATCTCTTCCCGCTCACTTTCTTTCCCCACAGAGGTCTCTTCCTCTCTTGGGTCTAGCTTCACTTCCAATAGCAGCCTGCAAGAGAGAGTTGATACTCTAGAAGTTACGGCAGATGGATCAGCAAAGGTCAGCAGCTCCTGGTGAAAGGAAGAGGAAGGGAAAAGAAATAGTTGAAGAGCCTTCATCTAAGCAACAGAGATGTCTTGAGCCAGAACCTGCTGCGGAAGTATCTTCAGAACAAGGTACCAGGATTTCTCAGTCTACCGTGTTCTTAGAAAGTGGGAAAATCATTCCTCCTAGAATAATAGATTTCGGAGATGAAACCATGGTCTCGAAGTTTCCAGAACTGTTGAAAATCTTTGAGTTTCAGGAGTGGAGAAATTTCTTAGAAAATCACCGTGTCTATTACCCTAGGCCGGTAATGGAATTTTACAATAATTTGTCCTTGAGCCGAGACAAGTCTGCCTTGTTATCATCTGTTAAAGGGGTCGAGATAACTGTTACATGTGACTCCCTTCACAAAGCCCTCGGTGTTCCAGATAAAGGGGAGGTAGATGGAAGCTTTCGATACAGTCTCCATGAAGCTTTCTCAGTCATTACTTGTAAACCCAGTAATATTCATGATAAGGGGCAGTTGAAGCTAAAAGCTTATCAGACATCGTCATTTCCTCCTCCTCACAAGCTCCTTCAGAACGTCATTGCTTCCATTATCACCCCACAGACTGGGGATAGAGGAAGAATTACAGACACACAGAGATTTCTACTGTTTTGTCTGATTCAAAATGTAAAGATATGTCTGCCAGAGATCATTTTTACTGTCATGAAGGGATGCATTGGATCCAAGAGACACCTTCCCTATGCCGCCCATCTGACAGACATCTTCAAGCATTCAGAGATTTGCTTGGATGGAGAGGCCGCATCTGAAGTTAAAGCCCGAAACATATTTAATATGAATTTTGTTTCAGTGTTTTTGGGCTTAGAGGGCTCTTCTATGGTGGGGCAAGTTAAGGCCCAAAAGGTCAAGGAATCACATACTCAGGGGGAGCATTTGGAACAATTTCAAGACTTAGCCCAAACTGGTGTGCAATTAGTTTCTGAGATTGCTCAACAGGAAACACCAGCTGAACAACCAGAGTCTATTTTGCCAGCTGCACCCACCGAAGTACCTTTTTCCTTTCAGAGGCTAGTCGAGGTTGCATCTGAGGAAATCAGGTTGTCTGACGAAAGCATTCAGACTGATCTAGATGCAAATATTGCTGGTCTATTTGATTCTTTTGGGAAGACATCTGAAGAGGTAATAGTGCCTGAGGAACAGCCAGCTAAAGAGCAAGATAGTACTGATCAAGAACTTGCTGTTTTTGTTAATGTAATTTTAAGAGAAACTGTAGAGAGAGGAAGAGGCTACCAACTTGGTTGCATCTGAAAGTCTTGAACAGGCATCTGTTGACAGCCCTGCAGATCAGGAACTCATGGAAGATAGAGGGGATAGCAGTCAAGAAAAGGTTCCTGTCATAGAACTAGATTCAGAATCTTCAAGTGAAGAAGAGGCACCTGAAGGTGTAATTCCTCAGAAAGAAACTCAAGCTGAAGATGAAGATCAGGTCCCAACTGAGAGTAGTCAAATGCCAGTACAAGAGGAAGCAGCTAAGAGAACTGTACCTGGCAGTGAATTTTTTGGTACACCTCTAGGTCCACCTAGACTTCTATCTGCACAGGCGCCCAACATTGAATCTGCTCGGGCGCCCAACATTGAAGAACTTCTTATAAACCTGACTCAGCAGATGCAGAAACAAGATAAGAAATTAGATGACCTACTCACATATGTCACCCTCAACATAAATTAGGTACATTCCAGGCTACTGAAGCTCGAGATATCTCTCCTCACTGAATGGAAACGATTCCTTCTCAACAAAAAGGCTTCAGATGATGCCAACAGATCCCTGATGCAAGGTTTGCAGGAGGTGTGTTCAAAGATAGCTAAAGCACTGAGTGAGTTGCAAGATGTTCAAATTTCCTCCTTCAAAATGTCTACCAACATTATAGATCACTACTATGAGATCAGAACATCTTTAGAAGTTTTGAAGAAGTCATACAGTGCCCTAGGTCCAGGTATTCAGCAGGTCTATGATAAATTGGCCGCCTTTTTAACAGAAATGACAATTCTGACTGACAGATATGAAACTGTCAATATTCACCAAGACGACATCATTTCTGAAGTGGGACATGTCAGAAGCGCAGTGGTGTATTGGCTAGCTGAACTGTCAAATGACCTAAAGGAATTTCAGTCTACCTTGGGTTCAGCACCTGGTCAAGCTTCCTCTAGCAGAACTCCACCTCAAGAATATTCTTCTGCTTCTCCAAGGGGGAGACCACCTCATGGCAGGCCGCGTGGCCCTTCTAGCAGACATGCCAGATACTTTTCTTGAAAAGACTATGCTCTGTATCTTGTTGCCCATTTTGAGGCTTTCTCTCTCACACTCTTGGACTTATTAATTAAAACTCATATCATTTGCATTGTTGCATTCTTATTGTTTCATTCTTTTTGATGATGTCAAAGGGGGAGAAATCAGGCCTTTGCTAGCTCGTTGAAAATGTTTAATGTTTGTTATTCATTGAGAATGACTATTTCAGCCTTGAAGAAATCAGGCTTTTGCTAGCTCGTTGAGAATGTTTAATGTTTGTTTTTCATTGAGAATGGCTATTTAGTGCTTTTCTTTCTCTGCAAAGACATCAAGACTCATAGTGTTGCCATCCATCAAAAAGGGGGAGATTGTTGAGTCTTGTTGAATCTTTACATGTTTTGATGATGACAACACTATAAGTCTTAGTGGTGTTCAAAAATATGTTTCTGTGAAAAATTAACAAAAATATTTTTCTGTGAAAGTGAACAAAGAATATTTTTTTCTATGAAGAATAAACCTTCATTTCACTTCAGGTATTTTTCAGGGACTGTATTCGTGTTGGTTGGCACTTCGTCTTGTTTGTGTATAACACCTCATGTTGTACTATTTATCTTCGTGTCGTTTTCGTTTTAGTACTGTTTGTATTTTCATTACGCCGTGTCGTCCTCTCGTATCTCGTGTTATTTTAAGATGTGTTCTGTTTGACCTCGTGTCGTGTTTCCTAGACCTCGTGTCTTTGTCGCTTTGTGACCTCACCTCGTGTCGATTTCAGTTTTCGTCTTCGTGTTGCTTTTTTTTCTGTAGACTTCGTGTCCTTCTCGTCTTGACCACACTCCGTGTCAATTCTTGTGTTTATGTACTTCGTGTCGTTTTCTTTATTTCGTGTTGTAGTCATCGTGTGTACCTCGTGTCGTTCTTTCTCACCTCGTGCTGTTCTCATCTCACTTCGAGTCGTTTCTTTGTATTCTATCTTCGTGTTGGTTTTTCGCTTTAGACTTCGTGTCTTTCTCGCCTTGACCACACTTCGTGTTGCTTTCCGTAGACCTCGTGTCTTGCCTGTTTGCAACCACTTCGTGTCGGTTTCTGTTGTTGTCTTCGTGTCTCCGTGTTGTTTTTGTCTTCGTGTCTCCGTGTTGTTTTTGTCTTCGTGTCTTCGTGTTGTTTTTTTTTGTATTCGTGAATTCGTGTTGCTTTTGTATTCGTAAATTCGTAGTGTTTGTTGTTACAGTGACACTTCGTGTCGTTCTCGTTTTACTTCGTGCTGTTTTTCATCTGACCTCGTGTCATGCTCTCCCTGTCTCGTACTGTAGTAATCTTGTCTACTTCGTGTCGTCCTTTTTCTACTTTGTGCTGTTCTCCTTCTACTTCGTGTTGTTCTCTTTCTACTTCGTGTCGTTCTCTTAGTAGTGTTTGTTTTGTCACCACTGTACCTCGTGTCGTTCTCTGTTTATTGCACCTCTTGTCGTGTCCACATACCTCATGCAGTTCTAGTTCTTGTGGCACTCAAGGTTAATGGTTTTATCTCTTTGCAGGTCCGAGGAAGAACATTCATCGGTGTCTGGCTGCACATGATCCGATACTGAAGGGACAAATATGAAAAGGGCACGTGGCAGGAAGGTTCTGGATCAAGCGTGTGAGGCACACGCAATTTGTATCCCATCCTCCTGCTGGCTGCTGATATAAAAAGAAGAAAGGCTGGTCGAGCAGAGGGCAAGAAGAGGATGAGCCAAAAAGAATAGAAGGGCAGAGATTGAGAGAGTAAAAAGAGCAGAAGAACAGAAGAAGAAAGAGAGAGAGAGAGATAGTGCTCGTGTGAAGAGAGAAGAGAGAGTGAAAGAGGAAGAGAGTTGAAGAGAAAGAAAGAGAGATAGAGAGTGAGCGAGAGAGCTCGTGGAGGAGAAGGAAGAAGCTGCTTGAAGATCTATCTTCACTGGACCGTGGATCAGATCCAGGCCAGTCAGCTCCGTTGGGAGCCACATTGTGCATTTCATTTTTTCAGCGTTCTGTTTGCTGAAGTTATTTTCATTTCGTGTTTTTATTTTTCCATTTTTCATCTGGTTATCTTGTTCTTCCGATAGCCCTGTTGGGGATCGGGTTCCTCCTGTTGGTTCAGGAGAAGGGAGATCTGATCTCCGGGTTGCAAGTGACAGGTTGTCACTTGTGGGTTGCCCTCTGGTTAGAGGAAGGGAGGCTAGTCCTCCGGTTCTGGGCTTGTGGTTGCAAGTCCAGTGGTCCCTCCTGGTCTGGAGGAAGAGAGGTCTTCGATCTCTAGTTTACAAGTGGCTGGGAGTCACTTGGGTGTCCCTCCGGTTGGGAGGAAGAGGGGAGGCTGTTCCCCTGGTCAAGCTGTGTGGCAGCAACTGTTTGCAGACTGAGTCTGTTGGGTTCTAGCGTTTGCTAGTGAAGCCTCACTCCGGTTGGGAGTGAGGGGTGGATGTAGGTCTGAAGGACCGAACCACCTAAAAATCTATTGAGCATGGTTTGTTTGTCTGATTTGCTTCCGCTAGATGCTTGAATAGGCGCGCTCCATGTGTTTGTATTTGAGCTGAATCGACTTGGTTCTATTCTGTGTCTTTATCTAGGATCCTAGTTTTAATTTGGCCATTATACGTAGCAGGATTCATTCACCCCCCCTCTGTATCCGGGCCAAGCACCCTAACAGGCTATCGATCACAAAGGTCATAGACCATTCCCGCCTCTCAACGACAAACACATGAAGTTATATTACGCGCCAAAGCACGAGTTCGCGCGTCAGCCAGACTAAGGCACACGTCCCAGCTACTACCAGTGAGGTCAGCCCTTCCCCGTGAAGGATCTAACTGGCCAGTCCTTCCAGTCTTCACTCCCCAGTCAAGCAGCCAGCCCAGTTCCCCAGAACCGCTGCCAGGCATCCCCGGGAACTAATCCCCTACCCTAGTTCCTGTCACCACGAGAGCACGGGCACTTCTACACCAGCACTAGTCTAGCCGTCAGGCTCCCATGTAAGTAAAAAATAATAATAAAAAAAATTTGGGGTTAAAAATAGAGGTGCCCCGGAAGACCCGGTCATCCTCACCACAAGGGGGTGACTGGGGGCAAAAAGGCCAGTAACCCAGCTGAGGTGGAAACCTGAAAGGGCACCTCAGGCAAAATCTGGAAACCCCTCGATGTGAAATCCCACAAGGGCGCGTTGAAAAAAGCTAAAGGGGGTCGGCTCTAGCGAAAATTCGAAAGGGCGGTAGAGTCGATAACGAGAAAAAAGCTTCCTCTTCCCACCAATCATAATGGCCTTCCACCCACTCCTCGGTAAGCTGTTAGCCTAACCCAGAGCCAGTCTTCAATCAACTTACGCTGCTAGAGCACGAACCCTATAATTCTCAGTTGGCCTTGCACTACCCCCACTCAGTTCGTCCAACCTTTGGTTCTTGCTTTGACGTCACAGGTCAACCAGTCCCTGTGATAATCAAGCTCCCAGTCACCATCCCGGTAGACTTATATCCCAGCACATTCCCAGACACTTATCATTCCACGCCACTACATCCTACATCCCCTGTAAATCCAGAGCCTTCAAGTCTCATTATAATCCCAGTTCTCTCCTACAATTCCTGATCCGCCAGTCATAACTCCAGTCATATCTCGCCATGACAAAGTGGCCTTTCGCCACCATGGCATGAGGATTTGTAAAAACCCTTATCAATGGCGGAGCAAAATCCAGCTACCCACACCTTCCAGCTCCAGGTCACGTCCCCTAACGGCAATATGCCATGGACGGTAATCTCCAAAAAAAATAATATATATGAAAAAAAAGTGAAAAAGAAAATGGGGTTAAAAAATGGAGATACCCCGGCAGGCCTTGTCACCTCCATCACATGGAGATGACTGGGTGCAAAAATTACCACCAACCCAGCTGAGGTGAAAATCCAAAAGGGTGCCTCAGGTAAAATCGGGTAACCCCTCGGTGTGAAAACTCACAAGGGCGCACCGGAAAAAGTAAAAGGGGGCCAGCCCTGGCGAAAAGTAAGGGCGGTACGGCAGCTAAAGAGAAAAAAAACTCTCTCCCTCTTTACTCTTCACTTACGAAAGCCGTCGGCTATGACCCCCCCCCCATGGCAAGCTTAAGATCACTCCGCGACAATTGTGGCCACTACACCCCCGAGGGTCAGTCCAGTTTCCAGTCTCAGTACTTCGGCTAGAACGCCTTCCCAGGCCAGCCGTCTAGCCTCCAGTCCTAGCTTCCGCAACAACGCCTCAACAGGCCAGCCTCCTCCAGTCCTAGCTTCGGCTACAACGCCTCAGTAGGCCAGCCGCCTCCAGTCCCAGCTTCGGCTACAACGCCTTCACGGGCCAGCCGCCCAGCCTCCAGCTCCAGCTCCGGCTACAACGCCTTTACAGGCCAGCCACCCAACCTCCAGCCCCAGTTTCGGCTACAGTGCCTTCGCAGGCCGGCCGCCAGCTCCTAGCTTCCTGTCTTGGCTACAACGCCTCTATAGGCCAGCCATCCGGCCCAGCTCCAGCTCCCAGCTGTCACACCTTTCCAGGTCATCGAGCTGGCTTCAGCTCCAGTTCTCATCTCCAACCACAACCCCAGTTTCAATTTTCAGTCCTTGTCCCAGTCCCGATCTTGGTTGCCATGTCTTCCTCGACCACCCAGCCAGCTCAATCCCAGTTTCCCAAACACATGTGAATCCCACTTTTCGGCTAACGACATAATCCTAGCCAATACTCCACCATCCAGTTCTAGGTCAATACACCCTCCAAAATTACCTCTGCAACCCTAAACCACGTAAACTGCCCCATTCTTATGGGCCTACGTTGGTTCTCTGGTATGTAGGCTTTCATCCTCCAAGAGGATAGTCCCCCACATATAGCCTTTTCTTTCCCCTACTACCTAGTGCTCAGTCTCTAGTTTCCAACATCAGGTTCCC
This sequence comes from Amorphophallus konjac, assembly GCA_022559845.1. Taxonomy (NCBI): domain Eukaryota; kingdom Viridiplantae; phylum Streptophyta; class Magnoliopsida; order Alismatales; family Araceae; genus Amorphophallus; species Amorphophallus konjac. The sequence continues at coordinate 329,854,919 of CM040122.1, read as the reverse complement.
TAAACCCAGTCCCTGTTGTCCCCTATCACTCATGTCGGTGTAGCGTAGAACAGATAAGCACGACTAACGATGAGTGGTCACCAGTTCATGCACACTACTCCATTTCATCGAGAAAGGAAGGGAACAACCCAGCAAACAAAAGATCCAGAGTTTGTCATTAATACTCTATAAAAGGAGCCCAAGACATGCCCTTGGGGTGATAAAATCCATACACTCCGGATAGCACAAACAAGAAAGGAAAGAGATACAATTAAATCTCAGGCTCGGTCCCCTCCAGTGCCGCAAGGTGTGAGTCCGTAGCCGCAAGCTCCACCTCCAAGGTGGACAAGAGCTGAGCGCGAGCTCCGGCAGTAGTCTCGGCCACCTGCTGCTCAGCTCGAATGCACTCGGCCACTACCTGCTGCTCCCCCCCAGGCCTTCCTCAAGGCCTCAGCCCGACTCTCCACCTCCCTCAACTGTGCAGCGCGCTCTGGAGATGCCAACGCAGTCACCTCGGCGTGACTCCTCTACTCTGCTACGGTTGACACAAGTTGAGCCCGCTGCTCCTATGACTCTCGAATGGCCGCTAGCCTCCGAGCCCTCTGCTCCTGAGCCTCACGGAGTCACCAGTACTCGGCCTAGATCCCAGCTAACCTGGACATCCAGAGCTCGTGTGGGAAGCCGAGCGCGTGGTAGCCCTAAGTGCACTCCCGCAACCGCTACCTCGGATCCTCTGGAGAAGGAAGGGGGTCGCTCTGCGAGTAGCCTTGCGCCCGCTGGAGCAGGGCAACACCTGCACTCACCTCCAGCAATGGCTCCGATGAGGAAGCAGATGTAGGCCACTCAACCCCTAAACTCAGGGAGAGGTCACCGGACGTGGCCAGCACTCCAGTGGGGCCTGCATAGTCCCAGAAAACACCAAAGGGAGTGAGCAATACATGCAAGACTTCCTTCGACAGATAAGGTGAAAAACCTGATAAAAAAAAGACAAGTCTGGGCTCCTTACCGGGAGCAAGTCCAGCAATCCCTGTAGCATCATCTGTCGGGGTCAGGGAGGGCAACCGCTCCTCCGCCTCGACATCATCACTGGTCGGGGTCAGAGAGGGCAGTGATCCCTCCACCGTCGGGTCATCCCCAGCAAGCACGGGTGGGATAGGGGGCTCCTCCTGCCCGCCCTCGTCAGGAGCTGACGCGTGCCCCTCTACAGACTCTGACGCTGCAGGCAATCTAATGACGTCAATGCTCTACCATAAAGAACATACAAATAACAAATGGGGATGGGAAGAACCACCATATACCTCCAGAAGTGGTCCCCGTCGGAACCTCCCTACTAGCAGAGACCCCGGAGGACGAAGAGCTCGGGCTCGAACTCTCCTCTGTCTCCATCTCCAAGTTACTGTCATCGGGAGAGCTCGACAAAGCCCCTGACGAACTCCCGGAGGTAGCTGAACCAGAAGCTCCTGCAAGCCAACAAAGTAAACGAGGTCACCATACGACCCAGCTTCAAACAAGGGTGGCCCTCCAGCTAAGAGTTGCAGATAGGGAACTCACTAGCCGGGGCGCTTCCCTCCGAAACCTTCTCGATGTCGACGATCTCCTCGTCGCCCTCAGTTGGAGCCGCTACCGTGGGCCCCTTTTCCACCACCTCAGCCATATCACGGGGTAGCTCACCCTCTTCTAGAGACGAGGGAGCACCTGTAAACAATGCCAATAGGATCTCAGCACTAGAAGATGATCAACACAAGGGGATTAACAGAAATGATTAAGTCCCCAGCTACATACCTGAGGGTCCCATGTTCGAAGACCCGACCAGTCCCACAGTGCATGCCGACACTACAGCTGGCAGGGAAACATGCTCCATCCCGGCCAATAGCTGTGGTAACAGGCTAGACGCTTCTTCAGCCATGGACGGCATTGAAGCACTCCTCTCTTCAGGCTCCCCCTCAAAGGAGGGAAGGGACACTGATGGGCTAGTACGGACTAGCTCTTGAATCATCTCAAGAGTGGCGGCTGGGTCCTCACCTGTCAGGTAATAGCAAAAAACCAGTCAGTATCATCAGCCCAGCAATTGTACAATGGTAAGGCAATATCCTCCGCAGCCAATCTGCACTCACCTAAGCCATCTTGGGTCGCTGCGGGCTCCTACCCGTCAACAGATAAGGGCGTCTCGCCCCGCATCCCAGAGGGAGCTGCGGTCTCTGATGTCCCTGACCACCTCTGTATAACACCGGCAACTATGTAAACTCCCAGAATCAAGTACAGCCATAAACACAACATGCTCGGTCTCAGAATTATTTACCTGGCTGGGCCTCCTTTGAAACCTTCCATGACTCGAAATCGGGAAAGGTCTCAACATTGCGGGCAGTTTCGTCCATCAGACGAAGGAGCCCCTCCATATCTATCTCGCAGTCGACCCCGTCGTCAGGTAGTGGGTCGATCTCCTCGAGAGGCGAGAAGGCCGCATCAGCCCCGGCCTCCAGTGGCGTTGTTAAAAGCAAATCCAATTGCACGAGGTTAGCCGATCATAAAGGCTGAATCAATATGAAGCAAGCTGGCGGATATAGCACTTACTCAGAGCCGATTCCACCTCGATGTGTTCCCTAGCAGCGGGTCCACGAGAGGACTCGTCGGCCTCCCTAACTTCGGTCTCTACCTGGGGGCACTTCCTCCGGGGCTGGAGGGCCCCATAGCCATCCCTGGAAGACGTCCCCGTGGAGGGGTGATCCCTGTCTGCCGCAAAGCCTACCAATAAGCACAACCACATATAATGCCTCAGCCATGTACCCTAGAAAACAACAAAGCAGGGGAAACAGACTAACGGAGAGGTCTTACCATAAGCCACGAAAGGGGTCAGTGGCAGAGGAACCAACTGCTCTGGCTTCAAGCCCACCCCGTGCAGCCTTCACGACCGCCTCCTTCACGTCCCTCAAGGTGTAGGCGCACTCAATGAGGGACACGAGCTCCACGGGTCCAGCCAACCCAATCGCATGGGCGATATGACACCTCCAGTCATCGATCGTCGTGTCTGCAAAACTCCCCTCGGGGAGCACCCGGTCCAGTAAGCCCCTCTGCTCGAACCCGCAGTCAGCTAGGAACTGGGTCCACCAAGTCCTCGACGTCTTGGGTCGAGGCGCCCCGGCTCCACTACCTCCAAGCGCTGCCCGTGCCTGCCTGAGGGGCTTCAGTACCCCGTTGCCGCTCCGTCCTAAAGACAATGAGCCCCGGCTGCACCGGGGCACCTACTGTGCCAGCCGCTCTACCTCCCGACGGATCTGAGAGAAGCTAGTTCGCAAGTGCTCGTCGTCTAGCGCAATGAGGGGCAGATCCTCCCTCAAGAGACGGGCCTCCTAAGCTTTTCGGATCACTGAGGCCTTCTGTCGGTACGGGTGACTGTGCTCGAACCACCACCTGGCATAGTGGACGTCGAATCGTCCCCTGCACCCCGGCCCAGGCGTCGACAGTCACGCTGGCTCCGGATGACAGTAGAAGTCCCACCACGCCGCAGCTAGCAAGTGTGTATCCCGGCGTCTGTACTGTCGACCTGCCAAAGGGAACTCCTGGTTTGGCGGGATCCCCTGGTCGTACCCGAAGTTCAGAGCGAACCTGTGCGGGTAATATGGCTCCAGGAAGCTCGTCACAGACCGGTGTAGAGGTAGGACCGCCGGTCGAGTACTCATCACCCACTCTGTGTACAATTCCGCCTCCTCCAACTATATGACCGCGCCTCCGTCCGACTGCCCAATGAAGCTAAATAACAGTGGTGCTGCCTGGTTCTCCACGGACCCGCGAGACACCATTCCTGGAAACAGCAGACCGCCCACACACTGAGGTAGTGAGTCGACAGAAGCAGACTCCGCTCTCGTGGTGTCGGGTGCTCCGCCAGTACCCCTAGCCCGTAGTAAACATTAGCCAGAGCCGCCGGGGCTAAGGCCAGCCATCGTCACTTTGCCAGTTGGCACGCAGGCCACAACAACTCCACCCTCAGTTGGCCATCTTCCCTGTGTGGGATCACGAAGGTCGCCAACCAGTATGCCAAGTACGCGGCCAGGTGGGTCACGTCTGACAGTCTATGGGGGTTCCACCCCTCCTGTGGTGCGTAGATGTACCTCGTGTATGTCTGGAACCGCAGCTCCACCTCTGTGTACTTCTCCCATGGAGTCTAGTCTCTCGTAAACTCCTGATAGAAGTAGAAGGGTCCATTGTAGAAGTGGCGGACCCACGCGTTCAGCGGCACTCTGGGAGTCTGCGCTACTTTCTCTCTCCTGGCCAGGGCTAAGTCCCTCCAGGCCTTTAGTAAATATCGGTAGCTGTAAGAAACCCGGTATCTACCATGCCCATCGGTGTGGCTGTGATGGAGGTCATCCAGCACTACCTCCTCGTACCCCTCGCCGTTGATCGACAACCTGGAGATCCTGTATAGTGACCACAAGTCAAAGGAAGTCTCTCCCTCGGTCGTTGCCACGGTGTTTCACCTGTGGTTGAATCGCTCTGTCAACGCCTGTAGAAGCCCCGTGTAGCAGGGGTACCTGTATAAAGCCGCAATCACAACATATAGGATATCAGCCCGGTCCGGCAGCACCCGGTAGTGGTGTACTATGCCCATCAACAACTCGATAGCTCCCTGGCGGTATCTATGCGATGAAATCACTACCCAGCGGCCATACCAGCTAACAGCACTCTATCGCATAATCCCGGATAGAAGGCTGTGGTCGTCGTAGCCCTCCCCGGTGTACTCTAGCCCTGATGGCTTCAGTGCTAATCTCGGACTGCCCTCTGTCTTTGCCCGGTGGTGTCTGTGCAAATCCCAGGAAGCGGGACCCATCACTCAAACTTGGACTCTGAACTGGTCTACCCTGCTGAAGAAGCCCAGGCACTCAACACTAGGGAACTAATTCTATCTCCAGTAGTCCCCGGAGAAACTTGGAAAGCCATAGAGGATGATTCGTGTAAACTGTCTCTACCGACCAAGATCGCCCACTCCAGTCGACGACGGGCTCCAGCAACCCGAGAATCACCCTCCTCCATGCCTGGCGGGACAAAGCGCCTGATAAACTCAAATAAGTGACGGTCCAGAGGAAACTCCACTGGGTAGCCGCCGCCGTGATCATAGGTGTAAAGCCCACCCACCTTCGACGCGCGGGCCAACTCCACGACCCCAACCCCGCTACCGCGCTCGCCAACGGGGCCTTCGGCTACTGCTGCATGCCCCGAATCGAGCTGCTCCACGCCAGCCACAGTAATGACCGACGTGCCCAAGGGAGGCATGGGCCGCTCGGTCCTCCTCACCCAGTGGTCCTCTTACCTGACTACGCGCCTTGGAACCCTCTCGTCCCTGTCGAATCGTGCCATAGCTGCAAGACAGAACATCAAAATAGTCAGCACGCCAGAAATTTAACACATGTAATACAATAAAGCAAAAGCACATGAAGCGTCAAAATACAACTGTAACAACTCAGGAGGAGAGGTTCACGGGCCGCACGCCCTCGTCTCCGCCTCCGACGCACGACCCGTGGGGGGCATTTGTTGTACCCCGACAATTTTCCCCGCAAAATACCCAGAAATAAGAGTTCGGGAATTTCCTCGAACACCTTCAAGGCATGGGCTACCCGGCCCCTCCGACAACCCAGTGGGCCCGACCAACGGCCCCAACCCGCTAGCTGAGGTATATGGCGGCATTAGCAATCAATCGGGACCACTCCCGACCCCTCAGTTGCGGACTTTTTTCGCGTTCTATACAACCACCCAGGCCAACCCGGGGGCACCCCGACTATAAGCCGCGCCACGTGGCACCCAGTGAGAAGGCCAGGGGCCTACCCCAGGACGCCTTCTTTCAACCCTCCAAGGTCAAAGGGAGACCCAAATAAGTCAACCACAGGCTTTGGAGGCCCGCAGCACGTGTGTACGGCTCACACATGTGTGTTCGGCATTTTTTCGAACACCTTGTAGGCGCGTATGTTCCAGCCCTTCTACACTAACCCACGGGCCACCTCGTAGTTCCAACACACTAATTGGGTCCTACAATGACCCCCCCAGCAAGCCGGGGCCACCCCCGACCCTCAGACACGTGGTGATGAGCCACTTAACTTTAGCTCTCGGGCCAACCCGAGGCTACCCTATCAACCCACCGTACAACGCGGCACACAGCACAAGGCACGGCCCATGAGCCTAAAGGGCCTCTCTTTAGCTCCCAGGAGCTCTCGTTCTCAGCTCAAGGCCAAACCCAAGGCCCACCATTCACCTACTTGGCCCGTTCTACAACCCCGGGTGTGTCGGGCATTTCCCCGAACACCTTGCGAGCGGCTACTGCGACTCGGAGAACAACGGCCCCCACGGTCCATCCCAGTATCTCGGATCCCCGTGTCCTTCAAAGGACACTCCCAGACGATGAAAGAAGACCCCCGGGGGCCATCCCTCGGGGTTGCAGCTCGCCCGGGGCCAGTTCGCCCTAGGGCGTGGCCGAGCCCCGAGAGAGGGCGGACCCCCTGGGGGTCGCACCCTCTCTCTCCAGCTCGGTGGCCCCACGGCCCCGCCCAGTTCCAGTTTGTTCGATTCTCAACCTCCATTTGTCCGACTCCCTAATCTGGGGGGAAGGGCCCACACCGTTCATATGCACCAGTTCGTGGGAGCAACACGTGGAAGCACGAAGCAATAGCACGGGGGAGCGGTCCTTGGCATTCAACGCACTCACAAGTCTCCACGTATCCTCCCAGCACTTGTCCCTTTCTTCTTAGTTTAATTTAGGAAGAAAAATACACAAAAATCAGATTTTATAGAGGTGGGGCCACCCCTCTCTCTCCCCATACCCAGTCCGCCTAAACCCCTTGATATTAAAAAAAGATTTTTAAATAAAAAAAAGTAGACCCATTTGGTATGCCCAAACCCCCCGGGGAGGGGTTTAGGCAGACCAGCTTGGACCCCTAGGCTGGTCTGCCAAAACCCCACCAAATTAAAAAAAAAGATGTTTTACCCTCCGAAGAGGGGTTTAGGCGGACCAGACCAGCCCATGGGGCTGGTCCGCCTAAACCTCCCTGGAGGAGGGGTTCAGGCGGACAAGACCAGCCCCTTGGGCTGGTCCGCCTAAACCCCATCTCCCCCACTCCGTTACACACACAAAAAAATATAAAAAATAAAATAAAAATAACACTATTTGAGGGGTTTACCCGGACCAAGTTGAACCCTCAACTTGGTCTGCCTAAACCCCACCCCCACCCCTTCAAATTCCTATAAATTTCACCCCTTAGAAGCTCAAGGGGCATGATGCATTAAACAACAACAAGGTATTGCAAGGCAAGAACAACGGACGGAACACCCCCGACCTAATTGTCGCACCCTCGGACTCCCGAGGCTTTCGACAAGGGTCGGGAACGCGAGAAGACAAGTGCACGCGCGGTTGGCTTGCTAGTCGGCTCACACACGCCGAGGGTATGTCATGTGTACTTCCCTCACGCGGCGTATAGCCGTCTCACACCAAGTCCATCCTCATCGCATGTAAGCTGATTATGTCAATGGCAAGTACACCCGCATCCCGGGTCCGCCCCTGTACATCAACTTACGGTGACAAAACACACTTCATGATGTCGTGCCTAATTTCGACACGAGATCACGTGCCTACCGCTCACCCCCAGCCGGCCATTGGCCACTCAGATTAACAACTCGAGTCTAGTCGGACCTCTGGCCCGGGAACCATAGTCCCGGGGCCGACCTCGACTCCCCAGCGTGACGTCACTCGCCATCCGAGACCCGGACCCGACCGCTCACCGCGAGTCGCGTCCGACCTCCGCCAGGCGCCAGTCCACACCTGCTCCGGCCACCAAGGCCGTCAAGCTTGTATCAATCCCTGTGTAAAGAGCCTCTATAGAACACGCGGATATCCGCTTTATTACACAATGACCCAGGGACCGACCCACGTGTCGGAGTTGTCCTGGGGCTTGCGCCAGTTGTACTTTGGCCACCTAGGCCCATCTGTAAAGCCCATGTTGCCCATCATAAAACCAGTGAAATACAAGCGCCCGCATTCGGGCCCCCATCTTTCTACCTACACCATTCGGCATACGTGCCTAACATCCTAACCCCAGTAAACCCCCCTCTATCGAAGGCACACCCATAGCTGCGGAATGCTCCCGGCCCTCTACCCATGGCTTCAAGCATATATACAGGCTTCTCTTCAGCATGAAATGAAGATGTTCAGATTCAATCCGATGTAAATAAACACCGGTTACTTGCGACCGGCGGGGAAAGACGTCCAGTACATGATTCCCACAATCGCCCACGCACTCACACCCGTGGAACCCCTTTTCTCCACGTGTCGCTCGATCGCCAGAGCCCACGTGCCGCGTCCTGGTGATGCTTCCTCTGTCCCCTTTTGTTTCCATGGTTGAACTTTGAGAAATCGACTGGCACGCCTGCACCCTATCCGGTTGACCCGTACTCTTACATTCCCGTGCCATTCGACCCTTTTCGACTTTCCGTAAAAGGAGAGTGCCCGATACCGCCATGAGAGGCATGCAATCGTAAGGAGGATACCCGAGATATGTCAAACTCCCGTGTCTTTCTTCCCCATTGTATCCCTTCCTTCACCTTGGTCATTCGGCATAAAAAAAACCTGTGCGACAGCAAGTAAGTTAGGTAAGTATTCCGATTCCTTATTCCCTTAATGCATTACTATATGGTATTTATGATATATTATCTCAAGAACTGGCTGGTCATTCATGTGTTTTGGGATCTGATGTTCCCCTTTAACAAAAATGATGATGATATAGGTGCATATGTTTAATCATTGGATAGGCCGTTAGGTTGGAGGAGTTGGGGTACGATGGTTCTATCTTGCACGCCGTGGTTGCCGATAGTGTCCTGACCCTGATTCGTCTAGCTAGCAATACTATTCTCAAGTATCTTATTATTTTTATCTTTTCTTGGCATTCATTTTGATGATTTCTTTATTTTAGCCCAGCATGCATCATGCGCATCTTTGAGCATTCATGTGCCCTCATCTATCTAAAGTGTCTCCGTAATGGTGGATAACTATGTATCCATGGTCTTGAGTAAGGAGAATCATTCCACTTTGAGTTGGAAGGTTTCCTTTGGTCTATTTACTCGGTTTGGTTTGCTGAGATTCCTGTCTGGAGTTTAATTGCTCGTCTCTTTACTTTTCCGTTTGCTCTAACCACCTATCAGCTGTGCGTTCCAGTGAGGAGGTTGGTCGTGACTTTAGTTCCTTTAGTTGTTAGTTGCTCCAGGCATGCGTCATTCGGTTTGGCCATTCCTTGTGATTGGTTCGAGATTTTTCGGAAGATTCCTATCGCCCATTGGTTAAGGACGGGTGTCGGTTTACCTTAACGCCCGCTTTTCAGTCCACTCCGCTTCACTTCCGCTTCATCTCCATATTTCATTTCGCTTTCGCTTCACCTCCGCTCGCTCCCCTACAAAGAGGACGTTAAGGAGGGGCATCTGTTGACACCCGTTTTATGACTAATGAGTTGGGTCATCTACTTATTTATTTTTTATGATGTCCCGAGTTGTTCACTGGCTATTGGGTCATTTTTGGTCAATTTTTTGAGCTTTTTTATGGGTTATTCTCCCTGGTTGGGCCTAGTTTCCTCTAATTTCTCATCATTGTAGCTTATTGGGCATAGATAAGGGCTAATAAGGATTTTATGTGGATTAACTTGAAGATTTATTGGTCTTTATCTCTTTTGCCACGTCTACTAGCCTAGCGGTCTATCATGCGACTGTTTGGCTTGGTTGGCAGTCGTTTGCTAGACCGTTTATGCGATAGAGAGTCCTGCTGGGGCTCTTTGATCTTATCTCTTTCTGGACGAATGAGCCATGCAGTCTATCGCTAGACCGTTTATGGAGCCTTGCGGTCTATCGCAAGACCGTTTGTGAAGACAGAGAGTCCTTCTCTGTCTGATCTTCCTCTGCTACGCTGTGGTCAAACTAGAGTCCTTGGTTTGTCGATTTCTCTCTAGATAGAGGCTCGCAGAACCTTCTGATTGTTTCTATAGACTCTTGGGAGTATTATCTCTGAGATTTATCTAGTTTCAGGTCTATTTTCGTGTCATTATCCCTCCAACTTGAACCTAGGGTTTGGGGGTCTATAAATAGAGCCCTTGACTTCATGGCTTGAAGAGGAGATTTCTGGCGTTTGCCACGAAGTGCTGCTGCGTTCTGGAGCGAGTACCAACCAGGGAGAAGTTGTTTCCACGTCCATAAGATTTCTGGTTCACGGAGTATTAAGTTCCAATAGTTATTTTTGTGTTGTTTTCTCTTAGTTTTGGTCTTTCCCCGGTGCATCTTCATAGCATATTCCCTCTTCTTCTTCCCAAGTTCTCTGCACTCACACCACGTTTTTAAAAATCCTCCTATCTTTTCCATGCCCCATAGGGATTAAAAAACCACCAACTCCCAGGTATTCACCCTTCCTTTTATGCACTTTAGTTTAATTGCATTATAGATACTACACTAGTCCCAATGGCTTATTAAGTCATTTTTCTTTGTGTCTACACTCTTCTGCAGGTTTACAGGGTTCATTGCACGAGGCCCAGCTCTTCTGGCCGGCCAAGAGGGGTGGAGACTCAACATTCCACGTTACTGTTCTGGGTGCCCTCGCGGTCGTGTGGAAGGCCGTTTGTAGATCTCAGGAGGTCTATCGGGAGACCGTCTGCCGTCACCTAGCAGTGGTCTGTTAGACCATTTTCCTTCCGCTGCACCTAGTTTTCTCTCTCCCATGGTTAGGTGACTTCACTTGGCTCTTTCCAAGGTACATACTGAAGTTTTATTGTGCTATTTATTTTGGTGGCGATCACATCATTCCTTATTTGGGCATTGTTCATTCTCATGCTTGTCTTCTTTTACTTTAGTTGCTCCACACGCCCGGTGTGTGTTTTCTTTCACCTCTTTGCTCCACACTCACGGTGTATGTTTTTATTTCTCATTTTATATTTTCTACAATATTTGAGATGACTTGCCCACATGCTTCAATTTCATGTTGATTGCTTGAGTTAGTGCATCACTTGCTCACACATACATCACATATTTCACACCATACATTCATCACACACTCACACATCAAAGAAATATCAACAATCTACAATAGGAGGCTCACCCTTGACTTTTCAGATGTAGCTGCTCTACCTCGTGCCGGGCGATAGCAGCGTGGTTCTTAGTTGCCAGCGTTGCTGGTGTCGGGCTTCCGCCAACTTGAGAGTACATTCTCCTTTCTGTTAGGCTGTACTTGTCTTTCTCTGGACTGGACTCTGTTAGTTTAATTGTTATAAAAAATATAATTTTATTTCCACTACTTTAGCAAGTCTGATCATTGAAATTTAATTGTTTATTACTTTATTTAGAAGTTCAATGTACTCCACACACTCCTTTTATCCCTTCGGAGCTTTTCCGCACTTAGGAGGCCTCGCAGGTGTTGGTCCCGGGTAGGCGAGCGGACAAGAAGAGGGGATTGAATTGTCCCCCACTAAAAATGGTAAATTAAAAACTAACTAAGTGGAATTAACAAGTTTTATCGAGATTGAGGAATTAACTTAGCAAGGAACTAAATTCTCTCAACCTCTTCGATCTCACATGATCATACAAAGGAATATAACAATCAAACCATACAATCCCACGAAGCAAACCACAAGATAATGAGATTTTTAAGGTGGTTCGGGACCACGACGGGCTCCCTATGTCCACCCCTTACCAAACTGGTAAGGATCCACTCGCTGGATAAACCAGCACGTGGAAGACTCCCCAACACGGAGCAATGCTCCAACACACACGGGGATAAATCCCCAACATGAAGGCAACGCTCCAACAACACGCAGGATGACGCCAGCACACATACACGGGGACGCGCCCCAACACACACACGTAGAGTAAACCCTTCAAACATGGTATACAACCACGCACACACATGGAGATGGGGTCTCCAACATGATCCGATGACCAGATCACAAACACACACACACACACACACGCTGCAACATGCGCAGCATCGGAGACACACGACTGTTTACAAACGGTCACACACATAATATTTCTAGTTCAGAAAATTAACATAGATATTCAAACATGTTCAACCCTAAACATAGATCATGAAACACATCACAAAAAACAAATAGAAGATGTGGAAACGAACCCCCTTTGTTTTCCAAGGCCGAATGATGATGTTCTTTGATGCTCGAGTCGGAGGTAAGCCGGATGCCGTTGATTTGAACGTCAATGTGTTCCTCTCTTCAATCTGTTTCACTTTCCCTTCATGCACGATCTCCAAATCCTCCTGGATGTAGATCAAATCTTCTCCACAATAGCCTCTCCTTCCTTTCTCCTTTCCTTCACCTACAAGATAGAATAAATGAACACATTAGGGTAAAGACTTGTCAAATTTGTAGCTCTCATATGCATACAAATAGAAGACACCAAAAGACTAGTATAGCCCTTCTCGAAACCTCCAAAAGGACCCCCAATAGGTCTCCCACCAACCCAAGGGCAAAGGGGTAAGAGTTAGGCACAAGTTGACTTGGTTTAGATGAGTTTCGGAACCACATTTTTGGGTTTTCATCGCTATCGGTCGACCTACACGGGTGGGGGGTCGACCGGAATTTTACAGTCGGAAATCTCCCATTTCTGGGAATTTCGATCTATCAGAGCTACAGGGTCGATCGACCGCCAGCTACAGCAAATTCCAGACTAATACATTTTAGCCCCAAACTTCATTGCAACCCTTCCGAACTCTGTGGCATCAAACTCCTTTGATCTTGGGGAATATATACTGAGTGTTTTGACCTGCAAAAGCATATAAAAAGGATTAGAACTTTAGCTCAATAATCCATATGATAAAAGTATGAAATACATACATGAAAGCCCATGAATTAGATGCATGTTAACTCTTGAGCCACAGATATTCTAAGTTAAGTTTCAAGAGATGTGAACTCTTGAGCCACATATATTCTAAGTTGAGTTTCAAGAGATAAAAACTCAATCACCCCAAGCAAAATATTCTCCATGAAACACACTCATGGAATCTCAATACCAAGGAGGATAAAAGCTCATTCACAAGTTAATCATCCACATCAAAAGATCAAGTTCATATGACAATGAATTTACATACATGAATAATCATCGTGTAACCAACATTTCCATGATTGATGTGAGCATTGAAAAGTCACATTTGGCCAGATGAATGTGAGAATACATATCAACCATATCCTACCAGGATTCACAAAGACTCTTCCATTTGCATTCAAGGCCATAATGCACAATGAGAATATACATGAATATATGCAAGTTGAATGAGCATCATGAAGCCAAATATTCCAAGAGTGATATAAGCATTGAGTAAGAAAATATCATAGATCATGAAAACATCATTCACTCATATATATCAAGATTTGCATGAGAGGTTCAGTAACACTTTGCTATCTCATAAAGCCTTGCAACTTAACATAGTGAAAATGCATGAAACACAGTGGGAGTCGACATAATGCAATGAGAAAGGTAACTCCCTTTTTTCATAAGAACTTCATTGATGTACTCCTTTGAGTTCCAAAACATGAACCGACATTTTGATCCTGCAAACTAATATATATAGCATGAGTTCATTAAACACTAAGGATTCATATGACTTTCAAGTGTGAACCTTGAAGTCATCTGTTAACTCATCAACCAAGATGCATACATGTTGCTCAATAATTGCTCAATGAACCATACACAGGCATGCTCAATGAGGCATTCAGCCCAAGCACAATTATTTTGTTATCATTAAAATCAAACACCAAACAAGGCATAATTATTTTATTATCATTAAAACCAAACACCAAACATCAACTACGAGATGAAACAATCTCCTGCAATAATCTCCCCCTTTTTGATGATGACAAAATAATGTGTGCGAGAATACACAACCAACATGCGTTGAGTAGACAACCAACATTCTTCTCCCCCTTGAGCACACAACCAACATACATTGAAGCCAACATGCATTGAGCACACAACACTTTTTTATGAGCACACAACACATTTTTCTCCCCCTTTTTGTCATCGACAAAAAGACAGGGGGTGATTTGACATGATATCAACATGTTAGGCCGGAAGAGATGATACTAATGTGAATACCAATTGTTGCAAAGACAGGGGGTTATGTGACATGATACCAATTGGTGGAGGTGATAGCATTCAAAGATACCAATTGTTGGTAATGGTTGGCCTCAAAGATATGAACCATTTGTAGAAGATTTTTGCAATATGAGGTGTTCAAGATGATAGCATTCAAGGGTTAAAGCTCATGTCATATTCTCACAAGATGCAAGAGCAAACCAACGGCAAGAATGTAAATCAAATGAGTTTCTTTGATTTTCAAATTTTCTGATTTTTATATTTTCTAAAAATGCATAAAAACTCAATGCAAACATATGACGACACTATGAATGCATGCAATACAACTAAACATATATGCTTATAAAAACCAACTAAGTCAATGGTTGAACTCAAAAACAATGTTGAATATTTCCATGTGAGGGTCACATATTTTGATTTTCATTGTTTTCAGATTTTTTTTTTGAATTTTCTTTAGGAATGCATGAAGCTAAATGCATACAAATAATGAGATATGAAATGCACCATGCAACCAAGCAGATATGTATATATTACATGCAACATAGCTCTCCCTTACTCATTTAAGAAGGGAATGGGTATAGGAAAAGTGCATGAGAGTCAAAACATCTAGGATGCTTATGTGTAACACCTAGGGGATTGTGCAAGTACAAAGTGGAATTATGCAATAGTTAATGCAATCAATCAATTTTTTGAATACATATTAAATCAAATTTCCATATGTGAAGGTGAATAACATGAAAATAGACTATAGTCATATGGATATTAAGATTTTCAGGTCAACACAATGAGAGATTATATAGACTGCATTTCATTTTATGAGAACAGCGTATTGGAGGCTACGCTATGCCACAATGAGTTTTCACCAATTTTTCAACTCAACCGATATGATAGTCAGAAATTTTCAAGAGTGATCAGGTTCAAATGATTCCTTTTTACATGAGGAGACACATGGAGCTCATGCCAGACTCCCCGGTTACTCAGAATACTGAACCATTTCACCTCATTTTGAGCAGAGATACTAGTACAACACCTTTCTGAAGTGAACCACATCACGTCTCAGGTGACATGTGCCCAATTTACTCAGTAAAACTAAACATTATGCTGCCATTCTTTTCAGATTATTTCTACAAAAATAGGCATGCAACTTTTTCCTCAACTGTCACTTTGATATTCATGCAGCAAGTTTAATATTTCTAAGGTGTTGAAAAAAAATTCCTACATCCTTATCTCTAACACTTATTTTCACATTTTTTTCATGAAGTGTACGAATTTGATTCAGCATGTATACCAAAAATTTCATGAACACATAACAGTGCAGCTCCCCCTATCTAGATGCACTTATCAGAAGATTACTCCCCCTGAGTATACGACATGTAGCACTCTAGGGATGACTCAATTTGTAACATTATTTAACAAGAAATATGAGGTCTTAGAAATTCCAAGGAAGGGGATAATTAGCATATAATAACATGCAAGAACACAACGGGAGTATATGCAATATGCAGTATAAAATGCAGAAAATATGCAATTCTTGTTGATCCTGAAGACATGATACCAATGTTGAAAGTAAATGCACTATGTGAATGATATGTAGATATGATATGCAAATAGATATAATGTGCAAATGTGCAATGATATGCAAATATGTAATATCATATATGGTCTAAATGTACTTTATGAATTTTCAAATGCATGCAGCTTATAGAAACATGAGAATGCAATGCAAGATGCAAAACCCCTTTTTTTATTTTAAAATCTCATGACAGATTGCACAAGGATGCATATACATTCAAATAATGAACAACAATCATTTTTCAAGACTTGGCCTTTTTGAACAAGAGTGCACAGATGATCAAGATTCAGCAATGCATTCCAATTGTTTTCAAAATTTGTCAAAAATAGATTTTCAAAGACATTTCAAAAGTGCATAAAATCATCCACAAGCCAAGCATATTTTTAAAGTTCCGGTACGAGGTGGAGGTGAACGTCCGAAAATTTGACTCACACATAGTAAGAGCTTCTAGGTGAATGTAATTCACCCTTCAACTACACACCGTTTGATATACCAGAATCTCAATTAAGTTCAGATGCTCATGCATTTCAGAAATTTTACCTTTTTGAAGCAAGAAATAATTTCAGAATCAGTTTGAATGCACATGGTATTTCAGAAATTCAAGACAAAATGATTTCCTTCTAAGGACATGTTTTCTCATAAAACAAATAATTTAATTTCTGAATTTTGGTATAAGGCGGAGAGCTTTGATCCAAGGATCACCTCACGCATGATGTTAGCTTCCTGACAAACTTAATCTGTCATTTCACATAACATCATTTGATATACCAAATATTCATTCAATGAGAGCATGAATGGCTTACACAAAGTAGTAGAAAAAAATATCAAGGATACCAATTTGACAATGAAGAAGTAAAGTTAGGGTTTTACCATTTGAGTGTGTCTTGTTCCATTTTATTGGAACCCCTTTCAATCTTTATTTACCTCAAGGCACACCTCCAACACAACCGACTCATTTGTCGAATTTTGGCACCCAAGCCTTCTTGGGTCTTTGGATGTTAGAAGTATTTCTTCCAAAAGTTTTCTTTATCATTTCCATTGCCACCATATCATCATTCTTCATGAGCATGCAGTCCTCAATGACATGTCCATGGTTTTCACAATAAAGGCATTGAAGAGAATTATTTTTACCAAAAGTTTTCCTTTTAAGAGCAAATGAATTTTTAAATCCATTCCATCTTCTATTTTTAAAAGGTCTAGATTTAACAAAATTAGACCTAGCATTCATTTTAGAAGTATGAAAATCATTAGTTTTTAAAAATCAACATTCTTTTATAGCATGACCGTATTTCCCACAATGAAAGGAACAAGGTGATGTAGGTCTACGGAATGAGTTATCATTGTTTGCATGATTTTTTGTAAACCATTTTTTCTTATGGGATGCAAACTTTTGAGTATGAAAGACATGCTCATTTCTGAATTTTTTTTAAAAATCACGCTTAACATTCATGGCTTGAAAATCATCCTTTTGCTTCACAAAGCAATTATCCATCATATGCCCAAATTTGTGACAATAGAAGTATGAAACATTTTTCTTTCTTTTGAAAGCAGGTTTATTTTTGCATGCTTTTTGATCAATGATATTACACTCATTCATTTCATGGCCAAACATACCACAATAGAAACATTCAACATTTGACTTTGATTTTTGAAATCTATTTAACATGGAAGGCCTTTTGTTGACATTTTTCTTTTCCACAAAATCATTTTCAAAAGTTTTCTTTTGAAAAGTGGGAGGAGGAGCTTTGGAGGTGCTAGGAATGTCGGATGCATGAACAAAAGAGGTTGTCATTTTATGTTCAAAAGATTTTTTATTGACTGGGGT
This sequence comes from Amorphophallus konjac, assembly GCA_022559845.1. Classification (NCBI taxonomy): domain Eukaryota; kingdom Viridiplantae; phylum Streptophyta; class Magnoliopsida; order Alismatales; family Araceae; genus Amorphophallus; species Amorphophallus konjac. Next base: position 329,837,433 of record CM040122.1, on the reverse strand, counting down.
GTATCCAAGAATCTCTTTTTAAAAATTCACCTTGACACATAGCATTTTATCTAAGTTCTCCTTCCCTTTGACATATCTAGACAAGTCGTTTTTCAAATCATTTATCTCTTTTTCACATGCAAGGATTTTCTCACTAACCAAGTAATTCACATATTCTAAGTTTTCATTCTCTTTCAAGATTTCCTTGTTTTCATCATTTATTGCATGCAGTTTTTTAGTTAAGTTTTTATGAACTTTCTCAGTTTCAACAAACTTTGAAATCTTAACAAGCAATTGTTCATTCTCAGATTTCAATAAGGAATTTTCTTTTTCAAGCTTGTCAAAACCTTTCAATCTACCTTCAAGCAATGAGATTTCAATCAACATAGCACCAATTTTCTATTTAAGATTTTCATTTTCAGTCATGATGCTCTTACTATCAATCTCAGAATCAAGTAATTTCTGAAATATTTTCTCATCATCAGGAAGAGAAGCTAACTTACTTTTAAGGCATTCTTCATTTTTCTCAAGTAAGGAGATTTTCAACAACAAAGTTTCATTTTGCTCACGCAAATAATGACAATCATTTTCAGATGCAAGAGAGATATCAGAATTTCTTGCCAATTCAAGATCTTCATTCATACAAGACATTTCTTCTGAAAATAATTCAACTTTTGATTCAAGATATTCATTTTATTCTTGTAGGTGTTCAATTTTTGACTACAAAGTTTTGCAATTCTCACAAGAGGAATTAGCATGCTCATTTTCATCATTTTTCTTTTTCAATCTCTTGATTTCAGATTTGTATTTTCTACATCTGTCATGCAAATCGGCACATGCTAATTGCCACTCTTCAATTGAGGGTTCTTCGGAATCAGAATTTACCTGACTCGAGCTTTCCTCACCATGAGCCATCAAGCATGTACCTAGTTGGGAATCTTCTGAGTTTCCTTCAAATATAGTAAGTTTATCCCATAGATCTCTGACTGACCTACAAGAAGGGATTTGGGAAAGAACATCAGACTCTACGCTATTCCTTAGGAAGTTCAAAGCCTTAACATTAATATCATTTCCCTTTACATCATTATCATTCCATTTTCTTTTATCTGATGGAAGTTGATGTGGACCGTTACATATTACTTTCCAGATTTCACGTTCTTTCATACCAAGATAGAAAGACATTTTGTTTTTCCAAGAATTATAGTCGTAACCATCAAAACAAGGAGGAAGGGAAGACAAACAAGTATAAGACTTGATGCTCAATGAAACTCGCCGAGGGATCACTCTAAAAGTCGTTAGACCCATGAAATTAGAGCTGGGCTCTAATACCAATTGTTAGTCCCGGGTAGGCGAGCTGACAAGAAGGGGGGGATTGTATTATCCCCCACTAAAAATGGTAAATTAAACACTAACTAAGCGGAATTAACAAGTTTTATTGAGATTGAGGAATTGATTAAACAAGGAACTAAATTCTCTCAACATCTCCGATCACACACGATCATACAAAGGAATATAACAATCAAACCATACAATCCCACGAAGCAAACCACAAGACAATGGAATTTTTAAGGTGATTCGGGACCACGATGGGCTCCCTACGTCCACCCCTTACCAAACCGGTAAGGATCCACTCGCTGGATAAACTAGCAAGGGGAAGACTCCCCAATACGGAGCAATGCTCCAACATACACGGGGATAAATCCCCAACATGGAGGCGACGCTCCAACAACACACATGATGACGCCTGCACACATACATAGAGTAAACCCTGTAAACACGGTATACAACCACACACACACACGGAGATAGGGTCTCCAACACGATCCGACGATCGGATCACAAACACACACACACGCTGCAACACACGCAGCATCAGAGACACACGACCGTATACAAAAGGCCACACACACAATATTTCTAATTCAGAAAATTAACACAGATATTCAAACATGTTCAACCCTAAACATAGATCATGAAACACTTCGCAAAAAATAAATAGAAGATGTGAAAACGATCCCCCTTTGTTTTCCAAGGCCGAATGATGATGTTCTTTGATGCTCGGGTCGGAGGTAAGCCGGATGCCTTCGATTTGAACGTCAACGCATTCCTCTCTTCAATCTGCTTCACTTTCCCTTCATGTACAATCTCCAAATCCTCCTGGATGTTGATCAAATCTCCTCCACAATAGCCTCTCCTTCCTTTCTCCTTTCCTTCACCTACAAGATAGAATAAATGAACACATTAGGGTAAAGACTTGTCAAATTTGTAGCTCTCATATGCATACAAATAGGAGACTCTAAAAGACTAGTATAGCCCTTCTAGAAACCTCCAAAAGGACCCCCAATAGGTCTCCCACCAACCCAAGGGCAAAGGGGTAAGAGTTAGGCACAAGTTGACTTGGTTTAGATGGGTTTCGAAACCACGTCTTTGCATTTTCATCGCTGTCGGTCGACCTACATGGGTGGGGCGCTCGACCGGAATTTTACAGTCGAAAATCTCCCATTTCTGGGAATTTCGATCGACCGGAGCTACAGGGTCGGTCGACCGCCAGCTATAGTAAATTCCAGACTAATACATTTCAGCCCCAAACTCCATTGCAACCCTTCCGAACTCTGTGGCATCAAACTCCTTTGATCTTGGGGAATATATACTGAGTGTTTTGACCTGCAAAACCATATAAAAAGGATTAGAACTTTAGCTCAATAATCCATATGATAAATGTATGAAATACATACATGAAAGACCATGAATTAGATGCATGTGAACTCTTGAGCCACTGATATTCTAAGTTGAGTTTCAAGAGATGTGAACTCTTGAACCACAGATATTCTAAGTTGAGTTTCAAGAGATAAAAACTCAATCACCCCAAGCAAAATATTCTCCATGAAACACACTCATGGAATCTCAATACCAAGGAGGATAAAAACTCATTCACAAGTTAATCATCCACATCAAAAGATCAAGTTCATATGACAATGAATTTACATACATGAATAATCATCGTGTAACCAACATTTCCATGATTGATGTAGCAACCCTGATAAAATATTAATAATGATAAAGATTTATAAATAAATCTTGTAAATAGAAAAAAATAAAATAAAAATAAATAACGCCTCGGATAACGGCGCTATTCAAATTAGAAACGCCTCTACCTAAGGCGTTATTCAAGAAAGGACGCCCTCACCACAAGACGTCAAATTCCAAACGCCAAAGAGGGCAAGGACAAGAAACGCCCTTTTCTTGGGCGTGTTTTAAAACAAGGAACGCCCTTATACAAGGCGCTTCTTAAGAAACGACCTGAACAAGGTCGTCAATTCAAGAATCGACGCCCTGACCTAGGTCGTCAATTCGATTCCTGTTCCGTTCGACCCGGGAGCTTATCCAGGGAAGGATTATGTTAATCTAGTAAGTGTCTACTAGGGTAAGGACTCTATTAGGGATATATTACCCTCAATCAAACACTACCTTTGTTAGGATTTCCAAAATCCCTATAAATACCTTGATCGATCTAACCCTAAAAACCTATTTGGTTGATCTGCTCTGCTACGGTACGTGAAGAACAAACAGTTCTTCTTATTTCCTTGATTCTCTGCTTCGACTACATGAAGAATTAATATTCTTCGTTTTCTTCTCTTCTTACAGGTTAAGAAGCCCCTACGTTCTGAAGAAACAGAGTTCCTCATCCGGGTAAAAGTTCTTACTTTTGTGTGATGTTCAGATTACAAAGAAACTGATGCAGTTTCTTCATTCTCTTATAGGAAAGCTGCAGTTGAAGAAACGAAGTGTTCTTCATCTACGACCTTTTCATCAAAGCCATCATCCAATAGCAACTTGTTCAGGAGTCTCTGTTCTGAACAGAGCGTCGACCCTTCACGGTTATCTCCAAATCAAACTATCAAGGTAGGTTTTCTCAAGTTACTGTAGCCCAAATGAAATTAATGCAAGATATATAGATATAAGAATGTCATGCATACGGTTATTATAGTTTCCATGCATTTTCTGAAATATTTTGAAAGAGACGCCCCTGGCAAGGGCGCTAATTCACATGAAACGACCCTTCCCAGGTCGTTAATTTCAAATTTAACGCCCTGTACTCAGGCGTTAATTTCTTTAAACCGTTAATCACCCATCTTAAGAACTGATTATCTATGAAATCATGATTATAAAATAATGCATGATCCTTTGTCTTCAACCTGCTAACTTTACTGTCATGATATTTTCGTTCCTCTGTTATCCTGGAATTATTGCTGTCCTTAAAATTTCTGAATAAACTTGCATTAACGACTTGGACAAAGTCGTTTTCCATATGTTAACGCCCCAGAACAGGGCGTGAATCTGAAAGTTAACGCCCCTTCCAAGGGCGTGTTTTAGATAAATTACTGAATTAATGAAAATTCTGAAAAAAAATGAAAACATGTGTAAACGCCCTTCTGTTAGGCGTTAATTACTTGAGAAACGACTTGACCTAAGTCGTTATTTTCTGTAAACTGATTTTTTTTTCCTGATTCTGTTAACCGATGGTTTCATATTATACATATACGTATATATATAGCGGCACTATTCTCCACTCCGTGAGTATAGTCCCACTTTTCACGTTGTTTTATCGATCACACTCAACTCTCATTGACATATAAGCTCTCCATTGGACATTCCGTTCCTTTGGACTAGCGAGTTAGTCATAGAGACCTCCGTAAGACTCCTCGTACCTTGGATTCCCTCAAGGTCGACTGAGCTGGTTGTACTCTAAAAACCCATTACACCATTGATGCCATGTCACTCTAAAGAAACATGGGATACCAGCCCTTATGATTATACAAAGAGTATATCATAAGAAATTCTTAATGGGATGATGATATCATGCCATATCATGTCATTCTTGTAAACCTCAATTCTATGATAAGATTGAGGGTATCTTACCTTAATATAATGTTCATGTGGACTTCAATTCTATATAAAGAATGTCCATACTGATTTGTCATGGTACCCAAGTTAAGGGAACCATATTCTACCTAGATTTTTATTGATATCGTGATTATACCGTTATTATCGCCATTCTATGTCCTTTGTCATATTTTTTTGAACTCTATTCTGTCAAAGTTGTCATACGTGTCTACAAGCTTGATGATTGAAATTCTATATTGGCTATATAAACAAGAGTGGATGTCAAAACACATGATAAATGCCTGCGCATATAGGGCCCGATCTGGTCCTGGGAGGAGCACCCGAAAGTACTTGTGCCCATGGGAGTTAAAATGATAAGGTATCTGGCATTATACCGAGTACTTGACTTGCTTGATTGGACATTCCACATACATCTTGTACTTGAATCGTACTTGACATGAAATGAAATGCGTGGCCCGAAAAAGGGTAATTTACTTGCTTGATACATGATAGCCAAAGTTCTTGACATGACTTGTTAAACGTACTTGCTTGAATATCTTGAATAAACTTGTTATCTTGTTGAAAGTTCATGATTAAGTTCATCTTATTTCCTTGATATTACATTCTCTCTATCTTGTCGTTTTATGCGAGCATGCATAGCTGTATTGCATTCATGAAAGATGTAATTACTTAAACCCATTGCTAGTACTTGAGATATAAGTTCCTACTGAGCGTTCGCTCATTCCGTTTGTCCCTTTTTACTTTTCAGGTAAGTCCGACGACGATGGAAGTCAATCGGATGGGAACGGTCAAGAGTGAAAGTGATAGAGCTGCTCAAGTGTCATCTAGTCTTTTCTTTAGTTTCTTGAGTCAAATATGTATTCTTTTCCTTTTTATTAAACAGAGTATTGGATTTGTAATAGTCTATCCATTATGAAATAAAAGATTGGGTTATCTTGCTATTTTGCGCATCTCTGTCTTTGTGTCGAATACACGACCACTCTGATTGACATGATTGATATAAACTCGTCACGCGTCTCCGGGTATCTTCCGCGCTCGGGGCGTGACTATTTTTGTGGTATCAGAGCCTAAGGTATTCAATTCCTAGGAAAAACCCAAGTCCAAGGATAAGTTGAACGTTTAACCAAGTGAGATTGGGTAGAACCAAGGGTTAAGAGTCAATGAGTCTTTTAATAAGATCACAGTGATATAATACTAATGTAGCTATTATAATTGTAGGATAATGGCTGCCGAACGTGCTCAATGGCGCAACATGCAGCGTACCCTCCAAGGGATGACTCAAGTGCTACAACAGGTAGCACAAGGTGGTACTCCACGAGCTGGAAGCTTACACCAAGCCTTTAAGAACATGAATCCCCCGAAGTTTATAGGATCGACCGATCCGGACGATGCCGAGCATTGGGTTCGGGAGACTGAACGTATATTCCGTGTTATGCAATGCACGGATCAGGACAAAGTTCTATTAGCTACATTCCAGTTAGAGAAAGATGCTAGATGCTGGTGGGAGTCTATTGAAGCAACCATCGATCCTACTCAAGTAACATGGGAAGAATTTGTGGAATACTTCAATGCTAAATATTTCTCGGACCGAGTCCAAGAAAAGAAGGCTGCAGAATTCGTTGCATTAAAGCAACGATCTTTATCATTAGCAGATTATGAAGCTCAGTTCTCCAGGTTGTCTAGATATGCTAAGCATCTTATTAGCACGGAGAAGATGAAAGCCTGTAGATTTCTTAATGGGCTTAGGCCCCACTATATTACTCAACTGGCGCCTATGGACATCCAAGTTTATTCTGAAATAGTGCGCCGAGCTCAATTACTTGAAGATGCCACGGAACTATCTGATAGGATCCGTGGAAAAGATAAGAAGGAGCAAGTCACAGGTTCAGGTTCTTTTAAACCCAACTTTAAGAAGAGGCCTAGTAATGGAGGTCCTTCCTCTCAAGATCAAAAATTCAAGAAGACCAAGCCCTTCTCTATCACCACTACACCTTCAAACGTAGTATGCAAGCATTGTGACAAGGCTGGTCACAAGAAAGAAGAATGCTGGAGGAAATTAGGAGCTTGTCTCCGTTGTGGGAGTCGCGAACATCGGATTCCCGATTGTCCATTAATGAATGACCAAGCCGGTGACGGTAAACGCCCGGTGACGAAGAATGCTCATCTTCATGCGATCCAGGAGACCGAACAAGAAGAAGAAGGTGGACTGGTAGAAGGTACATTAACAGTTTGTTCCAAAAGTGCTTATGTCTTATTTGATACGGGTGCATCGTATTCTTTTATTTCTAAGAAGTTTGCCGACACTTTACCGTTAGAACCAGAATGGATAAAAATAGTTCTAACTACTCCTCTTGGAAACGAAAATGATGTTACTCATCACTACCAAAACTGTGAGGTAATGGTTCAAGGTAGGAATTTACCTATAGATCTCATATGCCTCGATCTAAAGGAGTATGATGTTATACTGGGAGCGGACTGGTTATCCAAAGACCAGGCAACGGTTGATTGCCGCAATAGCCAAATTGCTTTCAAAGATTCTCCAGAGTTAGTCTTTACTCGGCCCAAGAGTCGGAACAAATCCCCTCTTATTTCGGCTCTTCGAGCAAGCAAGCTCGTCAGGAAAGGATGTGTATCCTTCCTTGCCTTTGTCACTGTTAAAGAAGCTAAGGAAACCAAGATAGAAGACATTCAGGTAGTGCAAGAATTTCCAGACGTATTCCGGAAGATTTGCCGGGATTACCCCCTCAAAGAGAAGTGGCCTTCACCATTGACTTAGTCCCTGGTGCTGGTCCAGTTTCAAAGGCACCCTATAGAATGTCCCCTGCGGAACTCAAAGAGTTGAAGGAGCAGTTGATGGAACTAATTCGAAAAGGGTTTATTAGACCAAGTACTTCCCCGTGGGGAGCACCAGTCTTATTTGTGAAGAAGAAGGACGGATCCATGAGATTGTGCATCGACTATCGACAGTTGAATCATCTCACTATCAAGAACAAGTATCCACTGCCGAGAATCGATGAGTTATTTGATCAGATTTCAGGATCCAAATATTTTTCCAAGATTGATCTCAGGTCGGGATATCATCAATTAAGAATCAAGGATGATGACATTCATAAGACTGCATTCAGAAGCAGGTATGGCCATTACGAATTTGTTATTATGCCTTTTGGACTAACAAATGCCCATGCTGCCTTTATGCAGTTAATGAACAGCATATTCAGGCTTTACTTGGATCAATTCATAGTAGTCTTCATTGATGATATATTGATATATTCCAAGACTAAGGAAGAACATGAAGAGCATTTAAGGATCGCATTGCAAGCATTGAGGGAAAATCAATTATATGCAAAGCTAAGCAAATGTGAATTCTGGCTTGAAGAAGTGACTTTCCTCGGACATGTGATATCCAAGGATGGTCTATCTGTTGATCCATCAAAGGTTGAAGTGTTAGAAACTGGGGAAGACCAACCAATGCTAGCGAGATCCGAAGTTTCTTAGGTCTTGCAGGCTATTATCGGCGATTCATCAAAGATTTCTCTAAGATCGCCGTACCACTTACAAGATTAACTCGTAAGGAGATCCGATATGAATGGAGTGAGGAATGTGAAAGAAGTTTCCAAACTCTCAAGGATCATCTCACTACAGCTCCGGTGTTAGCTCTACCAATAGAAGGAGAGAAATTCGAGGTCTACACAGATGCTTCTGGCATTGGCCTCGGATGTGTCCTAATGTAACAAGGAAAGGTCATAGCATACTCTTCACGTCAACTGAAGAAGCATGAGGAGAATTACCCCGTCCATGACTTAGAACTGGCCGCGGTGGTATTTGCCCTAAAGATATGGAGACACTACTTATATGGAGTGCAGTTTACTGTATACTCCGATCACACAAGTCTCAAATATCTATTTTCACAAAAAGAGCTAAACATGAGACAAAGATGCTGGCTAGAATATCTCAAGGACTTCGACTTCAATATACAATATCATCCCGGAAAGGGTAATTATGTGGCTGATGCCCTTAGTCGAAAGCCGAGAGCAATGATAGCCAATTGTATGATACAAGAATGGAGATTGCTAGAACAATTCTCCGAGCTCAATATAAGCTTGGACAAGGAAGCCAAATTTGTCACATTATCTCATGTAAGCATACAGTCATATTTATTATCTGAGATACAAGCGCTTCAGGATGATGATCCTATATTAGTGGAAATCAAAGGCAGATTAGAAGGACAATCTGATTTTCAACTAACTTCTGATGGAAGATTACTATTCAAAGGTAGAACTTGTATACCCGACTGTCCGGAATTAAAGAAGAAGATCTTAGATGAAGCACACCGATCAAGGTACACTATTCATCCAGGATCAACCAAAATGTACCAAGATGTAAAGAGGAACTTTTGGTGGCCTAATATGAAAAGAGAAATAGCGGACTATGTATCACGCTGTCTCACATGCCAACAGGTCAAGGCAGAACACCAAAAGCCTGCTGGAAAACTACATCCTCTAGATATTCCTAAGTGGAAGTGGTAGGATATTGGTATGGATTTTATCATGGGTCTATCTAAATCAAGAGGAGGACATGATGGAATATGGGTTATTATTGATCGATTGACTAAATCGGCGTATTTCTTGCCAATCAAGAGTCGATGGTCAATTGATGTCTTAGCTGCATTATATCTCAAAGAGATAGTCAGGATACATGGAATTCCTGTCTCAATCGTGTCTGACAGAGATCCCCGTTTTACTTCTCATTTTTGGAAGGGACTACAACATTCGTTGGGAACAAGGCTCAACTTTAGTACTGCTTTTCATCCTCAAACGGATGGTCAGACCGAGAGAACTAACCAAGTTGTTGAAGATATGCTTAGAGCATGCATCATTGACTTTGGAGGAAGCTGGCACGATCACTTGCCACTAGTGGAATTTGCATATAATAATAGCTACCAAGCTAGTATCCAAATGGCACCTTTCGAAGTTTTATATGGAAGGAGTTGTCGATCACCCTTATGCTAGAACGAAGTCGGAGAAAAACAACTATTAGGTCCAGACATGGTAAGGGATACAACTGAGAAGATACAAGTAATCAGAGAAAAATTACAAGTTGCTCAGACCAGGCAAAAGGCTTATGCAGATACAAGAAGGAGAGATCTTGAATTCTAAATCGGAGATCATGTATTTCTTAAAATATCGCCTGGACGTGGCATACGAAGATTTGGTGTTAAGGGCAAGCTTACGCCAAGATTCATCGGACCATTTGAGGTACTCGAAAGAGTTGGCGAGGTTGCTTATCGCATCGCATTGCCTCCTCAATTGTCCGACGTGCATAATGTGTTTCACATATCTATGTTGAAGAAGTATGTGCACGATCCATCTCATATTATTGAACATGGAGATCTGGTGATCCAGAAAGATCTCACCTATGAACAGGAGCCTATGAAGATCTTAGATCGAGAAATACGAGCTCTAAGGAATAAGGTGATTCCCATGCTCAAGGTGCAATGGAATAAGAATCCTGAACACGAAGCGACATGGGAGACCGAGGAATCTATGAAGAAACGATTTCCCGAGTTGTTCTAAGAGGTATATACTCTACACACTCCGCGTGTATACATGATATGCAATTGAATTTGGGGACCAAATTCTTTTTAAGTGGGGGAGGGTGTAGCAACCCTGATAAAATATTAATAATGATAAAGATTTATAAATAAATCTTGTAAATAGAAAAAAATAAAATAAAAATAAATAACGCCTCTGATAACGGCGCTATTCAAATTAGAAACGCCTCTACCTAAGGCGTTATTCAAGAAAGGACGCCCTCACCACAAGACGTCGAATTCCAAACGCCAAAGAGGGCAAGGACAAGAAACGCCCTTTTCTTGGGCGTGTTTTAAAATAAGGAACGCCCTTATACAAGGCGCTTCTTAAGAAACGACCTGAACAAGGTCGTCAATTCAAGAATCGACGCCCTGACCTAGGTCGTCAATTCGATTCCTGTTCCGTTCGACCCTGGAGCTTATCCAGGGAAGGATTATGTTAATCTAGTAAGTGTCTACTAGGGTAAGGACTCTATTAGGGATATATTACCCTCAATCAAACACTACCTTTGTTAGGATTTCCAAAATCCCTATAAATACCTTGATCGATCTAACCATAAAAACCTATTTGGTTGATCTGCTCTGCTACAGTACGTGAAGAACAAACAGTTCTTCTTATTTCCTTGATTCTCTGCTTCGACTACATGAAGAATTAATATTCTTCGTTTTCTTCTCTTCTTACAGGTTAAGAAGCCCCTACGTTCTGAAGAAACAGAGTTCTTCATCCAGGTAAAAGTTCTTACTTTTGTGTGATGTTCAGATTACAAAGAAACTGATGCAGTTTCTTCATTCTCTTATAGGAAAGCTGCAGTTGAAGAAACGAAGTGTTCTTCATCTACGACCTTTTCATCAAAGCCATCATCCAATAGCAACTTGTTCAGGAGTCTCTGTTCTGAACAGAGCGTCGACCCTTCACGGTTATCTCCAAATCAAACTATCAAGGTAGGTTTTCTCAAGTTACTGTAGCCCAAATGAAATTAATGCAAGATATATAGATATAAGCATGTCATGCATACGGTTCTTATAGTTTCCATGCGTTTTCTGAAATATTTTGAAAGAGACGCCCCTGGCAAGGGCGCTAATTCACATGAAACGACCCTTCCCAGGTCGTTAATTTCAAATTTAACGCCCTGTACTCAGGCGTTAATTTCTTTAAACCGTTAATCACCCATCTTAAGAACTAATTATCTATGAAATCATGATTATAAAATAATGCATGATCCTTTGTCTTCAACCTGCTAACTTTACTGTCATGATATTTTCGTTCCTCTGTTATCCTGGAATTATTGCTGTCCTTAAAATTTCTGAATAAACTTGCATTAACGACTTGGACAAAGTCATTTTTCATATGTTAACGCCTCAGAACAGGGCGTGAATCTGAAAGTTAACGCCCCTTCCAAGGGCGTGTTTTAGATAAATTACTGAATTAATGAAAATTCTGAAAAAAATGAAAACATGTGTAAACGCCCTTCTGTTAGGCGTTAATTACTTGAGAAATGACTTGACCTAAGTCGTTATTTTCTGTAAACTGATTTTTTTTCCTGATTCTGTTAACCGATGGTTTCATATTATACATATACGTATATATATATCGGCACTATTCTCCACTCCGTGAGTATAGTCCCACTTTTCACGTTGTTTTATCGATCACACTCAACTCTCATTGACATACAAGCTCTCCATTGGACATTCCGTTCCTTTGGACTAGCGAGTTAGTCATAGAGACCTCCGTAAGACTCCTCGTACCTTGGATTCCCTCAAGGTCGACTGAGCTGGTTGTACTCTAAAAACCCATTACACCATTGATGCCATGTCACTCTAAAGAAATATGGGATACCAGCCCTTATGATTATACAAAGAGTATATCATAAGAAATTCTTAATGGGATGATGATATCATGCCATATCATGTCATTCTTGTAAACCTCAATTCTATGATAAGATTGAGGGTATCTTACCTTAATATAATGTTCATGTGGACTTCAATTCTATATAAAGAATGTCCATACTGATTTGTCATGGTACCCAAGTTAAGGGAACCATATTCTACCTAGATTTTTATCGATATCGTGATTATACCGTTATTATCGCCATTCTATGTCCTTTGTCATATTTTTTTGAACTCTATTCTGTCAAAGTTGTCATACGTGTCTACAAGCTTGATGATTGAAATTCTATATTGGCTATATAAACAAGAGTGGATGTCAAAACACATGATAAATGTCTGCGCATATAGGGCCCGATCTGGTCCTGGGAGGAGCACCCGAAAGTACTTGTGCCCATGGTCGTTAAAATGATAAGGTATCTAGCATTATACCGAGTACTTGACTTGCTTGATTGGACATTCCACATACATCTTGTACTTGAATCGTACTTGACATGAAATGAAATGTGTGGCCCGAAAAAGGGTAATTTACTTGCTTGATACATGATAGCCAAAGTTCTTGACATGACTTGTTAAACGTACTTGCTTGAATATCTTGAATAAACTTGTTATCTTGTTGAAAGTTCATGATTAAGTTCATCTTATTTCCTTGATATTACATTCTCTCTATCTTGTCGTTTTATGCGAGCATGCATAGCTGTATTGCATTCATGAAAGATGTAATTACTTAAACCCATTGCTAGTACTTGAGATATAAGTTCCTACTGAGCGTTCGCTCATTCCGTTTGTCCCTTTTTACTTTTCAGGTAAGTCCGACGACGATGGAAGTCAATCGGATGGGAACGGTCAAGAGTGAAAGTGATAGAGCTGCTCAAGTGTCATCTAGTCTTTTCTTTAGTTTCTTGAGTCAAATATGTATTCTTTTCCTTTTTATTAAACAGAGTATTGGATTTGTAATAGTCTATCCATTATGAAATAAAGGATTGGGTTATCTTGCTATTTTGCGCATCTCTGTCTTTGTGTCGAATACACGACCACTCTGATTGACATGATTGATATAAACTCGTCACGCGTCTCCGGGTATCTTCCGCGCTCGGGGCGTGACAGTTTTTGTGTCACGCCCCGTACTCTATACCGTCGAGGTATTGTCCGCTTTGGCCTACTGACCTCACGGTTTTATCCCTTTTTAACAGTGATCGGCTCCAGAATGGGGGACTTCCCGGGTAGGTCACCCATCCCAGTACTACTCCCCATTAAGCACGCTCAACTTCGGAGTTCTTTACAAGAACTGAGCCGATACTTGAAAAGGCGCCTCGGTGATATAGAGTACAACTTAGCTATATTTGAGGGTGTTACAATCTACCCCTCTTATATAGGCGATGTCCTCGTCGCTGGGCACATATAGCACGCAATCAAGCCCCCATGCAGGTAGGACTCTAGAGGTGGCCCCTACAGGCTCAAGAGGTGGCTCCCACTATGTAGCACTTTGCTCCATTACGGACTCAAGAGGTGGCTCCCATAGCGTAGCACTTTGCCCTGCATGGCACTTAGTTCTCACACTTCCGGTTGGGGTATAGCTCTGATACCATTCTGTCACGCCCCGTACTCTATACCGTCGAGGTATTATCCGCTTTGGCCTACTGACCTCACGGTTTTATCCCTTTTTAACAGTGATCGGCTCCAGAATGGGGGACTTCCCGGGTAGGTCACCCATCCCAGTACTACTCCCCATTAAGCACGCTCAACTTCGGAGTTCTTTACAAGAACTGAGCCGATACTTGAAAAGGCGCCTCGGTGATATAGAGTACAACTTAGCTATATTTGAGGGTGTTACAATTGATGTGAGCATTGAAAAGTCACATTTGGCCATATGAATGTGAGAATACATATCAACCATATCCTACCAGGATTCACAAAGGCTCTTCCATTTGCATTCAAGGCCATAATGCACAATGAGAATATACATGAACATATGCAAGTTGAATGATCATCATGAAGCCAAATATTCCAAGAGTGATATAAGCATTGAGTAAGAAAATATCATAGATCATGAAAACATCATTCACTCATATATATCAAGATTTGCATGAGAGGTTCATTAACACTTTGCTCGCTCATAAAGCCTTGCAACTTAACATAGTGAAAATGCATGAAACACAATGTGAGTCGACATAATACAATGAGAAAGGTAACTCCATTTTTTAAGAACTTCATTGATGCACTCCTTTGAGTTCCAAAACATGAACCGATATTTTGATCCTGCAAATCAATATATATAGCATGAGTCCATTAAACACTAAGGATTCATATGACTTTAAAGTGTGAACCTTGAAGTCATCTGTTAAATCATCAACCAAGATGCATGCATGGTTCTCAATAATTGCTCAATGAACCATACACAGGCATGCTCAATGAGGCATTCAGCCCAAGCACAATTATTTTGTTATCATTAAAATCAAACACCAAACAAGGCACACTTATTTTATTATCATTAAAACCAAACACCAAACATCAACTAGGAGATGCAACAATATCCTACAACAGCAGGTTCCAAGTAGTATCGGGTTTACCTGGTATCCGAAGTCTGGGTCGCCACAGGTGTTATCAGAGCTCGCTTGAGTTGTTTTTAAGCTGGTTGTGTGAAAGTACATGGAAATTCGAGATATTGCAGTACTCGGAGTCCTTAAGGTCCAGTACAGTCGGCAACTAGCATAGGTTTTGTGATTGTTTATCGTTTTATTTTCGTGTGTGGTCTTGTGCGTGCTGTGTTGGCAGAGTGCGAGATGGTTTTGCTCTCATCAGGATTTGACAGAGTGTTCTTCTTTTGTCATGGTGTTTGTCTCGGTTATGCTGTACTTGGCAGAGTTCGTCGGTAGGCGTGAATCTATAGTGCGGTGTTTGAGCTTTTCTATGGTTTGTTCAGGTGGTTGGTGACTTTATCGTTGGTGTGATGACCGTGCACATTCTTATGTTGTTTTGGCCATCCCAGCTTGCGGTTTGTTCAGCCCCTGAGGTGTTAAGGTTGTGTTGAGGTGGTAGATTGGATGCCTTGCTTGAGGGAATGCTTGGGTGAACCTAGGATTTTTCCTTCCTGGTGAGCTACTGTTAGTCGAGCTTTATTCTTCTCATCCTATTTTGGTGGCGTCTTTTCGAGGTAAGTCTTGGAAGTGCTGTCTCGGTGAAGCCATTGTCCTATGTCTGCTTAAGTGTGGACTGTGTCAGTTCTGAACCTGATCTGTGCTTATTTAATGGTTGCTTGGCTTTGGACCTAGTTTGTACTTGGGGGCCGTTGTGCACCATGTTCTGCGTGCCGTGTTTGGCGGCTATTGTGCTGTGAAGGTTTAGTAATCATTTCAGGATGTGAGGATAAGCTGAGATTAGCATTCTTTGTGCTTTGTGCTGAAGCTGGTACTCTTCCTAGTTTGCACTTCGGTGACTTGTGATTGGCTGTTAGTAGGATCGGTACTCGAGGCGTGGTATATTTTAGTCTTGTGAATTGCGACGGTGCCGAGTGTGTGCTGAGATGCGGATGCCGAGTTGTCTGTGATGCCTGTGTGTGTTATGTTGAGTACGCAGCGCAAGCGTGTGGGCTTATAACCCACTGGTCGAGGATCGTTGGTTGGAAGATTCTGGCAGGCCGAGAGGTTGTTTCCGCGATGTATCTTCGTCTTGGCTATGTGTACCTTGATGTTGTTGGTTGCCGTGCTGTTGTTGGAGGCATTGTGGTTGTTGGCACTAGCATGTTGTGAGGATTGGGGGAATCTATCGGTGTATATGTTGGTCGAGTACCCTTTTCTTCTTCTATTTTTCTTGGGAGTTATGCTCTAGGGACAGATTATGGTCCTCGAGATGCGTTCTCCGAGATTATTATTGTTTGTCATTGTGGGTCCTTGTTGGTAAGTGATAAGTGTCCATTTCTTATGACAATTCATTACATGTACACCATTTTATGTGTATATAATTAGGTAATTATGCATATTTCATAGTTAACCTCAACTCCGCATTTAAATTGGAGCTTTCACGTAAATTGATTAATTCGATTATCTTATTTAATAATAAATTAAAGTTGAGGGCCATGAGCATTAATTCTCCATTGCATAATCATGAGCATTTGATATTTATGTGTACATTGTGGTAATTTTTATGGACTAAAGTGTAATTATGTGTGTGTAGGACACCGAAGGTAATTATAAAAGAAGCCGGGGGCAAAGCTGTCACCACTACTTAGACCAAGTCAAAAGCACATATTTTGATTGGAGGGAAAAGAAATTTTAAAAGTTTAAAATTGAGGAAAAGAAACACATATTTCGGTTGGAGGGAAAATTGAATTCAAAGTTTGAAATAAAGGAGAGACATGATGAGCCTTGGGAAAGGGGGTGCCCAAAGTACAAGAAAGGGGGTGCCCACCTACTTTTCCTCTTCCCCATGCATCATATTTCACTTAAATCTCAGCCATCCATCTCCTTTTGATACAATCTCCACCTTTCATCTACCCAACTTTCCCTATAAATAGCCCATGACAAGGAGGAGAAAGGGAGTTCTTCTTTTGGTAATTTTTCACTCTTTTTCTCCCTCTTATATCTTTTAGTTTGCCGAGTTCGCCCTTTTCCGTCCCTCTTCTCCTCTTGCTATCTTCATAAAAGTTCTTTGTTGTTACGTTCTCTACAACTTCTTCGTCTGCATCATCTTCTAATTCTTTCTGATTTTCAAGGTATTTTATGTTTTTCACTGTGCTATCCTGTTCATCTGCGAACCAGTGTTTCTCTCTGTTCTTCCCCTTATTTATCCCCTCTCTAGTCATTGTCGTCTCTTACTATCTTCATGAAAGTTCTTTGGTTTTAAGTTTTCTACAACTTCTTCATCTACATCATCTTCTATTTCTTTCTGGTTTGAAAGTTATCTCCCATTTTTCAACTTGCTGTCCTGTGATTTCACTGTTCATCTGAGGTTCTAGCTTCTGTTATTCCTCAGATTTGAATCCCTTACCCTCTTTATTTCTCTCTGAGTTCTTCATTAAAGTTCTTTCTCTCGTGTAGATCTACATTTTCTTCTTCTATCACTTCCTCCAATTCTTTTTAGTTTATGAGTTATATTTATTTTTCCACTGTTTCACTCTCTCATCTTCTTCTTTCTTCATCTCCACATAAACCCTTCCACATTCCTCTCTATATTTCTCTTTAAAGTTTATCCTTCACAACTCTCCTTTCATGGCGGTGTGCACATCAAGACGGGCGACGTTCCAAGGCTCGTGACGTGGACGACGACGGCTTCTTCATCCATCACTTTCCACGGCGATCTCTTTCAAGGCGGAGCGATCCTCTCCAAGGCTCGGCAAGGAGGAGACGACGGCATCATCACCATTGCTACTACTATCTTCACATCTCATGCCACTCTTTTTGTTATTACTTTTGTGTTATGATACTTCATTGTAATCTTGTCACCTTGTTATTGTAAGCTTATCTTGCACTTCATGTACCCTTTCTTTTAAGTTAATGAAGACAGTTGTTCTTTTGATCTAGTTCTTGATCTTCTTCTATCTCTACCCCCTTCTTCTATCTCTTCTTTTCACTTCATGCAATTAATTTCTATAGCATAGGTGCATAATCATAGGTATTTTTAATTTAGTGTTTGGTTTGTTCTTCATTTCACTATTTTCTTTAAGCAAAACAAAATCACAAGTGTTTTTCTAAAAGGTTACAAGGTTTTTAACTTTAAAAATATCTTCTTCTCTGTGGATTCGACCCTTCTCGCCACCATATTATGTCTCTCTTTCATATAGTGCGAGTTGGAATTTTTAAGATTGATGCGCGTGTTTTAAACGACGAGCTTTCGCGTGATCAATTTTTGGCGCCGTTATCGGGGAAGAATGATGATTTTTGATTTAAGAACTTTGTTTTCCTTGTGTATATAGTATACTAATAAAGATCTCTTTTCTTTTTTTTTACAGGATAAAAAAAATCAAAAAGAATCAGAGGTAAGTTTGCATTTCTTTCTTTGATCTTTTGATTTTGTCATTTATTTAAAAAAAAAAGAGAACGAGGGATTACGCTTCAAGTAAGTGTCCTAACTCTTCTCATTTTGTGTTATTTCCTTAATGTTTTTGCATATTGTGGTTAGATATGTGCACTAAATAAAAAAAACTCTTCACTGGAACCCAATAAAAAATTCTCATTCCATGAGTAGAAATCACACTTTCATGCTCTAAGTCATGTATCATTTAGGATAGAAGTTTTTTTTCCTTGTCGTTTAACTTTGGTCATTACATTTTGGAGATTGCGAGGGGCAAGGTGAGTTCTTTTCTAAATCACATGCTCATGCATACTTATATAGAACCTATTGTTTGAACTTAGTTTGTTGCATATCATTCTAAAATATTCTAAGGGCAACACCCATAAGCAAGATAAGGTGGGGATTTCATCACCATTCCTTAGCCCACAAACCACAATTTCCTTCATCTTTGCATCACCTAGACCCTAAATAAAATTCAAT
The DNA here is from genome assembly GCA_022559845.1 of Amorphophallus konjac. NCBI lineage: Eukaryota > Viridiplantae > Streptophyta > Magnoliopsida > Alismatales > Araceae > Amorphophallus > Amorphophallus konjac. Next base: position 329,818,586 of record CM040122.1, on the reverse strand, counting down.
AGACGTTGGCCCTAGGTTCACACTGTGGTTCTTGTGTTATTTGGGTTTACCCTCTTGTGAAAATCGGTGCCCTCCAAGCGGGCCGGATTATATGAGGTCAATGTCCGGGGTGATTTTGAACCAAGATTGGACATAAGTCTCATCACTCAAAAGTTGGATAAAGTAGAGAGTCTGACTCAAAAGTTAGACCAACTCTTGACTTTGAAAGACCCTTCTTGCCAACCATCATCCCATTCCTACTCGGGTCAATTGTCACTCCACATGAGACATGCACTCTATGTGCAAGCCCATCCCATCACATCAAAGAGTGTCCAACTACGGCTCAATTACCCTCTGCCATCCAAGAGCAAGTCTTTGCAGCCCAAGGATTCTCTAAGCCCAATAATGACCCATTTTCAAACACATACAATCCGAGCTGGAGGAATCACCCGAACTTTTCTTGGAAATCCCAACAAGCTCTACCTCAAGCAACCAACCCCTCTATTCATCAAGCCCAAAAGCAACCCATGCAAAGTCAATTTCAAATCCAACACAACACCTTCAATCCATTTGGTAGAGGTCCACAAGCTCAATTCCTTCTTATGGGCTATTCACACTTTCAATTTAATCAAGGTCAACCCACTTTCCAACCTCCGCCTCAATCTAACTTTGAAGATAAGTTCAATCAACTCCAACAAATTATCTTGAATCAACAACAATCCATTTCCAAGTTGGAAAGTCAAATAGGACAATTGGCGGAAGCTACAATGAGAAGAGAAGTGGGTCAACTTCCAAGTCAACCCGTGGCCAACCCAAGAAATCAACCCCCGGGTTTTCCTCCACAACCGGGTCTCCTACCTCAACTCATCCCACAAGCCCAACCTAAAGGCCAACAATTTGAAAATGTCAAGGCGATTTCAACTTTGAGGAGTGGGAAGGTGTTAGATGACCCATACAAGGATGGTAAGGAGTTGCAAGATTCCATAGAAAAGAATCAAGATAATGAGGATGCAAGCAAGGAGGATTGCACTCAAGATAAGTTGGGGAGAGATCCTAAAGGGAAAGGAAAGGCCCATAAAGATCCAAATTTCTATCAACCCAAGGTCCCCTTTCCTAATACCCTAGAACCAATGCCCACTAAGACTAGGCCGGCCCAAAATGAGAAATTCATGGAGCTCTTTTCACAAGTTCACATCAATATTCCACTCCTAGATGCTATAAAACATGTTTCGGCCTACGCCAAATTTTTTAAAGAGCTTTGCACTCCAAGAAGAGGGCCCAAGTCAACCCCTAAGAAAATTTGGCTCTCCGAGGATGTTAGTGCGGTCTTGATGAACAATCTCCCTAGAAAGTTGAAGGATCCCGGTGCTCCCCTCATCTCATGTGATATAGGTGGTGTAACCTTTGACCGTGCCCTCCTCGACTTAGGAGCTAGTGTCAACCTTTTACCCACCTCTGTTTATGAGTAATTTGATATAGGGGAACTCAAGCCAACCCCCGTCATTCTCCAACTGGCCGATCGCTCAGTCAAGACCCCTCGAGATTTGATAGAGGATGTGATTGTGAAAGTCCATGATTGCTACTTCCCCGTTGATTTCCACATTCTTGACATGGCCTCCTCCTCGGAGCTAAGTCACACCCCAATCATCCTAGGCCGCCCATTCCTTTCTACTGCGAAAGCTAACATCAATTGTGCTACGGGGACGATGGACATCTCATTCGGAGGATAAAAAGTTTCTCTCAATGTGTTCAAAGCCTCCCAATATTTAGACCTAGATGAAGAATGCCACTTCATAGACATCTATGATGAACTTATTGAGAATGATCTGGGCATGGGTCAAATAAGGGAGGTCAATGCTCTTCAAGATTCCCCTCATCATAGTAGCATTTGGCATAAGGTTGAACCACTTCCAGCTTTACAAGATGAACTAGCCCTTCCATCACTTGAAAGTCCTCTTAAACTTGAGCTTAAGCCCCTTCTGGACTCCCTCAAATATGCATTCCTAGGCCCCGATCAAACCCTTCCTGTTATCTTAGCTTCCAATCTTACCCCTACCCAAGAAACACTTCTCCTAGAAGTCCTTAGGACTCACAAGGGTGCCATAGGTTGGACAGTGGTCGATCTTAAGGGGATAAGTCCTTCTATTTACATGCATCACATTTACATAGAGGACAACGTCAAACCTAGTCGAGAAATGCAAAAAAGGTTGAACCTAAACATGAAGGAGGTGGTGAAGAAGGAGGTTGTCAAATGGCTCGATGCAGGAATTATTTATCCCATATCGGATAGCCAATGGGTGAGTCCATATCGGATAGCCAATGGGTGAGTCCCACTCAAGTGGTTCCTAAGAAATCGAGACTCACCGTGGTCCAAAATGAACAAGGAGAAGATGTGCCCACTAGGCCCACCACGGGATGGAGAGTGTGCATCGATTATAGGAAACTCAATGCCATGACCAAACAGGACCATTTTTCACTCCCCTTTATTGACCAAATTCTAGAGAAATTGGCGGGCCAAAGATATTTTTGTTTCCTAGATGGATATTCTGGGTACAATCAAGTGGCCATTTATCCGGAAGACCAAGAGAAGACCACATTCACTTGCCCATATGGAACATTTGCCTTTCGAAGAATGCCATTCGGTCTTTGCAACGCACCGACCACTTTTCAAAGGTGCATGATGGCCATTTTCTCTGATATGGTAGGAGAATTCTTGAAGATCTTTATGGATGATTTTTCTGTGTTTGGGGAGTCATTTGAAAACTACTTGGAAAATTTGAAGAAAGTGCTTGCGAGATGTATTGAAACCAACCTTGTTCTTAGTTGGGAAAAGAGTCACTTCATGGTTCAAGAGGGCATAGTTTTGGGCCATATTGTGTCCGAACAGGGTATAGAGGTGGATAAAGCCAAGATCGACCTTATTTCTAATCTCCCTCCTCCGACCTCTGTGAGGTAAATTCGTTCATTTCTTGGCCATGCCGGTTTTTACCGCCGGTTCATAAGTAACTTTTCTAAGATTGCCCGCCCGTTAACTCTTCTCTTGGCCAAAGACACTCCATTCCATTTAGATGTTGCCTGCCTTGAGGCTTTTAATACTCTTAAAGAGGCTTTGACTAAGGCACCCATTCTCTAATCTCCTAATTGGTCTTTGCCTTTTGAAATCATGTGTGATGCCTCTGACTATGCTATCGGGGCAGTTCTAGGCCAAAGAATTGATAAGTGTCCGGTGGTGATATATTATACGAGTCGCACCTCGCCGATGCTCAGCTTAACTACACCACCACGGAAAAGGAGTTGTTAGCTGTTGTCTTTGCCCTTGAAAAGTTTCGATCATATCTCTTTGGGGCAAAAGTCATTGTGTACTCTGATCACTCAGCTCTCAAATATTTGTTCTCTAAGAACGATGCCAAACCTAGACTCATTAGGTGGATCCTCCTACTCCAAGAATTTTATCTTGAGATCCGAAACAAAAAAATGTTTTGAGAATAAAGTTGCCGATCATCTTTCTCAGATTCTCACAACTGATAATGCTCCTTTGCAATATTCATTTCCAGATGAACATCTCTTGTCCATCACCCATAGTCAACTCCCATGATTCGTAGACATTGTCAACTACTTAGCTGTGGGACAAATTCCTAATGGGTGGTCTAAACATGAAAAAGAACATTTCTTTGCCAAAATCAAACACTATTTCTGGGAAGATCCTGAATTGTTCCACGTAGGTCTAGATCAAATAATTAGAAGATGTGTCCCCGAGGAAGAACAACAAAGCGTCCTGAATTTTTTTCACACTCTAGCTTGTGGGGGACACTTCGCGGGAAAGAAAACAGCCGCCAAAGTGTTGCAAAGTGGATTCTTTTGACCCACTCTCTTCAAAGACGCCTATGAATTTAGCAAGACTTGTCTTAGGTGTCAAGCCATTAGAAACATGAGCAAACGCGATATGATGCCACTCAACCCCATTCTAGTGGTCGAAATCTTTGATGTTTGGGGAATTGATTTTATGGGGCCCTTTCCACCATCATTCGGACATGAGTACATTCTTGTGGCAGTCGACTATGTGTCTAAATAGATTGAAGCCATTGCCACCCAGACTAATGATCACAAAGTTGTCATGAAGTTTGTCCGAAAGAATATATTTTTAAGGTTTGGGTGTCCGAGGGTGATTATTAGTGATGAAGGTTCTCATTTCACTCATGCCCAATTCCGAGCTCTTCTCGGGAAATATGGGATCACTCATAAGATTGCCACCCCCTATCACTCCCAGACAAGTGGCCAAGTGGAGACATCCAATAGGAAGATAAAAAATATCCTGCAGAAATCTATTAGGCCCGATAGGAAGGATTGGTCCGAAAGATTGGATGACGCTCTTTGGGCCTATCGGACAGCATACAAAACCCCCATTGGAATGTCTCCATATAGGTTAATCTTTGGAAAAGCTTGTCACTTACCCGTTGAGCTTGAGCATAGGGCCTATTGGGCTATTAAATAGTTCAATTTTGACTTGGCCTAAGCCGGATCTCATAGGGCCCTACAACTAAATGAGTTGGAGGAGTTGAGGAATGAAGCCTATGAAAATGCCAAGATTTACAAAGCCAAGACCATAGCTTTCCATGATAAACACATTGTGAGAAAATCATTTCAACCTGATCAAAAAGTTTGGCTCTTTAATTCAAGGTTGCGCTTATTCCCCGGAAAATTAAAGTCTAGATGGGATGGACCATTTGTTGTGCTTAAAGCCTTTGATCATGGTGCTGTTAAAATTCTAGATCCTAAAAATGGTCAAATTTTCACTGTCAATGGTCAGCATCTCAAACTCTACTTGGAAAACACACAACTTCCATCAAAGGAATCAATCCCACTGAGTGACCCATGATAAATACAAGAATGTTGTCTGGCTGAAGTCGTTAAACTTAGCGCTTGTTGGGAGGCAACCCAACCATTTCTCTTCAAAAATCTAGTGAGTCATTTTCATTTGTATTTGTAGGAGCTGGAAGAAGTCGTTCGTAAAACTGCCTGCCAAAATAGCCACGTCTGCACATCCCAGGTTGTACCTTTCCTTCCCAAACATTCATGTATGCATTGTCCTGTTCATATATTCTACATGCCATTGAGGATAATGTCATTCAAGTTGGGGGGGCAGAAAATTTTTCATGATGCATATAGTACAACCTGATAGGAGTCCTATCTTGCATGTCATCGTAGAAAGATGTAAACCTCATTTTGAGTTTCATGACTTATGCTTAAATTAAAAGTAATTCTGGAATAGAAAAGACTAGGTAGCAGGATGATGGGAAATTTAATCAATCTAGTAATGGAAAACTGATATAAGAATCCCTTTAAAGTTCATGTGCACTTTAGAAAAAAAAATAATTCATATTGCACACTAATGAAACAAGCAAGACAAGCCCCCTACCGTTTTAGGTATGATGTCTGATATTCTGCACTTCTTAAGAAAATAGATCTTTTTACAAATCTTGCTACCAAATTATCCATCAAATAAGTGCAATGGCATTCTGAAAATAAAAAAGATAGAAAAAGAAAAAAATATCATGAAAAATGTCCCTAATCTTAGTAACCGGGCCTACTTCACCTAAGACGTGTTGAAATAGTGAAGGGTAGTGCAGCATCATAGTGAAGGTTCGCGTAAAACGGAAAAGGGAACCTGGATCTGTAAAACTGGGCCTGCTTCTCCTAAGATAAGAGTCAAGGTTCACGTTGAGCAGTGAAGGGTAGTGCAGCATCATGTATGCTATAAAAGATCCCAAAGGGATAAAATAATAAGGCAGATAAAAAGCTAATATACTTAATGCTCTGATCTAAGAGGTGCAGGGTTGAAAGGTATTTGCTTCGAATAGCGAATGTGGGATGCAATTGTCTAAGCTGTGGATTTGGTAGTTACACATGCACAAGTGCTATTGAGCTTTAATTTGAATTCTTAATCATATACTATTAAGTTCCTACATAAGGCTAGTGTGCATTAATGATTCCGGATTCCTAATCTTTGGTTGATTCTATGAAGGGATAACTGGATATGAGAGCATGAATTTTACAAACTCTTGTTAGTCCTAAAATTTAATTTATTGGCATTGCTAAGGGACTAACAATGAGTAAGTTGGGGGGAGTGATAAGTGTCCATTTCTTATGACAATTCATTGCATGTACACCCTTTTATGTGCATATAATTAGGCAATTATGCATATTTCATAGTTAACCTCAACTCCGCATTTAAACTAGAGCTTTCACAGAAATTGATTAATTTGATTATCTTATTTAATAATAAATTAAAGTTGAGGGCCATGAGCATTAATTCTCCAATACAAAATCATAAGCATTTGAGATTTATGTGCACATTATGGTAATTTTTATGGATTAAAGTGTAATTATGTGTGTGTAGGACACCGAAGGTAATTACAAAAGAAGCTGGGGGTAAAACTGTCACCACTACTTTGACCAAGTCAAAAGCATATATTTTGATTGGAGGGAAAAGAAATTTTAAAAGTTTGAAATTGAGGAAAAGAAACACATATTTCGATTGGAGGGAAAATTGAATTCAAAGTTTGAAATAATGGAGAGACATGATGAGCCTTGAGAAAGGGGGTGCCCAAAGTCCAAGAAAGGGGGTGCCCACCTACTTTTTCTCTTCCCCATGCATCATATTCTACTTAAATCTCAGCCATCCATCTCCTTTTGATACAATCTCCACCCTTCATCTACCCAACTTTCCCTATAAATAGCCCATGACAAGGAGGAGAAAGGGAGTTCTTCTTTTGGTAATTTTTCACTCTTTCTCTCCCACTCATATCTTTTAGTTCGCCGAGTTCACCTTTCTTCGTCCATCTTCTCATCTTACTGTCTTCATGAAAGTTCTTTGTTTTTACGTTCTCTACAACTTCTTCTTCTGCATCATCTTCTAATTTCTTCTGGTTTTCAAGGTATTTTATGTGTTTTACTATGCTATCCTGTTCATCTGCGAACCAGTGTTTCTCTCTGTTCTTCCCCTTATTTTTTCTCTCTCTAGTCATTTTCGTCTCTTACTATCTTCATAAAAGTTCTTTGATTTTACGTTTTCTACAACTTCATCTTCTACATCATCTTCCAATTCTTTCTGGTTTGAAAGTTATCTCCCATTTTTTAACTTGTTGTCCTGTGATTTCACTGTTCATCTGAGGTTCTAGCTTCTATTATTTCTCAGTTTTGAAGCCCTTACCCTCTTTATTTCTCTCTGTGTTCTTCATTAAAGTTCTTTCTCTTATGTAGATCTAGATTTTCGTTTTCTATCACTTCCTCCAAATATTCTTAGTTTATGAGTTATATTTATTTTCCCACTGTTTCACTCTCTCATCTTCTTCCTTCTTCATCTCCACACAAACCCTTCCACATTCCTCTCTATATTTCTCTTTAAAATTTATCCTTCACAACTCTCCCTTCATGGCGGTGTGCACATCAAGACGGGTGACGTTCCAAGGCTCGTGACGTGGACAACGACGGATTCTTCATCCATCACTTTCCACGGCGATCTCTTTCAAGGCGGAGCGATCCTCTCCAAGGCTCGGCAAGGAGGAGATGACGGCATCATCACCATTGCTACTACTATCTTCACATCTCATGCCCCTCTTTTTGTTATTACTTTTGTGTTATGATACTTCATTGTAATCTTGTCACCTTTTTATTGTAAGCTTGTCTTGCACTTCATGTACCCTTTCTTTTAAGTTAATGAAGAGAGTTGTTCTTTTGATCTAGTTCTTGATCTTCTTCCATCTCTACCCCCTTCTTCTATCTCTTCTTTTGACTTCATGCAATTAATTTCTATAGCATAGGTGCATAATCATAGGTGTTTTTAATTAAGTGTTTGGTTTGTTCTTCATTTCACTATTTTCTTTAAGCAAAGTAAAATCACAAGTGTTTTTCAAAAAGGTTACAAGAGTTTTAACTCTAAAAATCTCTTCTTCCCTGTGGATTCGACCCTTCTTGTCACCATATTACGTCTCTCTTTCATCTAGTGCGAGTTGGAAATTTTAAGATTGATGTGCGTGTTTTAAACGATGAGCTTTCGCGTGATCAGCAAGTCATTTTCAGCATGGCTAGTACATTTTAGTAGTGTATTCTGCTGAATTGTGCCTTGATGTGACCCAGCTTGCAGTTGTGTCCCGTGGTTCTGTGTTGAGAATAGAGCCGGGATTCTGTAGGTGTTGTTGTGGTTGGTGGTTGTGCTCGGCTTGGGAGGAGTTCCCTGTGAGTCTAATTTGGCATTGTGTGGACCGAGGTCTTGTCGGTTGGTTTTACTATACTGTTCTATCGTGGTAGAGTTGGCATGCGACTCGAATCAGATGTAATGTCTGAGTGAGGACTGACTTGATTGTGCTCGTGGTCCAGTGCTGTCATTGGCATTCTGCGTGCTAGTTTTGTTATTCTTGGAGCAGAAGTCGATGTGTGGAGCAGTCAGCTGAGAGGACTGTGTTTCCTTATTTAAGCTGATGCTTGTGGTGTCTGCCGAGTTTTTTATCGGTAGCTGTCTTTGTGGCATGGGTCGTGTCTCCTTTCCCGGTGAGACGTAAGCGATGATGCCCTATTTCAGAGGTGTCGGACTTGTGTTCACTCGGTTGCCATGCTCGTTCTATGGATCGGTGTGCCGTGAGATCTGGAGCGTGTGCCTGTGATTGTGGTCTGGCAGTATTCCTCTGAATTATCTTTTTCAAGAAGTTTGTTATCATTTTTTGTGTTTTACGGTTTGGTTGATGCTTGGAGAGCGTAGCCAGTGTTTGGGTTTGTTCTTCCCTTGTTCACTTGTTAGTTCCTTGAATTTCGAGGACAAAATTTCTTTAAGGGGGGAGGACTGTAACATCCTTGATTCTTCAGATCGGAATCGGAGAGCAATCGGATCGCTTTCGTGGGTCATAATACGTGTTTTACGATCCACGCGGTCTTTTCCCTTGTATAACTTGCGGAACCCTGTGGAGAGTTGACCTTTGAGTTCTACTACTCAAGGATGCTACATGTGCGTTGTGCTCGTTTTGAGGATCGAGAAGATTATTTTTTTATATTTTTCTAAATTTATGAATTTTCATGCCAAAAATCAGATTTCAGAAAAATTTGCTATTTTCCTAATTTCTTTTTCCTTTTTATTTCCTTCACCTCTCTCCTCTCTCTCTTCTCTTGCTGTTCACTCTCTCCCCCTCCGTTCTCTCTCCTCTTTCCCCCTCTGCTCCGACTACAGACGGAGGAGGCCTAGGGATATCGTGGAGATGCCGTGGAGGTGTCGTGGAGAGTGCTAGCATGAAGATTGGAGTATGGTGTTGGCGCGATCCTGTTCGGTGGATTCAAAGCTGACGGGCGAGTTCGTGTGATGGATTTAAGCGTAGCATGGTCGTTTCAGTGTGTGAGAACTTTGGTGGAGGTAGGGGGACAGATGCCCTACTTCTCTTCTGCGTTCCCTTGCGATTTGGAGCCGAACGGTGTGAGTTTGAGCAGGTTTTGCTTCGGTTGGGCGAAAAGCATGTTCAGGGGGTGTGAGCCGTGTTCACCGATCCAACCGACGATTTCTTGTTTAAATGGTTTCATTTGAACCCCTGGCATGTTGGGATTCATTTTCCGCCAGTTTTGCTGAATTTGGTTGAGAATCAGAGTCAATATGAGCCCGATTGTCCATGTGAGTCGTTTTGGGTCGATTCGTGGGAATCGCCCGTTTCTTGCATTTTTGTAGTTGGTTTGGCCCCTTCTGACTTGTGGAAGGTCGGCAATGTGATTAGGGGTGTTTCCCCGTCGTTCTGGAGATGATTGGGACGTGGAAATGGGTTTTTGTGCGGATTTTCTAATTTTTGCTCCGTGACGAGAACACGCTGGTTGTGTGCGTCGCGTTCTCAGTGGAACGCGCTACAACAATGCACCGCGTCTCATGAGGGAGATGAATAGTTAGGTGGTTAGGAACACGGCCCATGTGATGGGCGTGATCCTATTGAACGTGACCCATGTGATGGGCGCGATCTCTGTTAACGCGACCCAAGTGGGGAGCGCATCTATGAGTTATCGCGTTCGAGGTTCTAGTCGCGTTTATTATCACGACCTAAGTGAGTGCCACGTCAGTGTGTTATCGCGACTCAGGTAAAGGGCGCATTCTGATGACATCGTGACCTTATGTAGGGGCGCATTAATCATCGTGACTTAGGGTATAGGCGCGTTAATGCTTCCCATTTTTCGTGTTTTATTTGAGCTGTCTTGGGCTCCGATGAACCCAAGATTCAATGCCTTCTTGGCTTTTGGCTCGATGGATGCAATTGGTGTCCTGTGTGAGTCATATGTGTATCAAGGGATGCCAGAGGAGCGGTTTTATCCCAAGTAGTGTGTGCTATTGTGTTCTTTCCGGTGGATGTGGCTTTGACCCCTTGGTTAGCCCATTGTCCCGTGGATGTCTTGGACGTCCTATGAGGGTTATGACCGTGTTATAGGGTGTCTGAGAGGGCCATTGTACCGAGTAGTGTTTTGGATTAGTTAAGGGTCATTATGATTTCTGGTCAACCCAGTTGTGACCTAGTGGTTGACACGTGACCTCGTGAGTGTCTCGTATATCTTGTGAGGATCGAGACATGGATTTGGGCGCTTAGAGATATTGTCTTACCTCAATTTCTGTGCCATGTGCTTTGAGGGTTATGGTGATCCCTCATGTTCTGAGTTCCGTGTTATACGGAATGGTGAGTCCATTGTGTGGCTCGAGGCCAAGGACTCATTGTTGTTATTATTGCTGTTATGGATTCGGCTATTCTGTGCCGTCTTCTATAATGTGTTTACCGTAGTTTTTGGCTTAGGGACTAGGCTGATTAACAGTGTATTACTGTGATGTGCGATGATCTTGACCCGAGTCTTGTGACTCAAGGATCATTGTCAGTAGGTCTAGTTGACTGTCCTGAGTCTGGTAGCAGTTGTATACTGCATTATGCTCCGTAGTACGTGCGACAGGTGTGAGCTTACACTATCTGTACTTCGATATTCGCTGTTTTAAGTCTCTATATCTAGTGAACCTCCACTAGTCGTAGCCTGACGACACTTCTATGTGTCTGCCCACCTGGGAGTGGTGGCAGGACAGTTCCCAGTTTACGATTTTTAGGCTAGCTTCCATGGGCCCCCTTGCTTTGCGGTAGCGTCCTACTGGGGGGAAAACTAGCTAGAGACCTGGCTCACGGTATTGGACTTGTGTGTGCACACGTGGTCAGGGGCGGTTGGACGAGCGCCGACGGGCGTGACCCTGACTAGTCACTCGTTACTGTTGTTCCTTGCACTTGGTTCGTGTCTCAGTTACCACGTTCGAGGCGAGTGGGAGACACTTGAGGCGCAGAGTAAGACGTCAGTGGACGCATCTGGCTATTCTTCTAGTTAGGAGGTGCTTCTGTCACTTGACACGATGACTTCTATTTTCGTGACTAGTTTCCATCATTATTGATGTGACTTGTCGGGTAGTCTACATTGGCTTCACCCGAGGTCTAGTCTTGTGTAGCGTACACGACCGTGAGTTCGTGTATGCTTGTGCCTTTGACACTGTTAGTCTTTCGATAGGCTTCTTCACGATATGGTTTTGTGATTTAACAATGGATCGGTAACACCCGACTTTGTGAGATCGGGGTTCACCTTTCTGTTGTTGTTCGGAGTAGTTTAGAGGGTCGAGGTTCCTTCGTCTGCCGTGTTCCATAGTACGGCTATTTTCCTCTTTACTGTTGTTACTCCGGTTGTTACTGCTTCTATTGTTATTGCTTTGCTTTAGAGTAGCACTGCTATTTCTGCGTTGTTTTGTGGTAGGGTTCTGCGGGATCCCTACTGAGCCAGTGACAGGAGGCTCACTCCTGACTTTTTAGGTGTAGCTGTTCTACCTCGTGCTGGGTGGTAGCAGCGTAGTTCTTAGTTGCCAGCATTGCCGGTGTCGAGCTTCCCCCGACTTGAGAGTACCTTCTCTTTTCTGTTAGACTACACTTGTCTTTCTCTAGATTGGACTCTGTTAGTTTAATTGTTATTGAAAATGTAATTTTATTTCTGCTACTTTAGCAATCCTGATCATTGAAATTTAATTGCTTACTGCTTTATCTGGAAGTTCAATGTACTCCACACACTCCTTTTATCCCTTCGGAGCTTTTCCGCTCTTGGGAGGCCTCGCAGGTTCCAAGTGGTATCGGGTTTACCCGGTATCCAGGGTTTGGGCCGCCACATTCTCTGTCTCTTCCCTCCCCACCTCATGAGCTTTCTCCCTCTCAAGCTCCTCACCCTCCTCTCCCCCCAGCTTCTCTATCTCCTCCCTCCCCAACTCCTGAGCTTTCAGGCTCTCAACCTCCCCACTCTCATGATCCCCCTCCAACCTTCTTTCTCCTCCCTTTACACCTTCTCAATTTTTAGCCTCGTAACCTCCCACCCTCCTCCACCCCAACCTTGTCTGTCATATTACTCTGCACCTCAACCTCCTCCTCCTCCTCCACTTCTACCTCGTTCCTCACCCCACCACGAGCCACTCTGGCTTTCAAGTATTGAACTTCTTCGATCAAAGTCTGTATTTGGCCTTTCAATTCAGCAGTATTTTTTCTCCTCATCTCCTATGAATTAGGGCCTCCACAAGGCCCTTGATCTCATCCTCCCGCGACTCCACCTATAGCTCCACTTTCTATTTTTTGAAATTTTTTTGATGGGACTTAACCAACCCTGAAGAAGTTGTTCATGCTCCTCTTCTAGGAGCCATTGTTCTAACATATGCACCTAAAGCTTGTCAATTATCTGTTACATTATAATATATATGTGTGTATAAATATTATTCACGTGAAATAATTATGAAATGCAATTACATTAAGTAGTATGTAACACAGGTGCAGTCAAGGATCCATAGGACCTCCTTAACTTCCTTTTCAACTGTGAATCCCACCTCAACAATCATGGAAATACATTGGTGTTGGTGGAATTCCTCAACTTGGTGTCCTTCGAAACTCAAACCTACAATTTTTCACCAAAATAAAGTCAATGTATGCACACTACCACAAAATGAAGTTAAGAAAATAAGTTTAAAAATTTGCACATAGACTTGTTGTACAACCCAATGAGCTACCCAAACTTTCACTTCTGCACTCAGATTGGATTTTCTCCCCATACCTTTTCATCTTCACCATACGAGAAATTGAACATAAATTGAGCATTATAACCGCTTTGACGGTCATGACCCAAGCGAAAGATCTAATTCCAACTAGATCATCAATATAATGCAATAGCTGCTTTGGGTATACGTAGCTAGAATACGGACAAATGAAAGTAGAAAATATCAAAACAATCCACAATCGGATAGTGTCTTCAATATCCTCCTGTGCATCCTCATTAATCAGCTGGACCATCCCCTGTCTCTTGGTGGTTATCATATTCCCAAACCTCTCCTTCAAATGAGATATTTTTCTACGGGTCTTAGCATGCTGGATCCTCCTTTCACGACATGGAAGTCCCAAAATCAATCTCACATCCACCACAATAAATCTCAATTGCTGTTCCCCAAACCAAAAAAATCCCCCTTCAAATGACATGACAGTATGTCCTCTAACAAAAAACTATTAAAGGAAATCTGAGGCATGTTCATAGATGCATGGAAGGTGAAGAATTGTTATTCTATGATACCGCTGACGAGATGGTTGTAGGATCGAGAGGGGGGGTGAAACGATCCCACCCAATAAAAATTTTAGACAAGGTCCACACTCTCCGAATGAAGAGATACCCACACGATTGAATTAATTAAGCTACGTATGTCATCCTCTCCTCGAACAAAAAATAACAACAATGCAATCACACGCCACGAGAGACACTAGCATTTTAAGGTGGTTCGGCCATGCAAACATACAAGCCTACGTCCACTTATCACCATAGTGAGGCTTAACCACACTTGGAACGGAGTCCTACAACAACACACACACATGTCCCGAGTGGGACAAACGACTCGAGAGTCAAACACACACACATAGCCCAAGGCCAAACACGTGCACGCAATGATGGCACACATAACACATACTCTAAGGTGTCTGTATAATAGAAGAGAATGTAAAAACAAAGGTGATATGATGAACAGAACAAAACAAGAGGATCCCCATGTGTACAAATCATCCTAGATGTCCTATCCGATGTAGCCTGGCCGATCACACCTCACGCCCACCGCGGTACATGAAGATGTAGTTCTCCCATGATCCCTGACACTCTAGATCTTAGTAGCTCAATGTGGGGACCTTTAGCAGGTGCAAATCACATTCTTACACCCTCCACACTCGTATGCCTTCGAATCTAGAACCTTGAAGCACAAACGGTGGAGAAGAGCATACAATAATGTAGGGTGTCTACTGCACTTAACTTCTCATTGATTCTTGATGTCCCAGTAGCCTTAGGAAACCTCCATTTTATACCATCTAGGGTTTGGACAGGTTTTGGTAACAAATCCGGAGCAAATCACGCTTGATTTGTCATTTGCAAAGCTTCCGTTTTTTGGACTTGGTCGATAGGGTCTTTGGGTTGGTCGACCGGACTCAACAAGCCAGAACGCTGGATTTCTGGAAAATGAACCCTGCATGATTCGATTGACCAATTCACTGGATCGGTCGACCGATCTCAGACAGTAAACTCTGTCTGAAGATCTGCCCAGTTCTATTTGATATTCTGTTCAAATTAGGTCGACCATATTCATACATCAGTCGGCCAATCTCAGACAGTAAATCTTGTTTGAAGATCAGTCCAGTTCTGTTTGATCTCCTATTCAAATTAGGTCGACCAGATTCACACATGAGTCGATCGAACACCTGCAAAACATCAAAAATAACCAAGTTAAACTCACGAATTGAAACGTTTAAGTCTAGGAATTGCCTTGAAGGGTCAAGGTTGTGTTTTTGATTCTGATACTTGGTTTGCTGAACAAAACAACTCAAGTCATGAAAGTGACAATTCAAGCATATACCCTGCACAAACCAAGCCGAATGCACACGAGAACCTTGTTACCCAACTACACATGAACTCAAACATCTTGACCCCAAAGAATGAAAGTTTGTTATCATCAAAATACGGAATAAAATAGTCTCCCCCTTTTTGATGATGACAAAACTTTATTTCCATGCACGCTCAAAACCAATTGAAAATGACTCACAACTCACAAACCCAAAAATCAGCTCTTGACACCAAATGAGCATACTGATTTAAACCATGACATGAAGTCATGCAAATGTGCCAATAGCTAATGCAGTGCCAACTAAATGAATATGTCATGAGTGAAATGCAACCAAGAATGAAATGATCTGAAACACAATTATTACCTGACTCCCTGATTTCTAATACCTCTTGATTAACATGGACACATGGAACTTCTCCCCCTTTTTGACATCATCAAAAAGAAATCTCCATGAGTGATTTGAATTACCAACACACAGTCATGCACGCATGTCTCAATCATACATACATAAATATAAATCTCCCCCTGTCAAGAGACGAGAAGCGAGAGTGGAAGAAGAAGATATGCTGGAAACTAGAACCAGAGAATGCTATTCATGCTACCTAAGAGAAAAGTGCTTACAAAAGAAGTTGCTCTATCGCCTATGTATTGAGCCACATTCTCTAGATACAAAACTAAGTCCGAGTGTAACGTGGACACACAAAAGGCAAAACCATCAGGCATATGCTTAAAGAGCGTTCTAGGTAACTCTACTGGATTGCTCTCACTCCCATAGCCTCTTTTCAGATCACGAATTATAGGAGATGCACTCTGCCCCTTGTTCTCTCCTGTACACTTTGTTAGTTGTGAGAGAAATCTTCCCTATTTTACATGAACATGCACTCCTCATTTGTCGTAGTGGGGAGGCCCGGTGATGAAGTTTTGTTCCTTGTTTTTTTGGTCGGGACAGGTAACTTTTTCCCCCACGATACTCCTCAAAAGATACACAAGAGGTCGAACGCTTACTCGAGGGTTACCAAGAAGGACACAAAACCACATGAGAGTGATTCACTAGTCATGTAGTGCAAAGGTGTATGGAGCATAGTTTCTAGTGTATTTAGAGAATGATGCTACATACATCTCGACTAAGCTCCCCCAGAATGTATGTACGCCTTTTGTGGTCTATTTTCCCTTAAATAGTGAAATAACGGTCATGAAGGTCTTGAATAAATGACAAAGGAAAGAGGTAAAACTATATAATAACACACATTCACGCAAGCAAACACTAAGAGTAGGCATACAAACCATAATATTTTTTTAAAAGAAATCCAAGCTGAGTGTTCTTAAATGTAAACTATAATCAGAAAACCTAAACAATGAACTCCTAAAATGGAAATGCATCCATGTCTATGACATAAGTATGCACGATGTAAAATGCAAAATATCAAATGCTACTAGGAACATGAACTCAGGTAATTATGACCATGAATGAAGCATAGCCTTGATTGCAAAACAGTCCGAAACATAATTCAATGAGGATTTCCACGTACATGCAGCTAATACCCTACAAGCCAAAATGTAATCCAAAATGAAATGCAGTCCCAGATGCAGTCCAAAATGCAAACCAATGAACCAAATAGTGCAACATATGAACATTTTTACAGATTTGCACCAAGCTCAATTGACTTTTGAAGACGACTCCCCCTCACTCAATGCATTCCTCACGTGTCATGTAGTGAAAATGCTATGTGAAGCAAGGAACATGAACATTAGCCTTTGCAAACCCCTAACTCTCATCTTAACGATGTAATCCTATCTTCACTAAGGGGTTTTGCGAAAATGTCAGCCAATTGTTGATTAGTTTCAATAATCTTCAATCCAAAGTCCCTTTTAGTGACATGATCTCTCAGAAAGTGATGCCGAATTTTGATATGCTTAGTTCTTGAGGGTTGGACTGAGTTTTTAGATAAATTAATAGCACTAGTGTTATCACACAAAATAGAAATACAATCCAAGCACACATGATAATCAAGCATTTGATGTTTAATCCAAAGCACTTGTGCTCCACAACTACTGGCGGTCACATACTCTGCCTCGACAGTTGATAGAGCCACGGAGTGTTGTTTCTTGGAGCCCCAAGAAATCAAACATCCCCCAAGAAATTGACACATCCCGCTAGTGCTCTTCCGATCCACTTTGCAACCGGCATAATCTGCATCGGTGTATGCAACTAGATCAAGAGAACATCTGATGGGATATCATAAACCGAAATCCATAGTGTTAACGAGATATCTAAAAATCCATTTCACAGCCATCATATGAGATTCTTTAGGATAGTACTGAAAATGGGCACATAAACCAACACTATATTGGATATCCAGTCTAGATGCTGCCAAATACAGAAAAGAGCCGATCATACCTCAATATAGCATTTGGTCCACTTCTTTACCTTTCTCATCGATGTCCATCTTTGTCGAGGTTGACATCGGGGTTTCCATGGGCTTTGCATTCTCATAACCATACGTTTTCAGCAGTTCCTTTGTGTATTTTCTTTGATTTATGAACATACCTTCCTCCGTTTGTTTAACTTGCAGTCCGAGAAAGAAGGTTAGCTCACCCATCATGCTCATCTCAAATTCTCCTTTCATAAGGTCTACAAAATCAGAACATAGGGAGGTATTAGTGGCTCCAAAGATAATATCATCAACATACACTTGAACCACTAGAATATCCTTACCCACATGCTTAGTAAAGAGTGTGGGATCGACCATACCTCTCTTGAAATTTTTACCAAACAGAAAATTGCTCAAACGTTCACACCATGCTCTTGGTGCTTGTAGTCCATACAGAGCCTTGTGCAACTTGTAGACATGGTGGGGTTGTTGGACATCCACGAACCCTGGTGGCTATTCTACATACACATCCTCCTTGATATAGCTGTTAAGAAACACACTCTTAACATCCATTTGAAATAATTTAAAACTCAAGGAGCATGCATAGGATAACAAAATCCTAACAGACTCAAGGCGGGCTACTGGGGCAAAATAATCATCGAAATCGATGCCCATCTCTTGGCTATACCCTTTGGCTATAAGTCAGGCCTTGTTCCTCACAACCAATCCTGCTTTATTCAACTTATTCTTAAACACCCACTTGGTGCCAATGACGGGATAGTCAGAGAGACGTGGCACTAGAGTCCACACCGAATTCCTCTCGAATTGGTGCAACTCTTCATTCATAGCCAATATCCAAGTCTCATCTATTAAGGCCTCATTTACACAAGCTGGTTCATTTGAGAAGTGAGAGTGAGGTCTTCAATTTTGCATACCTGCCCAATATTTTTCCTAGTGTGAATACCATCTTCAAGATTACCAATTATGTTGCTCGGTGGATGATCCAGCATAAAATGCCATGATCTAGGTAGTTCTGGGTCCTCCTCTTGAGTTTCTTGAAGATCCTCTAGAGCTAGTTCCTTTGCATTTACTTCTTCATTTCAGGGTACAATTGATCCTGCATCTTTTGGTGGAGTACTAGCGCTGGGTCCATCTTTCACTGCTGGTACGTTTCTTGCATCACAGTCACCAAAGGATTTCAGATTCATATTTTGAGATTTCTCATCAAAAATGACATGGGGTGTTTCTTTCACGATCAAGGTTCGCTTATTAAACACCCGGTAAGCTCTAGAATTCCATGCACAACCGAAGAAAATACCTTGTCACTTTTATCATCAAACTTCCCGAGGTTTGTTTTCCCATTATTCAAGATATAACATGTACATCCAAATGCCTTAAAATAGGTGATATTCGGTTTCTTACCTTTGAGTAGCTCATAGGGGGTTTTCTTAAGAATTGGCCTTACCATTGCAGGATTCAAGATGTAACATGTCGTGCTTATTGCTTCAGCCCAAAAATACTTTGGGAGGCCATTTTCTACCAGCATTGTTCTTCCCATCTCCACCAGGGCCCGATTCTTACGTTTCACAACTCCGTTCTGCTCTGGGTTCCTTGGTGAGGAGAAGTTGTGTGTTTACCCATACTCTTCACAGAAATATCTGAAATTCTCATTATCGAACTCTCCTCCGTGGTCACTTTGGATCGTGGTGATAAGATATCCCCTTTCATTTTGGACTTTCTTGCAAAACACTTGAAACTCCGTCAAAGCATCACTCTTATTTGACAAAAACAAGACACATGTAAATCTAGAGTAATAATCAACTATGACAAAACCATAGTGTTTTCCTCCTAAACTAATTGTTCTAGTGGGTCCAAACAGATCTAAATAAAGGAGCTCAAGTGGTCGTGATGTGAAAACAATATCTTTATTTTTGAATGAGACACGAGTTTGCTTGCCTTTAGCATAAGCCTCACACACTCGATCGGCTTCAAATTTTACTTTAGGCAAACCGATAACCAAATCATGTCTAGACAACTTGGAGAGAACTCCAAAACTAGCATGACCGAAGTGCCGGTGCCATAACCATATGCCCTCTTCTTTATTAGCTACCAAACAAATATCATCATGCATTTCATTCACATCAATCATATACACATTGTTATGCCTAGAACCAATGAATTTAATCTCACTATAGTGCTTGTCAATTACAATGCAGTGTCTTTCATCAAAACTATCTTAAAGCCTTTAAACAATTGATTGATACTTAAGAGATTATGCTTCAAACCTTTAACCAGAAAAACATCCTCAATCAGATTTTTTGAGCCACAACCAATCGTGCCTACACCGACAATCTTACCTTTGTCCTTACCTCCAAAGGAAACAAGCTTCCCCGGTGACTTTGAGCCACTTCCCCGGTGGCTCCAAGACACACCTGCACACACATGGCTTAAGTTGAGCAATTAGGTACCCAAACAATTTTGGGTCCTCTTGGGTTAGTCCACAAGTCCAGCCAATCCTTCCTAATCCATGAAAACTTTGATCTCTCACTGTTTTTCATTCTCAAGTAATTGAAACTCACGTGACCAGCTAAACCACAATAAAAGCAACTAACATTCGGAATCACAGGAGCATATGCACGCCTGACTGACTTTTTAGCAACATGTTGTGTTTTCTCATACACATGATTAACATGATGATATGCATTGTACCTCGGCTGCCGTTTACTATACATGAAAGCACATGAGTTCCTTTTTCTTTATTGCTGGAAAATTTCTATAGAATGCTTCTATTTTAATGACTTATTCATCTTGCTCAATTGTTTAGAAGAACTAGCAATGTTGGAGGCTTTTACAAAGAAGGTTTGGGTTTCAAATAGAAATTCCTTTTTATTAGTTGGCTGAAAGCCCAACCCTTCTTGTCAGAAATTCACTTTCAAATTCAGGATTTCATCGAGATTTTGCTTACCTTTCTTCAATTTTCCAAGTGTTTCTTGCATCTCTTTAATCAACTTTTCAGATTCATTATTTTTCTTTTCAAGCTCAACAATTTGTGTTTTCATATAGTCATTTTTAGATCTCAGGGTTTCATTTCCAAGTTCAAATCTCTTGGCTTTAAGTAGCTCATTCTCTAGCTGGGTCATGTCTTCAAATTCAACTTCATATAGATGAACTTTGCTCTATAACCCTGCATTCTCATCATTTATTTTGTCCAATTTTTCTACTAACTCAGTACAAGAAGTGCAAGTATCATTAGCATGAATAAGTTCATTGATTTTTCCTTTTAGAGCCTTAGTTTTAGACATAATGTAACGTCCAAGATCCGATTCCCAATTTATGGGCATTTTTTTCTTTTCTCCCAATGGATCTCGAGACATTACGTCGTACGTATCGTGGAAGCACAAATGCACACATTCGCATGAGAGAGAGAGAGAGAAACTACAATTACGAGAAATGTATATAACATCCCAACCAGTCATAATCTCAAAGAAGAGTATATGTCCATTGTCCCAAAATACACATGAGTCCATACATGTTCATCATTCTATACTATCCATACTACGCGATAAATTTATATAGCCTACCCTGACCATGAGAGGACTAAAACTACCCCTCGGTCGTAGCCTCTTTCTCGACCTCCTTCACTATGTCTTCTGAAAATTTTGCGTCACAAGGGGTGAGTGTGACGCTCAGTAGATAGCCTAAACAAATCGGGGTAACTCGCATTCATATAACCAGATTGTATACATAATTCAAATGTTAACCATATCCTAGTACATTCATTCACATTTGCTTAAAGGTAATTGATTCAAATGTTAGCAAAGAAAGAGAGCAAGAAAACCATATAACCCTTCTAGAACCTTTAGGGGACCTGATAGGTTTATAAGAAATCCAAGGATAAATGGGCGAAAGACGGAACACAAACGGATCAAGTTTGAGGGATTCGAAGCTGGATCTGCTACTTGACAGAAGTCGGTCGACCGAACTGGGCCATTGGTCGACCGAACCGTAACAAGTTCAAGACTGGTCAACGCTGGGAGATTCGGTCAAACGAAATTCTCAGGTCAGTCGACCGAACCCTGGATAATGAACTGCTGCGTCGACGTAGCTAGCCTGATGCATCGACGCAGCAGAAGAAATAGTGCAGTGAAATCCCTATTTAACAGGTGGACTACTCATGCATGCACTAAATCCACAAGGATTGATTAATTTACACAATTTCCATATTTTCATGAGTTACACATCTTAGGTTATTCATGGAAAAAAATAGTTGCCATAAACATAGGATGCCCACACACACTCACAAATGAACGAAAGAGTACTATGCAGACCCGAGAGCAAACTCCCACCTAGACTCCTACCAACCGGGGCGTTACGTCTCGCTGTTCCCCGGGTTTTGTGGCGTTACATATCGCCGTCCCACAGAACAAGCTAGTCAAATTATAGGATTTCAACCAGGGCATTACGTCTCGCTGTCCCCTGGGTTCTTTTACTTTCGCGGCATTATGTATCGCCATGTCGCAGAAGGGGACCGAAGTCCAACCTCACAAAATGCTGCTGTTTTCCATTCATAACATTCACATTGTATATGCATTCACATTTGTATTACTAAAATCCGATTCATGCTTAATCTTATCGTATCGTAATGAAAACATGCTCCCACATAGTTTTAAGTGGGCTAATCATACTTTTAAGTTTTACTGATGTGGAACATAACATGATCGGGTTACCAGCAAGGTATCTTAATTTCTTAAGTGTAGACACGCCGTTTTCACGTTTTTCGTGAGTAAATCTCATATTACATCACGACGTCCCAAAGTGGCTTATGGATTTGATTTACGTGGGTGATTAGCCATTTTTTAGGATTTTACATAAAAAATTCGGAAAAGGTGAGAAAATACAAAAAAATGAGAAAAGCTTATAAAGAAAAAAATATAAAACAATGAGAAAATCAAAGATACAAAAAATTTAAAAAATGGGTTATAAGAAAATACAAAAAAATTATAAGAAAATACAAAAAAATCAAAAAAAAGGTTATAAGAAAATACAAAAAAAATTGAGAAAAGGTTAAAAATAATAATGAGAAAATGCTTGAAATGATAAAAATAATAAAACAAAACAAATCACAATATATAAATAAACACTTTTATTTTTGTATACTTAAATCCATTATTATCACTAATCCTCTCTTAACTTAATCCCTTAACTTAATTATTCCTCATCTCCCTCCTTACCTCCCTCTTTCTCCCTCTTCATATCCAATTCCTCCAATCACCACCACACACCTCCTCACCTACTCTTCTATCCTTATCACTCTGTCTCGTACACCCAATAGCTCGGCAGAGAGCATCTTCACACATCTCACGTCCCTCTCGTTTAGTTTGTCTTTTTTCTTTCTCCTTATTATTCTCCCGGTATAGAGAATCTAGATCCAACACACTTCTCCCCACCTCTCTCTTGTCACCCTCTTATCCCCCTGCTCCCACTTTCTTTTGTTCCCCAACACCCCACGTGAGCCACTGACCTAGCTTCACGGACGACACCCCCATACACATCTGTCCCTCCATCCCTCTCTTCTACGCAGAGAAGAACCCCCGGGCGAGACTCCCTCTCTTGGCTATCTCCACCTTCACCAAGCCCATTGCAACCTCACCCCCCTCCACTGCCACTGCCACCCCGACCACTCCACCTTCACCGGCCGTCAACACCGTCGTGGAACCGCCACCCACGGATGCCGCCCACGCCCTCCTCCACGAACCGCCTCACCGAGGCACCCTCGTCGTCGCTCTCCTGGTCGCCACGCCGCCAACGTCCCTGATGCCTGCTAAGCCCCCTCCCACGCCACTGAAGCTGTCCGCAAGTAGCTCACCGACGCGACCATCCTCACCACCCTCACAGGGCCACCTCTCTCCCTCTCCCTCTCTTCTCTCTTTACCCGAAACTACCACCCTCTCCACGGTCATCTCACTGCACTCCACCGCGCCCACGTCTTTGCCGTGAAGCCCACCGTACGAGCGCCTCCCTCGACGCCAACCCGTGAAGCCTCCTCGCATCGCCACCACCTTTGCACCATTGTGAAGCCTTCGGCGCATGCACGTCGTCCACGTCGCCGCCGTGGCCGCGACCTCCCCCGACTACCGCAGCGGGCTACGTCCACCGTCGCCACTCCCTGCTGCCACTCTCGGGCCTCCACCGGCCACACGCCAACATCGCTGGTCCGTACACCTCCACGCCGTCACGATCGCCGCTGCATTCAACTCCGGACGCCACTGCCGCAACAACATCCTCCGGCCACGCCCACGGCAGCACCCCCCCTGCATGCAAGCCCTCGAGCCAGCCTCTCTCATCGGCCCACCCACATCTGCAGGCCATCGTGACCACTCCCATCCCGCCGCTGCTGCCACCCAGCCGTCACTTCTCTTCACCGTCGTCGTCCACACTGCCGGACGCTTCCTCGTCGTCGCCCGCGCGACCCTCCGCCACCGGCCATCTCTACGCCGACCGTCCCACCACCAGCTGACTGCCATCTTAACCACCTCACCGACGAGCCTCCCATCGTGAGCACCCTACGCCGCCACTGGACATCGCGACGCCAGTCACCTCCCCGTTCGTTGCGCTGCCGTTGCTGCGACCACCGCCGGACGCCTCCCCCTACGACGCCTCCCCACCACGATGATTTCCCAAGCTCCTCCACGCTGCTACCGAGTCCCTCCACGCCGCTCGGCCCACGCCGCCGTCACCCCACGTCTTCACCACGAGCCGCTCGAGCTCCCTCGCCGTCTCACCTCGCGCCCACGTCGCCGCCGACATGCACACCCCTCGGCGAGGCCGCCTCCCTTGGCTTCCTCCACTGCCACAGCACCCCCTCCGTCGTGAGCCCCCACCCCGTCTTTCTCACACCCTCTCTCACACCCTCTCTCTAACTCTCTCTCTCCCTCTCTCTCCTCCCTCTCGCTACTTCTCTCTCCCCTCTCTCAAACTTCCTCCCGCTGCTCTCTCTCTTTCCCTCTCTTTTCTCTCTCGCGATTCCCCCGGGTTCCCTCTCTCTCACCCTATGTCTCTCTCTCTCTCTCTCCTCTCGCGCCACCCCCCTCTCATCTCCTCTCTCTCTCACTCCACTCACGTGCTCCCCCCCTCTCTCTATCTCACGTCTCTCTCCCTCTCTCTCTAACTCTCTCCTCTCGTAACCCCTCTCTCTTCTCTTTTATCTCTTTTATTTATTTGTTTTATCTCTCATCACCCCTCTCTCTCCCCTCACATGATCTCTCTCATCTTTCCACCCTCTCCCTGTCTCTCTTTCTCCCCCTCTCGATCTCTCTTTCTTCCCATTTTTTTAATTTTTTTATCCCTCCCTCTTTCTGTCGATTTCTCTCTCTCCCTTTCTCTCTCCGACTCCCTCCATCGAATTCTCTCTTTTCCTCTCACTTTGTTTTATTATTATTATTTCCCTTCTCCTTCTCTCTCTCTCCCTCTCTCATCTCTCTACCTCTCTCTGTCGCACCCCCTGTCACCACTTTTCCTTTCTTCTCTCTCTCCTCCCCATCACGTGCTCTCCCTATCTCTCTTCTGTCCCCATATATACGTATACCTTACTTCTTATATATCTTATATATATATGCATTAGATTTGTAACTGAAGTACAAAAAAATCTTTAAAAAAAACAGAGGGGAGAGCTTTCTCCTCTCTCCACTGTATGGCCATTTGCATATATATATCGATACATGTAGTTATATAAATATATGCATATAAATATATATGTTTATATAAATATATACATATACGCATATATATATATATATATCTATATCTATATAGATACATTTATATGTGTGTATGTATATTTTTATATAAATATATATGTGTGTGCATATATTGATATAGATATACATATATTTATGTATATATTCTTGTATGAATAATATTCTTGTTTGCATATTATATGCGTGAATATTTTATTTATTCATATTAGTTTCTCATTTAAAAACGTGCAGAAAGAAAGGTGAAGCCTTCGGCTCAGTTAGCACTCCTCGTGTCCTCGCACTGTGTTCGCGTATATTTTTATATAAATATATATGTGTGTGCATATATTGATATAGATATACAGATATTTATGTATATATTCTTGTATGAATAATACTCTTGTTTGCATATTATATGCGTGAATATTTTATTTATTCATATTAGTTTCTCATTTAAAAATGTGCAGAAAGAAAGGTGAAGCCTTCGGCTCAATTAGCACTCCTCGTGTCCTCGCACTGTGTTCGCGCCCCTCAAAGCCACCATTGGCTTGAATAAGATTCCTCACCCCTTGTTATTTTTGGCATTTTTATTTGATATTTATATTATTATCACGTTATTTCATGAATTACTGTTATATCATCGTTCTGACTTAATTTCTGTGTTTGTTCGTTTCGCTGGGGTAACCAGTTAAAAGCCCTCTTTTTCGGCCTGCCGAACGAAGAGGAAGAAGGAGCCCATATCATCCCGCGTCAAAGGTAAAAGCAATCAACCAGTTTGGGGCCCTCGGTCCCTGGCGATCACACCACCAAACGTGTGCTTGTAGTAATTTTTATTTTATGTCTATAATACCCGCGGATAGCTAAATCCCGCACGGGTCTGTTTGTACTATAATCGGTCGCGGTGAGTCATTTCACCGTGGTCATTTACTTTCAGCACTTCCTTTCGGCACTTTGTTATATTATTGTTAAAACCCCGCAGGATCAATGTCCTGCGGCGGTCTGTTTACTCTCTGTTATATTTTTGCTATTATAACTGTGTGAGGAGTGATATGCCGTTCCAAATTCTAAGTCTACGTGTGTTTTTGTGTCCGCCAATTTCTACTACGTAGAGTCCCAGGCTCGCACCCGGTATATAAAAAAACTACTCATTGAACGGTAGGCCACGCCTACTGGGAAAGGAGTTTAGTTTGCGCGAGAGGGTCTTCGGATCCCTACCTCCACCACGTACCGGAGTTCGGTAAGTCTAGGTCTGCAGTATTCCTACTACAGGTTGTACTCTCCACTTTTTTCTATTTCACCCCCCTTTACGCACGCGTTTCTTTCATCATTTTTTTTCTCTTTCACTAAGAGAGGGAGAAACCCCATCTCTCTCTCTCAGTCATTCACGTGACACGTTCACATTAAGGTTTCAAAATTACTCATTAATAGGTTTCAGGTTTCTGTAACAAAATAGGTTTATTTCTAGGTTACACATGCGAAGAAAACCATTCATAATTTCAAGTACAGAATTTTTGTGAGCATAAAATTTTTACAATGAGTTACTAACTTAGTCTTCTATCATTTTAAATTTTTTCAGATTTTTTTGAATTAGGATGGCCCCTCAAAACTCTCTTATTCTTAGTTTTTGGAAACTGGGATAGAGCCCTAGATGCATCGACCCAGCCAGTGGATGCCTCGATGCATCCAACATTCTGAAGTCTAATGTCTCGATGCATCCAGCATTCTGAAGTCTGGAAACTGGTACAGAGCTCTGGATGCATCGACCCAGCCAGTGGATGCCTTGATGCATCCAACTTTCTAAAGTCTGATGCCTCGATGCATCCAGCATTCTGAAGTCTGATGCCTTGATGCATCCAGCGTTCTAAAGCCAGATCTTCGATAGAATCTTAGAGGAACCTCTCGAAAGCAAGTAATTTGATGGGAAAAACCATGAAATAAGCATAGTAATCGATCCCCCATATCCTTAGCCCATTTTTAACATATAGAATCTAATTCTAAATCAATCTAATGCTTCATTGACCCCTAAGACTTGAGGTTAGGTGCCTACCTCCAAAGTGTTAAACCGACGATCCGGGGATGAGATCCACACCCCAGATCCACCCAAAGCTTTTCCCTTTGTCCTAGGGCACAGCAGGATCATCCTCCACGCGCTGGATCGTCCTCCACACGCTGAATCGTCCTCCCCACGTAGATCTAAGGTCCCTCACTCTTACTCACTCAAGAAGGATGGTAGAGGGTGGAGAGTTGAAGAGAATAGTTTCTTAAAGGCTTACTACCCATGAAACCCACCTTCTTATAGAGATTTCAAGCCTCCCAAGAGTTTGCCCATGTTCCACAAGGCACCATCGTGCTCCCAACGTTGCTAGTTGGAGAGAGTTAAGGCCAAGCACCTTTCGGGATTTGAACAATCACAACTCTTCATCCATCTATCATAAATCTAGGTGGACGCGCTCTTCTGTTGAGATATGGGTTGGGAGATCTTCATATGAAGTCGAGAGGACTTCCAGATCTAACCTTCAGATGTGGTTTCATCAAATTTAATCAACCCTAGCTCGAGTTTTGATTTTCGCAAGATTAACATTTAGTCTTCCTCGTTCCAGTCGTGACCTTTTGGTGGCCCGAGATAGTTTGGGTATAACTCTAGTATCTAGGCAGAATTTGGCATCAATCTCTACATAGAAGATGTAGATAACACCCCATACGATATTATGGCCTTAGTTTCAGGTCATTTGAATAACTTCAGATGAAGTTGTGATGTCACGCCCCGAGCCTTTATTACAGCGAAAGACTAACTCAGGGACCACGGACAGTCGGCATGGTAAGCCTCTTGCAAGCAAGAATGTCATGTCATGGCGTATTGTATTGTGGATTTTCACTTATTTATAGATAAAGTACTCCCAGCGTAATGCGACGCCAGTAGCATCATACCCCATGGTTTATAATAGTATGTTTCCGACAATCAGCCGAGGGGACTAGCATAGAGCCCTTGAACACAATCAGTGCTCGATCGCATCTTCAAGTATAAATCAAGCTTTTTCCACGCATGTACAATAAAGTATGGCCAAGAATGTAATAAGTTCAATAAGCTCATGATAACAATAATTAAATTAATGAATGCTTTAATAAGAATCATGAGAAATCAAGAATGACTTAACCAAGGTTATGCTTATGGAAATAAATCGGCAGCATAACGGTACATTCTTTATTTTCCATTCATTATTTTAGGTTTCTTGATCAATATGATAAGCTCTAGATCATTAATAGTCCATCTATAAACCTTGGAATATCAACCCTTGGTCCACCTTGGGTTAAAATACTCAAGCAGTGTGACAGTCGTGTATTGGGCCGTTACATGATGTGATGCTCCAGTATTGGGCCATTACATTAGTCTGAATCCAGGTTCAAGAAATCGGACTCAGTTGAATAGGACGGTCGTATATTGGGCAGTTACTTGTGCTTGACGGTCCAACATAGAGCCATTACATTACTGATAACCAAAAAACATCGATAGTGTAATCTAATCAATGGGCCTTAATGGTACAACCAACTCGGCGTCCTAGTGAGAATCCCAGGCTCGCGGAGAATTACGGAGGCCTTGAGATGAGATTTCCTAGTCCATTGGAAGGAATATCCAATAGAGAGGTCCTCAAGTCCAAGAATAATGTTCCTATAGTGCAATGTGAACTAATGGACAACATACCGGAATATGCGCCATATGCTTAAAGAAATGACGTGTAACGATGTGAAATCATGAGAAAACTCCGTCAATACAACATTTGGAAAATCATGATTTAAATACAAAACTATAGAATTTTGGCACTTGAAATTAACATAACTTAAAATAACCTAAGACCCATTAATCATACAATTTGATTATGAATCAGTAACTAAACTTGAAGTCATGATAACAGGTCGAACTTAGCTATCTAAGCTTATTTATAAGTAAACTTAACTGGTTATTATTCTGCCTTGGGCTGGCATAACACAGGGGTCTGACGGTCTAGGATAGGCGCGTTACAGTGCTTGTGACGGTTTATCGAGGGGCCGTTACAGTGTTGTAATGCTCCTGCTAGGGTGCGTCAGAGACAATAGAACAATAAAACACAATAGGGTGTGACGGTCTATCGTAAGGCCGTTACATTCATGTGACGGTCTTACGTTGGTGCGTCAGAGAATCTGATGGCAGTAAACTAAGTAAAGGTTTATGAAAACATAACATGTCTGGAAATCAAAATACTACCACTGTCCTAGTCATGATAACAAAGTATAGGCCAACTATATGCATGGGTTTAGTGAATAGACAGGATAATATCTTTTAACTTCCATTTAAGGCTAAGAGATGCATGAATGTATAGAACTATTAGATCATGAAATTCTTAGTCTAGAATGTATGAAATCAAGCACAACCAGAGGACTTTTATTCCTAACAAGTTGTTTTTTCCAATCATGAGATAACCTACCTCTTCTAAAATCTTTAAACTTTGAATTTGATGCTAGGTGCTACCCTTAGTCCCTTGTACTTCTTGTGATAAATAAGCAACTTCAATCTGCTCTATTTCCTCAGTCTCTTGACCTAAGGATGTGAAATTTTGAGGGTAAGAAGATGAAACTATTAGGAACAAAAAGTTCTAAAGGATTAAACTCTAATGATCTCGTTTAGACGTCCTAATCTCTGGATCTTCAGGGAACTTGCGTTCAGATTCCTGGGTTGCTAAGGTTGAATCAGCAACTTTGGAAGCTTTTATCTCCTTGGTTGCTTGATCTCCTAGCACGAAATTTGGAGAACTATTAGTCTAATGTATTATAAACAAAAAGTAGTAAGGAACTTACTCGAAATTATAACTCCTTACCTTGATTCTTCACGAGTCAAAAGTAAGGGTCGCTCAGTTCAGAACTAGGTCCTATTTATAGGGTTTTGAAGATTAGATCATTTCTAGAGTCCTTACTTTGCCAGAACCTAATCCCTAAGAGTCCTTAGTAATGTTATAAGCTTTCCCAAGTCGATCTCTTGTAGATAAGATGCCAAAGTTCTAATCTTTTTGCTCGTTCTTCCTTTCACGGAACTAACAGAGTGTAACGCATCCAGCTTGGTGCGTTACAGGGCTGTAGCGGTCGCCCGATAGACTGTTACATTCAACGTGTATAGAGTTTCAATTTCATAAACTCTTTTATTAATTTATCCACATAATTATCTTATATAAATAATATTTATCCTTAAAATACGTGAATAGGCTAATTACCCTTCTAGAATATGGGCCAAACTTGATGGGCTTCGTCCATTAACCTTTTGGATTATCTTTAAATATGATAGTTTAATTATTTAACCTAATTGGGCCTTATAATGACTTATTGATCCAATATTCTATTTATTAATTTATTTAAGCCTTTATAAATTCCAGAAAATAATTAAATATTCCTAAAATAATTTATAAAAATTCTGGGGTCTTACACCCTCCGCCACTTAAGAGAATTTGGTCCCCAAATTCAATATATGGATTTCAGAGAGTGTAATTACAGTTAAATAATTTTAAAAATCTTTTCTGCATGGCTGCTTCGGTTTCCCATGTTGCTTCATATGGCCATGTTTCTTTCCATTGAATCTTGACCATAGGAATAACTTTATTTCGTAGTTGACGCACTTCTCGTTCCAGAATCTTTATTGGCGTTTGCTCAAACGTCATATCCTTCTGAATCTCCAGATTGTCATAAGTGATAATATGGTCACGATCATATACATACTTCTTCAGCATAGAGACGTGAAATACGTCATGAACTCCTGCTAATTGTGGAGGTAAAGCTAGTTTGTAAGCCACTTCACTAATCCGTTCAAGAATTTCAAATGGGCCAATAAATCTTGGAGTTAGCTTTCCTTTAATGCCAAATCTTCGAATACCACGACCTGGAGAAACCTTTAAATATACATGATCTCCTACCTGAAACACCAAGTCACGTCTTCTATTGTCAGCATAAGACTTTTGCCTATCTTGTGCCATTTTCATTCTTTCTTGAATGAGCTTGATCTTCTCTGTAGAATCTCTGATGAGATCGGGGCCTAGAAATTACTTTTCCCCTATTTCATTCCAACATATTGGTGATCGACAGCTTTTTCCATATAAGGCTTCAAAAGGTGTCATTCGTATGCTAGCCTAATAGCTATTGTTATATGTAAACTCTACTAGAGGCAAGTGATCATGCCAACTACCTCCAAAGTCGATAGCACAAGCCCTGAGCATATCTTCTACTACCTGATTCGTTCTTTCCGTTTGACCATCTGTTTGTGGATGAAAAGCTGTGCTGAAATTCAATCTAGTCCCTAGTGAATGTTGTAGACCCTTCCAGAATTATGATGTGAATCGAGGATCTCTATCAGATATAATAGTGACTGGGACACCATGTAGTTTGACAATCTCCTTTATGTATAATGCTGCTAAAATATCACAGACCATCGACTCTTTATTGGTATGAAGTGTGTGGATTTAGTCAATCAGTCTATGATTACCCATATTCCATCGTGTCCACCTCTTGTCTTGGGTAAACCCATAATGAAGTCCATCCCTATACTCTCCTATTTCCATTCGGGAATACTCAAGGGGTGTAATTTACCTGTGAGTCTAAAATGTTCTGCTTTTACTTGTTGGCAGGTGAGACAACGGGACACAAAATTAGCTATCTCCCTCTTCATATTGGGCCACCAGAAATTTCTTTTAAGATCTTGATACATCTTTGTTCCTCCTGAATGAATTGTATATTTGGAATTATGCGCTTCATCTAGGATCAGTTTTTTCGTAGCCTCATGATCTGGTATACATATTCGGCCCTTAAATAACAATATTCCGTCATTGGAAATAGAAAAATCCGGCCTTTGTTCAATATTGGCTTTAATTTCTAGTAATATAGGATCATCATTTTGCAGCTTGACTAGATCTTCTATCAATGTAGGTTGAGCTCGGATATTAGCTATGAAACAATCTTCTTCCTTTATGTCAATATCTAAATTCAACTGAGTAAATTGAGGAACAATGTTAGTTACACTTATCATAAGACTTGATAACACACCCATTGGTTTTTTGCTGAGTTCATCTGCTACCGCATTTGCCTTGCCAGGATGATATTGAATAGCAAAATTAAAGTCTTTGAGATATTCTAACCACGTCCTCTGTCTCATATTTAGCTCTTTTTGAGAGAATAAGTATTTCAAGCTCTTGTGGTCCGAGTAGACCGTGAACTTTTCTCCATAAAGATAGTGACGCCAAATTTTCAAGGCGAAAATAACTGCTGTCAATTCCAAATCATGTACGGGATAGTTTTCCTCGTGCCGTTTTAATTGTCTTGAAGAGTAACAGATTACTTTTCCATTCTACATGAGAACGCATCCTAAGCCAATGCCAGATGCATCCATATACACTTCGAATCCACCACCTTCCATCGATAGTGATAGAATATGAGCTATGGTAAGATGATTCTTAAGAGTTTGGAAACTCTTCTCACATTCCTCTGACCAGACAAAAGGATTTTCTTTTCTTGTGAGTCTAGTTAAAGGAACTACTATCTTTTAGAAGTCCTTAATGAATATTCTATAATAACCAGCTAGACCCAGAAAGCTTCTTACTTCTGATACAGTCGTTGGCCGGCTCCAATTTCTGACAGCTTCTACCTTAGAAGGATCCACAGCAATACCTTCTTTTGAAAAAATGTGGCCTAGGAATGAGACTTCATCGAGCCACAATTCACACTTATTGAGTTTGGCATAAAGCTTGTGTTCTCTAAGTGTTTGTAAAGCTATTTTCAAATGTTGTGCATGTTCCTCTTTTATCTTGGAATATATCAAGATATCATCAATGAAGACGACGATGAACTGGTCCAAATATGGCTGGAAGACATTGTTCATAAGTTGCATGAATGCTGCTGGGGCATTAGTTAACCCAAACGGCATCACTACGAATTCATAGTGGCCATAACGACTTCGAAAAGCCGATTTATAAATGTCCTCTTCTTTAATTCTAAGTTGATGATAACCTGATCTGAGGTCTATCTTAGAGAAATATTCTGCTCTTGAAAGCTGATCGAAGAGCTCATCAATACGTGGCAACGGATACTTATTTTTAATTGTGAGTTGATTCAGTCGCCGGTAATCGATGCATAGCCTGAGAGAACCATCCTTCTTTTTGACAAATAGGACAGGCGCACCCCACGGGGATGTGCTAGGTCTGATGAAGCCCTTATCCAGAAGTTCCTGCAACTGCTTCTTCAATTCCTTAAGCTCTGTGGGGGACATCCTGTAAGGGGCTATAGAAACAGGTGCTGCTCCTGGAATGAGTTCAATAGTGAAGTTCACTTCCCTCTCGGGCGGTAAACTGGGTAATTCAGATGGAAACACATCTGGGAACTCATTTACAATAGGGATGTCCACTAAGATAATCTCCTTGGATTCGGCAATAATGACAGAAGCAAGAAAAGTTTCACATCCTTGCGAGATAAGTTTGCAAGCGTGAAGAGAAGATATGATAGTAGGATGCTTCTTGTACTTGATGCCAAGAAAAGAGAATCTCGAAAGACCGGGCTTTCGAAAGGATATAATCCTATTTCGGCAATTAATATAAGCATCATGATCTACAAGCCAATCTACCCCTAAAATGGCATCATAACCTTTCATGTTAAGACATACTAAGTTTGCGGGGAGATTATAACCTTCTACTATCACTTCGCTATCAGGATAATAGTCAGTAAGCTTTGTTCCAGAACCTAAGGGTGTGGAAATAGCAAGATATGGAGGTAAGGGAACTGATGCGATTGGTAATGTTTTAGCAAAAGTAGTGGAGATAAAAGAATGAGAGGCACCAGTATCAAATAGCACAAATGTAGGACGAGAACAAATTTGAAGTGTACCTTCCATAAGCCCATCATCCCTGGGCGCTTCCTCTTCTTCTAGAACAGCATTGAGGCGAGTCTGCCTCCTGCGTCCATTACCAGATGACTGGTCCTTCATAAGAGGGCATTCTGGCATGCGATGCTCCCTACTTCTATAACGTAAACAAGCGCCGAGACACTTCCAACACTCCTCAACCGAATGGCCAAATTTTTCACAAAATGTGCAAGCCGTGGTGACCTGCTCCTTCTCCTCCTTGACTTTCTTTTACTTATGGGAACTTCCACCATTCCCATTCCTGGATCTCTTCTTACTATCACGGCTCTTGTAAGGCTCCGTGATGCTAAATTTCTATTTCTTATAACGCCGATCTGAGCGTCGGCTTGATTCTTCTCCTTTCCCTTTCAATTTCTCGACCTTCTCCAAGGTCATTTCACATAAATACGCTCGTTATACCATTTCCGCATAAGTACAGATGTTTTGGATCCCGAGCTACTGGATGAAATCGGGACGTAACCCATCCATAAACCGATTCGCCTTTAATAAATCGGTACTGATTAGATGTGATGTATACGGTGCTAGCCTTGAGAATTGTAGTTCATATTCGGCAACCGTCATCATTCCTTACCGAAGAGTGGCGAACTCCATAGCCTTTCGTTCCTTTACGTGCTCCGAAAAGTACTTGGCACAGAATAGCGTAAGAAAACCGTCCCATGTATGAGGTGCATCGGCCGGAGGTGCCGGAACCGACTTCCACCATGTGCGAGCGTCTTTGTTAAGTTGAAAGGTTACGAGACACACCTTCTCCTGATCGGTGCATTGGATCACATCAAAGATACGGTTCATTTCGTCTATCCAGTTCTCTGCCTCGTCGGGATTAGAAGAACCATAGAATCGCGGAGGATTTAACTCCAAAAATTGCGATGTAGGTCACCAGCCCTTGCCCCTGCGCCACCTTGCGCTATGGTTTGCAATGCCTGAGTATGGCCGACTGTTTGTTGCATGCCATCCCAATCTACACGATGAACCATTCGTAAGATAAGGTACCTGAGAGAAAATAACAACTTGTTATTTCTCATGAAATTGGAATGAAAAAAAATCAATCTTAAAGCTAATTAATTATCTTATTCCGGGCTCTACCCAATTCTCACATGGGTATGGAAATTTATTCCTTAGTTCATAGGTAGGGGTCCTTAAACCTTGGACTTTTCCTATGACATGACTCTTCTTCCGAAGTCATGAGACTTAGGCTCTGATACCAACTTAACTGTCACGTCCTGAGCCTTTATTACAGCGGAAGACTAACTCGGGGAGCGCGGATAGCCGGCATGATAAGCCTCTTGCAAGCAAGAATGTCATGTCATGCCATATTGTATTGTGGATTTTCACTTATTTATAGAGAAAGTACTCCCGGCGTAATGCGACGCCAGTAGCATCATACCCCATGGTTTATAATAGTATGTTTCCGACAATCAGTCGAGGGGACTAGCATAGAGTCCTTGAACACAATCAGTGCTCGATCGCATCTTCAAATATAAGTCAAGCTTTTTCCACGCATGTACAATAAAGTATGGCCAAGAATGTAATAAGTTCAATAAGCTCATGATAACAATAATTCAATGAATGAATGCTTTAATAAGAATCATGAGAAATCAAGAATGACTTAAGCAAGGTTATGCTTATGGAAATAAATTGACAGCATAACGGTACATTCTTTATTTTTCGTTCATTATTTTAGGTTTCTTGATCAATATGATAAGTTCTAGATCATTAATAGTCCATTTATAAATCTTGGAATATCAACCCTTGGTCCACCTTGGGTTAAAATACTCAAGCAGTGTGACAGTCGTGTACTGGGCCGTTACATGATGTGAGGCTCCAATATTGGGCCGTTACATTAGTCTGAATCCAAAACTAAGAAATCGGACTCAGTTGAATATGCCGGTCATATATTGGGCCGTTACTTGTGCCTGACTGTCCAACATAGAGCCGTTACATTACTGATAACCAAAAAATATCGATAGTGTAATCTAATCAATGGGCTTTAATGGTACAACCAACTCGGCGTCCTAGTGGGAATCTCAGGCTCGCGGAGAATTACGGAGGCCTTGAGACGAGATTTCCTAGTCCATTGGAAGGAATATCCAATAGAGAGGTCCTCAAGTCCAAGAATAATGTTCCTATAGTGCAATGAGAACTAATGGACAACATACCAGAATATGCGCCATATACTTATAGAAATGACGTGTAACGATGTGAAACCATGAGAAAACTCCGTCAATACAACATTTGGAAAATCATGATTTAAATACAAAACTATTGAATTTTGGCACATGAAATTAGCATAACTTAAAATAACCTAAGACCCATTAATCATACAATTTGATTATGAATCAGTAACTAAACTTGAAGTCATGATAACAGGTCCAACTTAGCTATCTAAGCTTATTTATAAATAAACTTAACTGGTTATTATTCTGCCTTGGGCTGGCAGAACACAGGGGTCTGACGGTCTAGGATAGGCGCGTTACAGTGCTTGTGACGGTTTATCGAGGGGTCGTTACAGTGGTGTAACGCTCCTGCTAGGGTGCGTCAGAGACAATAGAACAATAAAACACAACATGGTGTGACGGTCTATCGTAAGGCCGTTACATTCATGTGACAGTCTTACGTTGGTGCGTCAGAGAATCTGATGGCAGTAAACTAAGTAAAGGTTTATGAAAACATAACATGTCTGGAAATCAAAATACTACCACTGTCCTAGTCATGATAACGAAGTATAGGCCAACTATATGCATGGGTTTAGTGAATATACATGATAATATCTTTTAACTTCCATTTAAGGCTAAGAGATGCATGAATGTATAGAACTATTAGATCATAAAATTCTTAGTCTAGAATGCATGAAATCAACCACAACCAGAGGGCTTTTATTCCTAACAAGTTTTTTTGCCAATCATGAGATAACATACCTCTTCTAAAATCTTTAAACTTTGAATTTGATGCTAGGTGCTACCCTTAGTCCCTTGTACTTCTTGTGATAAATCAGCAACTTCAATCTGCTCTATTTCCTCAGCCTCTTGACCTAAGGATGCGAAATTTTGAGGGTAAGAAGATGAAACTATTGGGAACAAAAAATTCTAAAGGATTGAACTCTAATTACCTCGTTTAGACGTCCTAATCTCTGGATCTTCAGGGAACTTGCGTTCAGATTCCTAGGTTGCTAAGGTTGAATCTGCAACTTTGGAAGCTTTTATCTCCTTGGTTGCTTGATCTCCTAGCACGAAATTTGGAGAGCTATTAGTCTAATGTATTATAAACAAAAAGTCGTAAGGAACTTATCCGAAATTATGACTCCTTACCTTGATTCTTCACGAGCCAAAAGTAAGGGTCGCTCAGTTCAGAACTAGGTCTTATTTATAGGGTTTTGAAGATTAGATCGATTCTAGAGTCCTTAATTTGCCAGAACCTAATCCCTAAGAGTCCTTAGTAATGTTATAAGCTCTCCCAAGTCGATCTCTTGTAGATAAGATCCCAAAGTTCTAATCTTTTTGCCCATTCTTCCTTTCACGGAACTAACAGAGTGTAACGCATCTAGACTGGTGCGTTACAGGGCTGTGGCGGTCGCCCGATAGACCGTTACATTCAACGTGTATAGAGTTTCAATTTCATAAACTCTTTTATTCGTTTATCCACATAATTATCTTATATAAATAGTATTTATCCTTAAAATACGTGAATAGGCTACCCTTCTAGAATATGGGCCAAACTTGATGGGCTTGGTCCATTAACCATTTGGATTATCTTTAAATAGGCTAGGTTAATTATTTAACCTAATTGGGCCTCATAATGACTTATTGATCAAATATTCTATTTATTAATTTATTTAGGCCTTTATAAATTCTAGAAAATAATTAAATTCTCATAAAATAATTTATAAAAATTCTGGGGTCTTACATGTGAATTTCTAATTATTTACGTGTGGATTTCCCCAAATAGTCACGTGACCTTTCGGTAGCCCGAGATAACTCGGGTATAACTTTAGTATCTAGGCAGAATTTGGCCTCAACCTCAACATAGAAGATGTAGCTAACATCCCATTAGAAATTATGGCATTAGTTTTCGGTCATTTATTTGTCTACAAGTGAAGTTATGAATTTCTAATTATTTACATGCGGGCTCTCCCAACAGTCACACTTCTCTGTGTCAATTGGTGACAAAGGGCTCAGAATCTTGGGTTCATGTGCGAATTGGATTTCCATCTCAACGGGAGGGTTTGGTTCAAGGACCCAAGCTTTCTAATGGACCTAGTTTCATCCCATTTGGTTAACCGTGGGCCAAGATATTTTTATTTCAATCGGTGACCATATTTTCTGTAACTATTTCGACCCATTATCGCAAACTCTCTCTTACCCCCTATTAGGCCTTTTCCCCAAAAGTTATACTCTTTACCAAAGTTGTTCCTTACCCAAGGGTCGTTGCATGGACTTTCATTTCACTTGATTCCGACCCTCCTAGGTTAAGTTATGAATTCTCCATGAATCTTTCAAATTTCTAGTTCATTGTGTATATGGCCCAAATTGTACCCAATTGGGCCAATGCCCAAATTGATGGTCCTAACATCTCTCCCCCTTTAAAATAATTTCATCCTCCAAATTAACTTGAATTTTTTTTTAACATTTGAACTGAAACGATTGAGCTTTACAAAGCCTGTAACTCCATGTAAAGCCTACCTGCTCAGTAATATGAAAAGGGGGAAACGATTTTGTACCGCATGTAACTCGAAACTTCAAAACTAATTTGGTGAAGCACAGGGCAGACCCATTGATGCAAATAGTGGGGAAGCCAGACTCTTGTTCATGCTTCTGTGCGATCACCTCCATCTCACACTGAAACCCACCCCACCCTAAAATGGGTAACTGATACCCCACTTCTTCACTTTCTTTTAGTGGATCCCCAAACAACAAGGTATGACACGTGAAACAGCACACAACAGGAGTTAGTCGAACAAGGTGAAGATGGATGAGGACACCACCACCAACGACAAGGATGAACAAGATGAAATATTTTGTACTCCCAAGCAGTAGCAAGTAAAGATAAATTATGGTTGGAAGACAAGGGAGTGGTGGGGGAGGAAGCCAGGCTGATGAACAATGCTGAATGGACATTATCATGCATGGCAAAACTATCACTATGAACCATGGTAGGACCCCTTCGAAACTTTGATAAGCACTTTGTAACTAGTTGAGGAGCAAAGACATCAGTTTAAAGTATGCAAATGGGTATTATTGCCTAAAATCCATGGCATCAACATAATGAGATATCTTATTAGGTATTAAATATGTCAGAGATAGGAAAAGTATGACCTTAGATATCAACTTCTTGAAGTTTAGGGTTGACAAATATCTTAACCAGACCTTGATGGTATCCTGGACAGCCCTCTTTGCTGTAACTATATTAGGCAGGATTATTCATTTCTTACCATGCCCCATGAAAAATTAGTTTTAGGGTTTTTTTACATTTTTCCTAAAATGGTTTAAGCTTGCTTGTCTTACTTCCTAATTCAGACATTAATGACCAGTTGACTTTCTTCTATTCTGGAAAAGGAGCTTACACGTGTAATGCACAAGCTGTGTTTCAGAGGCTCATTGAATATCAGCTCACTTAAAATAATTGTAACCTACAACATATGCCACACGGTGTATGCTTTTAGGGTTTTTATTAGTTTAATTCTAAGATTCAGCTTGCTATGCGACTTGCAAACAAAAATGGGTCATCGCTCTGCATTTAACATAATTAGTTATTTTAATTCCTTGCTCTGTACCTTGGAAAAGAGGGGGGGAGTGCTTAATAGTAGATGGAATGGAAGATTGTATATCTTTTATCAATTCAGAAGGCCTAACTGACCTAAAGTTGGGATAACCATGAGTAGATGATAACCTCTTTCATTTACACTCAAGAAACTATGATGCTGAAAATAGCATTCGGCATTTTCTAATTTTCATCAAATTTCACCTACCTACTGATTTTGACCTCTATAGTAGGGATCACAAGTTTGGTGTGGACTTATTTCTCGGTCGGTGTACTAACTACATCTCCCCGAAGAATGTGGCTTGAGGTCTGTTCTTCGGTTGCTTAGCAAAACTTGTGGATATAAATGTGTGTGTAGCCCCCCCCCCCCCCGGGTGGGGGGAGGGGGGGTCGACCAAAACATTTGCATAAACATTATCCACAATAAGTGTACCTTCATCCATAGTAGGGGTATTGTCTGCCTCTTCTTGCATTAGTTCATAAACTCACCTTCTGTACTGAATCTTCTCCTACGGTGGTACTGGCTGTTGCTGCACCTTCTTA
This sequence comes from Amorphophallus konjac, assembly GCA_022559845.1. Classification (NCBI taxonomy): domain Eukaryota; kingdom Viridiplantae; phylum Streptophyta; class Magnoliopsida; order Alismatales; family Araceae; genus Amorphophallus; species Amorphophallus konjac. The sequence continues at coordinate 329,778,347 of CM040122.1, read as the reverse complement.
GGGAAGTCCCTCGCAAAATGTCTGGCCTAGCGACATTCATAGCACTTGCCCTCTGCCCTCCGGCACTCCTATCCAGGATGGGTGCACCTACAATGGACATAAAATGGAACCCCCGGCCTGTTCCCTGGTACCGGCTCTTGACGTGCCACCTTTTCCTTGTCCTGCCTTCCTTCTGCCCGCCTAGGCCTTTTGTCCATCGTCTTCTACTCCTTGGTGAACCTATACATAAGTATTCATTAGAACCTAACTTATTATGTCCCTTAAATCCTTATGGTTTTAATTATTACCTGTGAGGGTTTGTTCAAAATGGGTTATAAATATACCCTACCCTTTTAACTCTAGCCTACCTCTTCATCTACTACTTGGAAAATTAGAATGGTTGTAACCATGGTTTGTCTCTCGTGCTCTGCTACCACTTTGTAACGCCCCGAGATCCGATTCCCAATTTATGGACATATATTTTTTTTCTTTTCTCCCATCTGATCTTGAGACATTACGCCGTACGTATCGCGGAAGCACAAATGCACACATTCGCATGAGAGAGAGAGAGAGAGATAAACCACAATTACAAGAAATGTATATAACATCCCAACCATTCATAATCTCAAAGAAGTGTACATGTCCATTGTCCCAAAATACACGAGTCCATACATGTTCATCGTTCCATACTATTCATACTACGTGATAAATTTCCATAGCCTACCCTGACGATGAGAGGACTAAAACTACTCCTCGGCCGTAGCCGCTTTCTCGACCTCCTTCACTATATCTCCTGAAAATTTTGAGTCACAAGGGGTGAGTGTGACGCTCAATAGATAGCCTAAACAAATTGGGGTAACTCGCATTCATATAACCAGATTGTATACATAATTCAAATGTTAACGATATCCTAGGACATTCATTCACATTTGCTTAAAGGTAATTGATTCAAATGTTAGCAAAGAAAGAGCGCAAGAAAACCATATAACCCTTCTAGAACCTTCCAGGAGACCTAATAGGTTTATCAGAAATCCAAGGATAAATGGGCGAAAGATAGAACAAAAATGGATAAAGTTTGATGAATTTTGAAGCTGGATCTGCTACCTGACAGAAGTCGGTCGACCGAACTCGGCCATCGGTCGACGGAACCGTAATAAGTTCCAGACCGGCCAACGCTGGGAGATTTGGTTGATCGAAATTCTCAGGTCGGTCGATCGAGCCCTGGATAATGAACTGCTATGTCGACGCAGCCAGCCTGATGCGTCGACGCAGCAGAAGAAACAGTGCAGTGAAATCCTTATTTAACGGGTGGACTACTCATGCATGCACTAAATCCACAAGGAATTATTAATTTACACAATTTTCATATTTTCATGAGTTACACATCTTATGTTATTCATGGAAACAAATAGCTCCCGCAAACATAGGATGCCCATACACACTCACAAACGAACGAAAGAGTACTGCGCAGACCCGAGAGTGAACTCCCACCTAGACTCCTGCCGCCCGGGGCGTTACGTCTCGCTGTCCCTCGGGTTATGTGGCATTACATATCGTCATCCCATAGAACAAGCCAGCCAAATCATAGGATTTCAACCAGGGCATTACGTCTCGCTGTCCCCTGGGTTCTTTTACTTCCGTGGCATTACGTATCGCCGTCCCGCAGAAGGGGACCGAAGTCCAACCTCACAGAATGCTGTTGTTTTCCATTCATAACATTCACATTCGTATTACTAAAATATGATTCATGCTTAATCTTATCGTATCATAATGAAAACATGCTCCCACATGGCTTTAAGTGGGCTAATCATACTTTTAAGTTTTACTGATGTGGAATAGAACATGATCGGGTTACCAGCAAGGTATCTTAATTTCTAAGGCCCACTTTGATAATAGGTTAGGATAACTCATATGAGATGGATTAGGATGAGTTATTCTTTGGTTTCTCTCTTTTTAAGTTTGATAACTTGTTCTTACCCTCTAGAATAACTCATTCCTAAGAAATGGTAGAATGAGTTATTCCTAGAATAAGGGCTTTTATCTTAACCGACCCCTGATAACTTAACCATGCTATGAAACTCGAATAAGGCTAAAAAGGTAGAATAACTCATTCTACCCGGGGCTTATTCCGTTAACAAAGCGGCCCTAAAGGTTTCAAAATTACTCATTAATAGGTTTCAGGTTACTGTAACAAAATAGGTTTATTTCTAGGTTACACATGCAAAGAAAACCATTCATAATTTCAAGTACAAAATTTTTGTAAGCACAAAATTTTTACAATGAGTTACTACAACTTAGTCATCTATCATTTTCTAATTTTTAAATTTTTTTTTGAATTAGGATGGCCCCTCAAAACTCTCTTATTCTTAGTTTCTGGAAACTGGGACAGAGCCCTGGATGCATCGACCTAGCCAGTGGATGCCTCGATGCATCGAACATTCTTAAGTCTGATGCCTCGATGCATCCAGCATTCTGAAGTCTGGAAACTGGGACAGAGCCCCGGATGCATCGACCCAGCTAGTGGATGCCTCGATGCATCCAGCTTTCTGAAGTCTGATGCCTCGATGCTTCCAGCATTCTGAAGTCTGATGCCTCGATGCATCCGATAAAATCTCAAAGGAACCTCTTGAAAGCATGTAATTCGATGGGAAAAACCATGAAATAAGCATAGTAGTCGATCCCCCATACCCTTAGCCCCCTTTTAACGTATAGAAACTAATTCGAAATAAGTCTAATGCTTTGTTGACCCCTAAGACTTGAGGTTAGGCGCCTACCTCCAAAGTGTTAAATCGACGATCTGGGGATGGGATCCACACCCCAGATCCACCCAAAGCTTTTCCCTTCATCCTAGGGCGCAGCAGGATCATCCACCACACGCCGGATCATCCTCCACACACCTAATCATCCACCCCACATAGAGTCAAGGTCCCTCACTCTTACTCACTCAAGAAGGACGGTAGAGGGTGGAGAGTTGAAGAGAACAGTTGCTTAAAGGCTTACTACCCATGAAACCCACCTTCTTATATAGATTTCAACACTTCCAAGAGTTGGCCTATGTTCCATAAGGCACCATTCCACTCCCAAGGTTGCTAGTTGGAGAGAATTAAGGCCATGCACCTTTTGGGATTTGAACAATCGCAACTCTTCATCCATCTGTCATAAATCCGGGTGGCCGTGCTCTTATGTTGAGATATGGGTTAGGACGTCTTCAAATGAAGTCGAGAGGACTTCCAGATCTAACCTTGGGATATGGTTTCATCGAATTCCATCAACCCTAGCTCGAGTTTTGATTTTCGCAAGATTAACATTTAGTCTTCCTCGTTCCAATCGCGACCTTTCGGTAGCCCTGTTGACACCCGTTTCATGCCCAAAGAGTTGGGTCATTTCCTTATTCATTCTCAATGATGCTCCGAGGTGTTCATCCTTTTCGAGTCATCTTGGTCAAATGGTGGTTTATGTCATGGGGTTGTTGCTCCTTGGTTGGGTATGGTTTCCCATCCATTCTAGCTTGGCAAACTTTCGCTACGTTCGTTGTTCTTTTGTCTCTAACGCATTAGTCTTGGAGCGTTACGATACTCTAACGCACCAACAACAGGCTGTTACATATCCCCAGAGTCCCAAAGTATGAGGTTTTTTTCCGAAGCTTATCTTTTCCCTTATCAGTTGAGTGTAACGGTTTATCGTGCGACCGCTACAGTACTCTAACGCATCAATCCCAGATCGTTACATTTTCCAGAGAGTCCTTGCTTCGAAAATCACGCCCGTTGGTCTTATCTTTTAAAGGATAAGGTTGTGTGACGGTCCAGGCATGGAGCGTTAGGTCACTGTGGCGGTTTATCGTAAGACCGTTACATCCAGTAGAGAGTCCTAGCAGGCATGCTCTTTCTTTGCTGCTCCGTGATCGAACTAAGAGTTTGGTTTGAGGATTTCTCTCTCAATACTCATCCTGAGGAGCTTTCGTTTGGTTCTATGGACTCTGGGGAGCATTATCTTCAAGGATTATCCAAGTTTTCACTCAAATTCTAGTCATTATCCTCCCAATTCATCCACAAAGTTTGAGGGTCTATAAATAGAACCCTTGACTTCATGGCTTGAAGAGGAGACATCTGAAGTTCGCGTCGAAGTGCTGCCACATCCTGGAGCTAGAGCCAACCAAGGAGAGCTGCTTCTCACGTCCATCTGCTTCCAAAGTCCAGGGAGTATTGATTCCAAGGGTTTAGTTCAGTCAAAGTTGTCATCTTAGTGTCTTTTCCCTCTTCCAAGCATCGTAGCATTGTCCCTCTCTCTACCACGTTCTTGCATCTTCTGCATCCATTAAAACATCTTCCCATCTTTTAAAACGCCCCAGAGGGGTTAAAAAAAACCAACATCCCTGGTATTTCCCTTTCCTTTTGCATGTTCTTAACTTTCTTTGATTTATTGATACTACTTTATCCAAGGGCTAATCTGGGTTATTTTTCCTGTGTTCTACACTCTTTTGCAGGTTTATAGAGCCCATAGCACGAGGCCCAAGCTTCTTGGCCGGCTGGAAAGCTTGGAGATCAAAGATTCCCAACTTCTATTCTGCAGAACCTTTGACGGTCTATCAGAGGCGCGTTAGAATCTTGTAGCGGTCTATCGTGGGGCCGTCACACTTCCTGTGGCGCATCAATCTTCGACCGTTACATCTGATGGAGCTGCAGTTTCCTGATTGGTTTTCTCTCACCCGTGGGCGGGTGCATCATCTTCCTATTCTAAGGTATTCATCAGGTCTTTGGCTTGTGTCTACCTTAGTGGCGACCACGTCGTTCCTTAGTTTGGGCATTAGCTTTCTCTTTCAACATATCTCCTCTTTATTTTGCTTGTTCCACCTATACGGTGTGTTTTCCTTTATTTCCTTGCTCCACGCCCTGACGTGTGTTTTTCTTTATTTGCTTAGTTTAATTTTGATTGAGATAGCATGCCCATGCTAGAGCTTGTGCTGGTTGTCTAGGTTCATGATTCACATGTTCATAGGTTGAGTGACTTCACTATTTGCTCATACTTTCATCATAGTTGGCATCATATCCCATCTTCCAAAAGAAGGGACACATTAAAACCAACAGAATTTTTTGGTGATCACGGTGGGACATCTAGTGCCAATCGTGCTTGATCTTGTTTGACCTGCTATTCATCTTCCACCCGGTTGCCCTACTTGTTTTCCGCGGATTTCCCGTTTATTTCCTATTGTTTCTGGTCCCTGGCTCTTCTGGCGGTCGTGCTTTCATGCGTCACAGTATTGTAGCGGTCTATCATTAGACCGTCAAGGATTTCTGACGCGGGTATCTTCGACCGTCACACACTCCAGACAGGTACGCATCCCGAAGTGCAGTTCAGTTTCATGATTTCTACTGTGATTTTCATACTTGGGTGCTATCTGATTGTCTCCTTAGTTATTTTGTATATTTATCTTATTGCGTGCATACATGATTGATAGATTTTAGGCTAGAATTTGCATGCACCCCGGTGCACACAGGTTCATTCATATATTCATATTTTAGGTTACATCTTCCTACCTTGGTGTGTGGACCTCTCATCTCCATATTCCTTGGAGCCGACCAGGAAATCACATCAGGGACCTCCATAAGTCCCTGTGAGCCGTAGATTCCCACACTGACACCGGGCTAGTTGTACCTTTCCCACACCGTGTCTAGGGTTGCATAAGTGAAGGAGTGATTACATTTAGTGTCAAACCAAGCCACATATCTTTCCCTTATTAGGAACCTATTGTTGAGAGCACATTTTAATCAAATCACTAAGGTTCCAAAGGAGAAAACTATAAGAACCTTGTTGCATCATCTAAATAGCTTGGTTGACCTTGAGTGTTGTTGTCTCTTTTTCACTTACATCTTTGTTAAAATCATCTAAGTTTAGTCACTCATTGTGTGTTGTTTGAATTTTTCTAAGGTCGTTCGTTGCATGTGGAGTTGCTCCCATCTTCTAGAAGCTTCATCACCTGGGGGCGATTCCCTTTCCACATCCTACTTCAATCCACTCTTTGAATCCACCATGGCTTCTTTCGATCTTCCCCGCTCCCAAGAGGAGTCTCTTCCTCAAGGGCTTCTAGATGATCCCTCTAGGGTTATCTCATTCCAACCCAGAGAGCGGCCCATCCCTCCTTCGTCCTCCATCCCTATGGACGGCGCCCAGTCCACTCAAGCTCTTCTTCTTCCTTCCCCTAATTCTATTCTTCAGATGATGGCCCAATTAGACCCGGCCCAACTTCAGGCGGTTTATCAGGCCATGTAGGGGTCCAACACCCCACCTTCCCCGAATATGCAAGGTTAGACCAATCCTTCCATTGCTCAGCCTAGGGCCGATGGGTCCGCCGTCCAGCCCATTCCCTTGACCTCACTCCAGTCCAACCTAGGACCCTCATAATCTCTAATCTGGTGATGGGCCAGTCTTCTGGTTCGGCCCAACAATTTTTGGATAAGGGAAAGACCGTTGTCCCTCCTTCTTTTCCAGCAGATCATCATATGTCCGGCCCATCTATGCCACAGGTTCTTATTGGCCCCAATGATTTCATGCGCCCTCAGCAAGGGGCAGCCCAAGTTCACACCAATATGGGTCATCCTTCGACCCAATACCCTTCCTATGGGCTGCCCCCTCCGTTTGCTTACCCCTCTGCTCCTCGAATTCCATCTTTCACTATCCCTACTCCGTCTAGAGAACAGGAATTACTCGATAAATGGGCCGCCATGCAACAACAACTCGATTTCCTCCAGAAGCTGGTTGGCCCACAATCTTTGGCAGACGTTCCGGTCCCCAGCTTCCAAAATATCTGATTCCCCCCGCAATCTGAGCTCCCCAATTATCGCAAGTATGATGGGAACGGAAATCCCTTTATTCATGTCATAGACTTTTTATATGAATCGGCTCAGTTTCAGTATGATGATCGCCTCATGGCATATCTATTTCGCCGATCATTGGATGGTGTTACACTGGAATGGTTCTATTCTCTGCCGCTAGAGGATTCCGAGAGCTTCAAGATAGTAAAAGATAAGTTCATCCAGCAGTTTCAAGACCGAGTCGGCACAGAATATTCTTTCACAGACTTGGTGGCCGAGAAGATGAAGCCGGACAGGGAGTTTGTGACTTATGCTGATAGATGGAGGCAGATGGCCGCCAGGGTGCCAGGACACATTCCGGAGGAAGAGAAGGTCAAGCTACTCATCTCTAATGCTACCGCGACTTTCCGTAACATCCTTGCCATGAATGATATAGCCAACATGCACCAACTCTATAGCCGGGCGTGGTTTATTCAAACACAATTCAAGGACTCCCCCATACACTCGCTCTTTGAGAATCAAAAGCCTAAATACCACAAGAAACCTCAAGGGCCGGTCACCGAGGGGGTCCAGACCAACGAGCAAGTTCAAGCCGTTACTTTCCCTTTCCAAGCCGCACCTTTCCGCTTTCCGCAAAACCCCCGCGCTCCTTAAAACCCCACTCCACAAAACTTTCAGCCCACTCCACAAAATCTTCAACCAACCTTTGCCGCTCCACAAAACACCTTTGCCGCTCTGCAAAAACCTCCACAGCCTTCACAATATCACAACGTCCCTCCACCCAACGGCTATGACAACAATAACAAGCGCCCGGGACCCAAGAGAGCCCAATACCCGCCTTTGCCCGAGTCCCTCACTGACATCTTCTCGGCTCTCATGTTAGTTAGTGCAATCTAACTTCCTCCAGAACGGCCCGTCTGGAACCCAGCCGTTGATCAGACAAAGTACTGCATGTTCCACAGGCAGTCGGGACATACTATCGAAGGATGTTTTCAACTCACGGATTTGGTCTATGACTTCCATGAAGAACACAGGATTGATTGGGCCGAAATGCACAAGGCCATTATTGAAATCAAGGAGAAAAGAAGGCAGCCGTCGAGGCAGCAAGTGCAGCAACAACAGGCACCGTAGCCGCAGCAGCAGCCATTATAGCAACAATCACAGCAGGTTCAAGACTTGGGGATCCACCAGAAGCCAATGCCAAACCATCCTCCCGCTCCGCAGCCTCAACTGTCGGCACCAGCTCAGGTCAATGTGGTTCAACCCCCGGCCCCCGATGCTGGGTGGTCCTTTGATGACGACGGCTCAGTATGCCAAGTCTTGGCCCACCACCACACTACCTCACTCATTCCACCCCCACCGTTCTTACACCCACATACCAAAACCCTCCTCCGCCCGCTAGACCACTTGTCCTTTCATCCACTTCCACTCCACCACCCGTCTCTCGCACATTGCTCACCCCCGCTATCACCACGCCCCCATCTAACCCTTCGCTCATTACACCTCCGCTTACCCTTACACTCGCACCGGCTATCACCATGCCTCCATCTAACCCTCCGTTCATTACCCCTCCGCTTACCTTCACACCCCCACTTCACTCGCACCTGTTACCACCAACCCTCCACCCATCATCCTCTCATCACAACCCGCTACCCCCTCTCCCACTACCATCATTTCCACCACACCCTCTTCCGCACCACTCATCCACCCCACCGGGCCTACTAAGTCACTTATCCTGAGCCCATCCGAGGCCGCGGTAGCCTATAACTTCACCCTACGGAGCGGGCGCATGTTTCACCGCAATTATCCTTCTACCTCCAGTCCCCAGTCTTCCCAACCGGCTGCAGATCAGCAAGAGGAGACTGAGCCACTGCCAGGTACCCAATATGATTTGCTACATCACCTGGACAGGGTGCCCGCCAAGATATCTGTGTTGGAACTTATCAAAATATCTACCCTTCACCAAGATGCTCTCAGGAACTTTCTTCAAAAGGTGATGGTTAGTGAAGAAATGGCAGTTGACAGTTTACCTGCAACACTGGCAACCATCTCTAAAGGACCAGCAATAACCTTCTCTGAGACAGAGTTGGCACTACCAGAAGCCCGGCAAATGCTGCTTTGTATTTCGATTATTTTGAACAGAGTCAGTATTGATGCGGCGCTAGTTGATAAAGGGGCATCTATCAATGTGTGTCCACTCAGCACTCTCAGGGCCTGCAATCTGCCAGAAGAACTTTTACGGCCAACCCCCACAACTATAGCTGCATATGATAACTCACGAAGAGCATGTCACGGGATTGTTACTATTCAAGCTAAGCTCGGGCCTCTTACTATGCCCATTGAATTTTATGTGCCGGACATTGACCCCATGTTTAAGGCTATCTTGGGTTATCCGTGGATCGATACTCTCAGTGCCGTGCCATCCACCGCGCATCAATGTCTTAAGTTTCCTTTTCAAGGGAGGGTGGTTAAGGTAAAAAGCTTATCCACGGTCCAGTCTGTTAAAGCTATCTCAGAGAAAATCTTGCCTACGCTATGGCCCAGCGGTCGGCCCGTTATCTCGGTGTTGGATCTGGACTTTCCTTGGGCTTATGCACCTCGCAGGCCCACCACTACACATGTTGATATTAAAGCGAAACCCCAGATCCGAGATTCCAAGGGCTGGGATATTATTTTGAAATTGGGCTACCAACCGGGGAGAGGCCTCGGCGCGCAATTACAAGGGCGAACTAAGCCCATTCCTAAAGGAAGAAAAATGAGTAGACGGGGTCTCGACTACCGAGAGTCTGCACTTTCAATGATGGAAGACTCAGGACCGCTTACATGGGACTATCGCCAACACTTTGTAAAAGGCCCTCTCCAGCCAGGGACACTTCAGCCGTAGCCAGCACAATCAGAGAGGAAAGATACAACATGCACAGTTGCCAGCCCGCCTCTTCCGCCAAAAGGGCATGTTGATGATGTGCCAGATTTCATTCAGTCATTTGCCAGAATGTTCAGCAAGCCAGATGGTTATGGTAAGAAGAAGAAGAAGGAGGTACGGCTTGTTCAGTGGAAACGGTGAGCTCTCCAATTGTTGTTTCTTTATCTCCTTCCCGCCTGCGCACATTGTTCCATGCGCTGGGCTTTATTCCTCGTCCTCCTTCGATTATGATTGATCCACTTTGTCCAATATCTCCGTTCCGGTACAACCTCCCGACGGAATTCCCAATAAGTCATTCTCCTTGTGGATATTCCCCACCTCTTAATTCCCTCTCCTCTATCTTTTCCTCATCCGAATCTCCCCTCAATCTTCTCCATTCCTCTCTCCTTCCGCCTGCACTTCTTCCTTCACCATATCCTCCATCCTGCTATGTGATCTCCACTGATCTCCAAAAAAAATGTCAAATTTGAAACGGAGATTTCTATGTAAGATTACGCTATCTTGTCTCCATCCTCCTCCCAGGGGCACGGGTCCCATGCTCCTTCCTTACCACTAGATTTTCTTCCTCCTAGGTTAGGCGTAGGGTCCGTTGAGTCTAGGGAAGTAGAGTCAATTAGGTCTAGAGAAGTAGGGTCATGTTCTAAGTCATCCAACCCTTCCTCTTCTGAGCCGCGCCCGCTCGCGCATCATTCCAAATCCATCCCTGATAGGTTTTTGCAGGATGTAGTTTATCGTTGTCATGCTCTTTTGAAGTGCCCGGAGTTTGTCGCTACGGCGATCGTGATAGAAGAAGATGAAGAAGAACAAGACGGGGTTTGGAGCGATGACGGACTAGGTGTGTACGAAGTCCTGGATGAAAAAGACCCGATTGATGATGAGGACATCAACGTAGATGACACTGCCGATTTGTATACACAAGGCTTAAAGAGGTTCAATGAGCCATTATCGGTAGTGGATGAACCTACAAAGAAAATAAATTTGGGAACAGAAGAAGACCCAATGTAATATCTCAGACCTTTCAGATGCTTTTTCGTGGGTCCTGGATCTGGTTTCTCGGAGTGTCCGACTCCGTTGTGTCTGAAATTTCATTTCGGACATCTTTTGTGTTCGGATCGGCGCGATCCGGAGTTATTTCGGAGGCCCGGAAGCGTTCCGCGGCTTTTCCGTGCGTATTTTTCGATTACCGGTGTGTGTTTCGGTAATTCCTTCGGAACCTCATTGCGGGTGAACCGGGCCGTTCACCTAGGCGAGAGTGGTACCGTTGCGATCGGTGCGTTCCGAGGATTGCGAAAAAGTAATTTTCTATTTTTTGCTATTTTTTGGAATTTCCAGATTTTCCTATAAATACCCCCCTTTTTCTCTCTCTTCCCCACCCTCTTCTTCTTCTTCTTCTTCCTCCTTTCTCCCCCACCGTGCGACGCCCTCTCTCCCTCTCTTCTTCGTCTGGCGGGACCGCGGCGAGCCCCTCTGGCTGCAGACGGCTGTGGGCGACGGCGTGGTGACGACGGCGACGGTGAGGTGATCATGGAGGCGTACGTGAACCGTGGGAGCTCAAGGAAGAACGAGGGTTTTCGAGCATTCTTTGCGATTCGTGGTTGATCCAGCGCGTCTCGGGACGCAATTGAGGTAGGGTGACGTTTTCTAGCCTCTAGCCTTCCTTTATCGCGATTTGTAGGCCGAGGGGAGGCCGAGAGATGGGATTCCTTGCGGGTTTGGGGTTTTCCATGATTTGGGGAGAGCTCGCCCGATCTATGGATTTGATGCATGATTTCGTGTTTTGATGGCCTAAAATCATGCTAGGGGTCCCCAGGGGTCTTCCCCTTTGATTTCCCCCTCTCCGATGGAGGCATGGGGGTGTGGCCAGTTTTTTGGGCATTTCCCGCCGTTTCGCCCTCGGGTGGGTGTGACGGTCCTTCCAGTGATCGTCACACTATGTAACGTGCCCAGATGGGTGCGTTACAACCCTGAGTGCAGCCAAGCGGGGTCTGTGGGCTGTGATGGTCCCACGATAGACCGCCACAGTGCTGTGACGCACCTAGGTTGGACCGTCAGGGGCGTTCGACCGTTGGCTGCCGACCGTTGGTTTTGACCGTTGGGGGTCAAGGCATGTGATGCACCTGGCTTGGCGCGTCACAGCCATGTGACGCCTTTATGTGGGTGCGTTAGAGCAGATGCATTCCCACGTTGTGACGCACCAGGGTTGGTCCGTTACACGCTGTGACGCACCGAGTGGCACGCATCACAGCTGTTCTTTGTTGTCTTGTGACGCACCAGGGTAGGCGTGTCACAGACTGTAACGCACCATGGTAGGTGTGTTACGCCCTATTTTGCACCGAGCGTGTGACGCCCCTGCGTTGGGCCGTCAGGTGATTGTGACGGTCTTGCCTAGACCGTCAGAGCCTGTGTCACGCCCCGAGCCTTTATTACAGCGGAAGACTCGCTCGGGGAGCGCGAACAGCCGGCATGGTAAGCCTCTTGCAAGCAAGAATCAATCAGAGCGCAAGACAATCACACAAGTAAATGCAATTATACAAGATTTAATCAAACTTCAACTTTATTTCATAATGCTCAATATTCAAGATACAATAACTAATTTGATTTCTATTCTACTAGACTCAAGAAATAGGAAAATTACATTGACTCAATCTAGACACTTTAACTTCCTAAGTCTTCACTCTCATCTTTATAACACTTTCACTCGCTTCCGGATCCACTACTAGTATAGCCCGAATCCGAATCCGAACTATTTCCATCTCCTGAAAAATATTGGAAAATAGGTGAGCACACTTGCCCAGTAGGTATCTTCGCATCAACATGAAGGCACTATTTAAGTAATTATCATTTTTGCTCTAAAGAAATAAGGTAAGACCATGCGAATACGAATCAATCATGCGATCAAATCAATAGAAACAAGATAACAATGTAAGATAGAATGATCAAGAATGAGCTAGAAAGAATATAACAAGAACATGATATTGGCCTTCCATGAACAAGAATGTAACGAGATTGTACTAGCAAGCCACATATTCCTCACTTTAGCATCTTATGCTTAAGAGCAAGTGCTTCGTGAATTTCTGTGAAATATCAAGCAAGAATGTCATGTTGTGCCGTGGATCTTCACTTATTTATAGAAATAGTACTCCCAGCGCAATGCGACGCCAGTAGCATCATACCTCATGATTTATAAAACAGTATGTTTCCGGTAATCAGCCGAGGGGACTAGCATAGAGCCCTTGAACACAATCAGTGCTCGATCGCATCTTCAGTTATAAATTAAGCTACTTCCACGCAGTATAACAGTAACGTATGGCCAAGAATATAGCACTTCCAATAATTCCATGATAACTAAAATCAATGAATGAATGCTTCAATTTTGAATATATGAGATCAAGAATGACATTTAAACTAAGTTATGCTTATAGAATAAATCGACAGCATAACGGTATTTTCCTTAACTTTCATTTCTTTTATATCAATTTAAGCAATAGGACAAGTTCTAGATCATCAAGGTTTGTCTAGAATCATTGGAATATCAACCCTTGGTCAAACCTTGGGTTAACATAAACAAGCTATGTAACGGTCATTTGCTGGGCCGTTACATTATGTAACGCACCAGTAATAGGCCGTTACAGTGATCTGAGTCCAGAAGGATAAAAATAGACTCAGAGGAATGTGACGGTCTGGCACTGGGCCGTTACGTGAGCCTGACGGTCCAGTTCAAGGCCGTTACATTTCAATAATCAAAAACCACGATAGAGTGTTCTAATTAATGGGCTTTCATTGGTACAACCAACTCGGCGTCCTAGTGGGAATCCCAGGCTCGCGGAGAATTACGGAGGACTTGAAACAATGATTTCCTAGTCCATTGGAAGGAATATCCAATAGAGAGGTCCTCATGTCTAAGATTGTGTTCCTATAGTGCAAAGTGTGAACTAATGACAACATACCGGAATATGTGCCATGTACATATAGAATTGACTCTATTGACAGTGAGAGATATGTATAATCAATGTGAAAATCATGATAAAAACTCCATCAATACAATGTTAAAAAGTCAAGCTTTATAGTACAAAACTATAGAATTTGGTTTAACATAACTTAAGTAGAAGTGATAACAAAACATGCAATACCTATCATGAATAATCAAATATCCTTAAAATCACATGATTAGGTTTAAAAACTTAGGTAACTAGGCTTTAACTATAATAAGATTGGCATGTTATATTCTGTCTTAGGTTTGACAGAACACAGATTCTAACGGTCTTAAGAGGGGACGTCACACGGTCATGATCAAGCCGTTACTTGAATGTAACGCGTCTGTCCAAGCGCGTTAGAAACATCAGTGTAATTCAAATACTACAGAGTTTGTAACGGTCTGTAGTAGGGCCGTTACTTGAAAGTGACGATCCTATGCTAGTGCGTTACATTATCTGTTAACAGAAAATAATCATGGAAACTAAGAGATCAACTCACATCATGTCTTTTATCAAAACATGATGAGTTTCTAGTCATGTTAATGAAGTAAGGCCATCTACATGCATAGGTAATCATGAATAGATGAATAGTCATGTTTTAGTTTCTTAATTTAGCTAAGAGGTGCATGATCTGCATAGAACAAATAAAACATGAAATCAATGCTCTATAATGCATGGAATTCAATCAAACCAGAGGGCTTTTAGTCCTATCATGCTGTTTTTACCGTTCATGAGATAACCTACCTCTTACTTAGACTGTAGTTTCTGAATTTGGTTAAGAACCCTGCCCTAGATCCCTTCCTTCTCTTGTGACTTTTTCAGCAACTTCTTTAGGCTCTAACTCCACGCCCTCTTGACCTAAAGATGTGAAATTCGGAGGGGAGTTAGTCTAAAGTATTGTAAACAAATTATTCTAAAGAACTTACCTGAGATAATGACTCCTTACCTTGCTTCCTTACGCCCAAAAAGTAAGGGTCGCACAGTTCAGAACTATGCCCTATTTATAGAGTTTAGGCTAGGGTTTGAGGATTAGATCGAGTTTAGAGTCCTTATTTCATCAAATCCTAATCTCTAAGAGTCCTTAGAATTTTTACAATCCTTCCCAAGTCGATCCATAGTGGATAGGAACATCAAGTTCCAATCTTTTCATGAGTCCCTTCACTTACGGAACTAACAGGAATGTAGCGGTCGAGTGCCCATGCGTTACATGGCTGTGGCGGTCTTACGATAGACCGTTACAGTCATCGTAGCTTAGAGTTTCAATTTATAAAAACTCTTTTGTTAATTATCTAAATAATTATCTTATATTATTAGTATTTATCCTTAATATCCGTGGATAGGCTTAAATACCTTCTAGAATATGGGCCAAACCTAATGGTCTAGGTCCTAAACCCTTTTGGACTTTAATTAAGTGGGTTGGGTTAATTGATTAACATAATTTTGGCCTTATATTGATTATTTAGCCCAATTAATGCCAGGATATTATTTAAATAACTAGAAATTACTTTTATAAATTTTGGGGCTCTACACCCTCCCCCACTTAGAAGAATTTGGTCTCCAAATTCAATTCATGGATTGAGGAGAGTGTACTTACAATTAAATAATTCCGGGAATCTTTTCTTCATAGCTGAATCGATTTCCCATGTTGCTTCATAAGGCCATGCTTTCTTCCATTTAATCTTAACCATGGGAATGACCTTATTTCTGAGTTGACGTACTTCTCGTTCCAAAATCTTCATTACCGTTTGTTCATATGTCAAGTCCTTCTGAATCTCCAGATTGTCATAAGTGATAATGTGATCTGGATCATACACATACTTCTTCAGCATCGATACGTGAAATACGTCATGAACTCCTGCTAACTGTGGTGGCAAAGCCAATTTATAAGCCACTTCACCGATCCTTTCGAGGATTTCAAATGGACCGATAAATCTTGGAGTTAGCTTTCCTTTAATGCCAAATCTTCGAATACCACGACCCGGAGAAACCTTTAGATATACATGTTCCCCTACTTGAAATTCCAAGTTGCGCCTTCGATTGTCAGCATAAGATTTCTGCCTATCTTGTTCCATTTTCATCCTTTCCTGAATGAGCTTGATTTTCTCTGTAGAATCCCTGATTAAATCGGGGCCTAGAAATTGCCTTTCCCCTATTTCATTCCAACATATTGGTGATCGACAACTTTTCCCATATAGAGCTTCAAAAGGTGCCATTTGTATGCTTGCTTGATTGTTGTTATTATATGCAAATTCTACCAAAGGCAAGTGATCATGCCAACTTCCTCCAAAATCAATGACACAAGCCCTGAGCATATCTTCTACCACTTGATTTGTCCTTTCTGTTTGACCATCAGTTTGTGGATGGAAAGCGGTGCTAAAATTCAATCTAGTCCCAAGTGAATATTGTAGGCTCTTCCAGAATTGTGATGTGAATTGGGGATCTCTATCTGATACAATAGCGACAGGGACTCCATGTAACTTGACAATTTATTTTATGTATACTGCTGCTAGAATATCTACAGACCATCGACTTTTTATTGGTATGAAATGTGCAGATTTAGTCAATCGGTCTATAATTACCCATATTCCATCGTGTCCATCTCTTGTCTTAGGTAGTCCCATAATGAAATCCATTCCTATGCTCTCCTATTTCCATTCCGGGATACTTAAGGGATGTAATTTACCTGCGGGTCTGAAATGTTCCGCCTTCACTTGTTGACATGTGAGACACCGAGATACGAAGTCAGCCACTTCCCTCTTCATATTGGGCCACCAAAAGTTTCTTTTGAGATCCTGATACATTTTTGTACCTCCTAGATGAATGGTATACTTTGATTTATGTGCTTCCTCTAAGATCAATTTCTTCGTATCTTCATGATCTGGTATACACATTCGGCCCTTGAATAGCATTCTTCCATCTTCGGATATAGAAAAATCCGGTCTTTGTTCAATATTGGCCTTAATTTCTAGTAAAATTGGGTCATCCTCTTGTAACTTGGCCAAATCCTCAATCAATGTTGGTTGAGCTCGGATATTTGCCATGAAACAATTATCTCCCTTAATGTCAACATCTAGATTCAATTGAGCAAATTGAGGAATAAGGTTAGTCATACTAATCATGAGACTTGATAACATACCCATTGGTTTCCTGCTGAGCGCATCTGCTACAGCATTCGCCTTGCCAGGATGATATTGAATAGCGAAATTGAAGTCTTTAAGATATTCCAACCATCTCCTCTGCCTCATGTTAAGCTCTTTTTGAGAAAATAAATATTTCAAACTCTTATGGTCTGAATAGACAGTGAACTTTTCTCCATAAAGATAATGACGCCAAATCTTCAAGGCGAAGATAACTGCTGCCAATTCTAAATCATGTACAGGATAATTTTCTTCGTGACGTTTCAATTATCTTGAAGAATAGCAAATCACCTTTCCATCTTGCATAAGGACACACCCTAAGCCAATTCCAGATGCATCCGTATATACTTCAAATCCAGCACCCTCTATTGGTAGTGAAAAAACAAGGGCTGTTGTAAGATGATTCTTAAGATTTTGAAAACTCTTTTCACAGTCCTTCGATCAGATAAAAGGATTTTCTTTTCTGGTAAGTCTAGTTAAAGGAACCGCGATCTTTGAATAGTCCTTTATGAATCTTCTATAATAACCTGCTAGACCCAAAAAGCTTCTAACTTCAGATATAGTCGTTGGTCGGCTCCAATCTCTGACAGCTTCAACCTTAGAAGGATCCACAACAATACCTTCTTTTGAAATAATGTGACCTAGGAATGAGACTTCCTTGAGCCAGAATTCACACTTATTGAGTTTGGCATAAAGCTTTTGTTCTCTAAGTGTTTGTAAAGCTATTGTCAAATGTTGTTCATGTTCCTCTTTCGTCTTGGAATATATCAAGATGTCATCAATGAAGACGATGATGAACTGGTCCAGATATGACTGGAAGACATTGTTCATAAGTTACATGAATGCTGCTGGGGTATTAGTTAACCCAAACGGCATTACCATGAATTCATAGTGGCCATAACGACTTCGAAACGCCGATTTGTAAATGTCCTCTTCTTTGATTCTAAGCTGATGATAACCTGATCTTAGGTCAATCTTAGAAAAATATTCTGCTCCCGAAAGCTGATCGAAGAGCTCATCAATACGCGGCAATGGGTATTTGTTCTTGATTGTAAGTTGATTCAATCGTTGGTAGTCAATGCATAACCTAAGAGAACCATCCTTCTTCTTGACAAATAGAACCGGCGCACCCCAAGGGGATGTGCTAGGTCTGATAAAACCCTTATCTAGAAGTTCCTGTAATTGCTTCTTTAATTCCTTGAGTTCTGTGGGGGACATCCTGTAAGGGGCTATAGAAACAGGTGCTGCACCTGGAATGAGTTCAATGGTAAAGTTTACTTCCCTCTCGGGCAGTAAACTAGGTAGTTCGGATGGGAACACGTCTGGGAATTCATTTGTAATAGGAATGTTTGCTAGGATAATTTCCTTAGATTCGGTGACAATGACTGAAGCAAGAAAAACTTCACATCCTTTCGAGATAAGTTTGCAGGCGTGTAGAGAAGATATAATGGTAGGATGCTTCTTGTATTTGATGCCAAGAAAGGAAAATCTTGGAAGACCGGGCTTTCGGAAAGATATAATTCTATTTCGGTAGTTGATGTAAGCATCATTGTCTACAAGCTAATCTACCCCTAAAATGGCATCATATCCTTTCATGTCAAGGCATACTAAGTTTGCGGGGAGATTGTGTCCTTCTACCACTACCTCACAATCAGGATAATAGTTGGTAAGCATAGTTCCAGATCCTAAAGGTGTAGTAATAGCGAGATCTGAAGGTAGGGGAACTGATACAGTTGGTAAGGTTTTTGCAAAAGTGGTGGAGATAAAAGAATGAGAAGCACCAGTATCAAATAGCACGAATGCAGGACGAGAACAGATTTGAAGAGTACCTTCCATGAGCCCATCATTTTGATCCCTGGGCGCTTCTTCTTCATCTATAACTGCATTGAGGCGAGCCTGCCTCCTACGTCCTCCATTATTTGGCTGGTCTTTCATAAGGGGGCAGTCTGGCACATGATGCTCCCTACTCCCACAGCACAAACAAGCACCTAGGCGCTTCCAGCATTCTTCAGCCGAGTGGCCGAACTTCTCACAAAAGGTGCACGCTGAGGCGACTTGCTCCTTTTCTTCCTTCATCTTTTTACTACTCTTTTGAGAACTTCCACCGTTCCTGTTCCTTGATCTTTTCTTATTATCACGGCTTTTGTATGGTTCCGTGATGCTGAACTTCTCCTTCTTATAATGCCGATCAGAGCGCCGGTTAGATTCTTCTCCCATTCCTTTCAACCTTTCGACCTTCTCTAAGGTCCTCTCACATAAATATGCCCTTTGAACCATCTCCGCATAAGTGCAGATATTCTGTGTCCCCAGTTGTTAAATGAAACCGGGCCGTAACCCGTCCATAAATCGGTTTGCTTTTAATAAGTCTGTATTAATCAAATGTGGTGCATACGGTGCTAGCCTTGAAAATTGTAACTCATATTCTGCCACGGACATCATCCCTTGATGAAGGGAGGCAAACTCCATAGCCTTCCTTTCATTTACATGCTCGGAGAAATATTTGGCACGGAATAAAGTGAGAAAAACATTCCATGTATGTGGCGCATCGGCTGGAGGTACCGGAACCGATTTCCACCAAGTGCGAGCATCCTTGTTTAATTGGAACGTAGCTAGACGGACTTTCTCCTGATCAGTGCATTGAATAACATCAAATATCCTATTCATCTCGTCGATCCAATTTTCTGCTTCGTCTGGATTGGATGATCCATAGAAACGCGGAGGATTTAGACTCCGGAAATTACGATGAAGGTCTCCTGCCCTTGCCCCCGCACCACCTTGTGCTATAGTTTGCAGTGCCTGGGTGAGGCCGGCAACAATTTGTTGCATACCGTCCCAATCTACGTGATGAGCCATGATAAGAATAATAAGGTACCTGAGAGAAAATAACAACTTGTTATTTCTCATGAATATTGGAATAAGCATAATAAATCTTAAACTAATTAGCTATCTTATCCCGGGCTCTACCCAATTCTCACATGGGTACGGAAATTTTCTTCCTTAGTTCATAGGTATGGGTCTTTAAACCTTGGACTTATCCTATGACATGACTCTTTTCCTTAAGTCCTGAGACTTAGGATCTGATACCAACTTAACTGTCACGTCCCGAGCCTTTATTACAGTGGAAGACTCGCTCGAGGAGCGCGAACAGTCGGCATGGTAAGCCTCTTGCAAGCAAGAATCAATCAGAGCGCAAGACAATCACACAAGTAAATACAATTGCACAAGATTTAATCAAACTTCAACTTTCTTTCATAATGCTCAATATTCAAGATACAATCACTAATTTGATTTCTATTCTACTAGACTCAAGAAATAGGAAAATTACATTGTCTCAATCTAGACACTTTAACTTCCTAAGTCTTCACTCTCATCTTTATAACACTTTCACTCGCTTCCGGATCCACTACTAGTATAGCCCGAATCCGAATCCGAACTATTTCCATCTCCTAAAAAATATTGGAAAATAGGTCATGAGCACACTTGCCCAGTAGGTATCTTCACATCAACATGAAGGCACTATTTAAGTAATTATCAATTTTGCTCTAAAGAAATAAGGTAAGACCATACGAATGCGAATCAATCATGCGATCAAATCAATAGAAACAAGATAACTATGTAAGATAGAATGATCAAGAATGAGCTAGCAAGAATATAACAAGAACATGATATTGGCCTTCCATGAACAAGAATGTAACGAGATTGTACTAGCAAGCCACATATTCCTCACTTTAGCATCTTATGCTTAAGAGCAAGTGCTTCGTGAATTTCTGTGGAATATCAAGCAAGAATGTCATGTTGTGCCGTGGATCTTCACTTATTTATAGAAATAGTACTCCCAGCGCAATGCGACGCCAGTAGCATCATACCCCATGGTTTATAAAATAGTATGTTTCTGGCAATCAGCCGAGGGGACTAGCATAGAGCCCTTGAACACAATCAGTGCTCGATCACATCTTCAGTTATAAATTAAGCTACTTCCACGCAGTATAACAGTAACGTATGGCCAAGAATATAGCACTTCCAATAATTCCATGATAACTAAAATCAATGAATGAATGCTTCAATTTTGAATATATGAGATCAAGAATGACATTTAAACTAAGTTATGCTTATAGAATAAATCGACAGCATAACGGTATTTTCCTTAACTTCCATTTCTTTTAGATCAATTTAAGCAATAGGACAAGTTCTAGATCATCAAGGTTTGTCTAGAATCATTGGAATATCAACCCTTGGTCAAACCTTGGGTTAACATAAATAAGCTATGTAACGGTCATTTGCTGGGCCGTTACATTATGTAACGCGCCAGTAATAGGCCGTTACAGTGATCCGAGTCCAGAAGGATAAAAATAGACTCAGAGGAATGTGACGGTATGGCACTGGGCCGTTACGTGAGCCTGACGGTCCAGTTCAAGGCCGTTACATTTCAAGAATCAAAAATCACGATAGAGTGTTCTAATTAATGGGCTTTCATTGGTACAACCAACTCGGGGTCCTAGTGGGAATCCTAGGCTCGCGGAGAATTACGGAGGCCTTGAAACAATGATTTCCTAGTCCATTAGAAGGAATATCCAATAGAGAGGTCCTCATGTCCAAGATTATGTTCCTATAGTGCAAAGTGTGAACTAATGACAACATACCGGAATATGTGCCATGTACGTATAGAATTGACTCTATTGACAGAGAGAGATATGTATAATCAATGTGAAAATCATGATAAAAACTCTGTTAATACAATGTTAAAAAGTCATGCTTTATAGTACAAAACTATAGAATTTGGTTTAACAT
The DNA here is from genome assembly GCA_022559845.1 of Amorphophallus konjac. Taxonomy (NCBI): domain Eukaryota; kingdom Viridiplantae; phylum Streptophyta; class Magnoliopsida; order Alismatales; family Araceae; genus Amorphophallus; species Amorphophallus konjac. Next base: position 329,756,737 of record CM040122.1, on the reverse strand, counting down.
AACTTAAGTAGAAGTGATAACAAAACATGCAATACCTATCATGAATAATCAAATATCCTTAAAATCACATGATTAGGTTTAAAAACTTAGGTAACTAGGCTTTAACTATAATAAGATTGGCAGGTTATATTCTGTCTTAGGTTTGACAGAACAAAGATTCCAAAGGTCTTAAGAGGGGGCGTCACACGGTCATGATCAAGCCGTTACTTGAATGTAACGCGTCTGTCCAAGCGCGTTAGAAACATCAATGCAATTCAAATACTACAGAGTTTGTAACGGTCTGTAGTAGGGCCGTTACTTGAAAGTGACAGTCCTATTCTAGTGCGTTACAGTATCTGTTAACAGAAAATAATCATATAAACTAAGAGATCAACTCACATCATATCTTTTATCAAAACATGATGAGTTTCTAGTCATGTTAACGAAGTAAGGCCATCTACATGCATAGGTAATCATGAATAGATGAATAGTCATGTTTTAATTTCTTAATTTGGCTAAGAGGTGCATGATGTGCATAGAACATATAAAACATGAAATCAATGCTCTATAATGCATGGAATTCAATCAAACCAGAGGGCTTTTAGTCCTATCATGCTATTTTTGCCGTTCATGAGATAACCTACCTCCTACTTGGACTGTAGTTTCTGAATTTGGTTGAGAACCCTGCCCTAGATCCCTTCCTTCTCTTGTAACTTTTTTAGCAACTTCTTTAGACTCTAACTCCACGCCCTCTTGACCTAAAGATGTGAAATTCTGAGGGGAGTTAGTCTAAAGTATTTTAAATAAATTATTCTAAAGAACTTACCTGAGATAATGACTCCTTACCTTGCTTCCTTACGCCCAAGAAGTAAGGGTCGCACAGTTCAGAACTATGCCCTATTTATAGAGTTTAGGCTAAGGTTAGAGGATTAGATCGAGTTTAGAGTCCTTATTTCATCAAATCCTAATCTCTAAGAGTCCTTAGAGTTTTTACAATCCTTCCCAAGTCGATCCATAGTGGATAGGAACATCAAGTTCCAATCTTTTCATGAGTCCCTTCACTTACGGAACTAACAGGAATGTAGCGGTCGAGTGCCCATGCATTACATGGCTGTGGCGGTCTTACGATAGACCGTTACAGTCATCGTAGCTTAGAGTTTCAATTTATAAAAACTCTTTTGTTAATTATCTAAATAATTATCTTATATTATTAGTATTTATCCTTAATATCTGTGGATAGGCTTAAATACCTTCTAGAATATGTTCCAAACCTAATGGTCTAGGTCCTAAACCCTTTTGGACTTCAATTAAGTGGGTTGGGTTAATTGATTAACATAATTTTGGCATTATATTAATTATTTAGCCCAATTAATGCCAGAATATTATTTAAATAACTAGATATTACTTTTATAAATTTTGGGGCTCTACAGCCTGTGACACGTCTAGGGTAGACCGTCAGGCTCTGGGTTGCCCCGGGCGATTTGCAACCACGTTTCTGTTCCGACCGTGGTCACCGTGCGATGGTGCTGGTACGTGGGGTGGTCCCCGTATGTTGTCGGATGCGGATGATGTTTTCCGTTGACTTGATAGTCTACTCCGTAGTGACCCTCCACTAGTCGTAGCATGCTTACACGTGTGTGGTCCCACCAGGGAGTGGTGGAGAGGCTACCTTGAGGATAGTTTTTGACTGGTTTCCGTCGGCCCCTCGTCGGTAGCCAGAGTCCGGCTCCAGGGGAAAACCAATTAGAGGCCAGACCTAGGATGTACGATCTGTGTGTGCACACGTGGTTCGGGGCGGTTGGACCCACGCTGACGTGCATGACCCCAGCTAGTCACTCGTTTGTGGTTACTTGTTCGGTGTTCGTGCCTTTGGTAGTAGCTACCACGTCAGGCAGTTCACCTGCGGTGCGGTGTAAGACGTCAGGGGATGCTACCGACTGTGCTTCTAGTGGGAGGTACTCCTGTCGAGTCGGGAGTGTCAGACTGTCAGTCCTTGCGACTTCGACCTTCGGGTTTCATCGTGTTGACCGTGGTGCTCCGGTCGTTTCACCGTGGCACGTGTGTCAATTTTCGTGCCGTGGGAGCGGTGTTTTGTTGATTGCAGGGCTTCCCTTTCTGAAGTACTCGTTTACTGCTAGCGTAGCGGTTTCTCCGTTTACTAGGTAGGGTTCGAGTGATCCCTACTGAGTCTTGTTCCAAGACTCATTCCCTACTTATTTTCACCATGTTTCAGGTGAGTCGCGGCCTCAGGGGAGCGCGTCTGAGGCTCAGCGTGGTTTAGGTGCCCAGTGTTAGTGCCAGAGATCAGAGCCGAGGTATGTCCCGTGTAGCTATACTTTTCTTTCTTATCTCTGTACTACTTGTGGACTACTGCTATTGGTATTTTTATATCTTGTGGACCATGTATCATGTAACCTGTTAATTTATTTCCTGCTTAATAATATAACTGTTCATTTCTGTAATTATTTGTGATACTTGTGTAGTCTCCACACCATTCCTTTAACCCTTCCGAGTCTTCGGGCTCGTGGGTGGTGGTACGAGTCTCGGGTTATCGGGCCTTCCCGGTAATCAGATTCTCGGGTCGTTACACCCAAGTCCCATTATTATTGCCGCTAGCCTCCCTCCGAAAGTAGAAGAATATCTAATCAAGGTTCTAAGGGAGTATAGTGATTCTTTCGCCTGGTCTTATGATGACATGTCGAGTCTTGACCCCTTTTTAGTGGAACACCGACTAGTGCTTAAACTAGGGGCAACACCCGTAAAATAAAGGTCAAGAAGATTTCACCCCCACATGGCCTTGAAGATTAAAGAAGAGGTCGATAAATTGTACAAGGCCAGATTCATTAGAGTCGTCTTATATCCTCAGTGGATGGCAGACAGTGTCCATGTCATCAAGAAGGATGGAAAGGTGCGTATTTGCATTGATTTCAAGAATCTTAATAAAGCATGTCCCAAAGATGATTTCCCACTACCTCACATAGATGTCCTGGTGGATAACACCGCCGGGTACGAAGCTTTATCATTCATGGATGGTTACTCAGGCTACAATCAGATTCGTCTCGCTCTGGAAGATCAAGAGAAAATCTCCTTCACCACGCCCTGGGGCACGAATTGCTACGTGGTTATGCCGTTCGGCCTGAAGAACGCAGGTGCCACCTATCAGAGGGCAATGATGGCCATCTTCCACGACATGATGCAATCTACATGGAAGCTTACATAGATGACATCTTGGTGAAGTCGAGAACGAAGGAAGAACACCCCCTTATTCTGGCTAAGGTGCTGCAGAGAGCTAGGGAGTACAAGCTTAAAATGAATCCGAAGAAGTGTGTTTTTGGGGTCTCTTCAGGGAAGCTGCTAGGCTTTATAGTTAGTAAACGGGGGATCCAGATTGATCCTAATAAAGCAAAGGCCGTCATGGGCATGCCTCCGCCTAAGAATATTACAGAACTTCGAGGACTTATTGGTATATTGCAATTCATCAGAAGATTCATATCCCAACATTCTCAGAGGTGCCGCCCATTTTATAAATTACTAAAGGTGGGGGTCAAGTTTGAATGGAATCAAGATTGTCAAAATGCCTATGAGGACTTAAAGGTCTATCTATCCAATCCCCCGGTTTTGCAACCTTCTGTCCCTGGGAAACCCCTGATCCTATACATCTCGGTCATTGAGGACTCCGTAGGGGCAGTTTTAGCGCAAGTAGATGATGAAGGAAAAGAGCGGGCAGCTTATTATCTCTCTAGGTTATTTAACCCGGCTGAGACCAAATACACTGCTTTGGAGAAGACTTGTGCTGCCTTTGTGTGGATAGCTCAGAAGCTCAAACACTACTTCCTAGCCCACCCAGTTAGGTTGATCTCTCGAATGGACCCGATCCGCTATCTCTTAGAAAAGCCAGTCCTTTCTAGTAGGTTAGCTCGCTGGTAGAGCTTCCTATCTCAGTTTGATATCACGTTTATCGTTCAGAAGGCAGTCAAAGGATATGCCATCGCTGAGCATCTTGCCCATCTTCCCATTCCGTGCACTGACTCTATTCAGGATGATTTCCCTGATGAGCATCTCTCTGTCCTTGCTCATCATCCCTTTTGGTCTCTGCACTTCGATGGTACACTCAATTCTCAGGGTCGAGGGATAGGCGCTGTAACGACCCGAGAATCCGATTACCGGGAAGGCCCGATAATCCAAGACTCGAACCGTCGCCCACGAGCCAGGAGGGCTCAGAAGGGCTAAAAGATTGTGGAGGCACAAAGAAATATAAAATAAGGTAGGACAATTAACAGAAATAAATAAACAACGACTGTTACAACAGAGTCCAGTCTAACAGAAAGTACAGTCTAAAGCAGTAAAAACGTAACACATGCCGAGTGAACACTCGGCCCGATGAACTGGCAACTAAGAACCTCCGTACCGCACCCTCGAACCTCGAGGAAGAACCGCCACACCTGAAAAGCAGGGAATGAGTCTCCAAAATAGAGACTCAGTAGAGATCCCGCGGAACCCCAACCGGAAACGACGGCGATAGCGGAAAGGAAAGCTACAACAACAGCAGGAACAGTGAAATGGTGGCCGGTCAAAACTCGGCACTACAGCTACTCCTACTATACTGGAAAACACACCCCGATCTCACGGTCGGGGGCTACCGAACTACACTAGTACCACTTACCGAAGTAAAAACCCACGGCACCCACGCCGTACAGGTCTGTCTCCCAGGACACGGCCAACCTGGACACGATATCCAAGGTGTAACCCTGACCATCCGGTCGCGGGTATCGCACAATAAGACGCAACCTCGGTAAAGCCATTAGCACTAGTCTCACGGCACGAAAACTGACACATGTGCCACGGTGAAACGACCAGAACTCAACAGTCAACACGACCGAAAATCTGAAGGTCGAAGTCATGGAAACTGACAGTCTGTCACTCCCGACTCGACAGGAGTACCTCCCACTAGAAGCATAGTCGGTAGGGTCCCCTGACGTCTTACACCGCACCGCAGGTGAACTACCTGATGTGGTAGCGCCTACCAGAGGCACGGACACCGTACAAGTAATCACAAAGCAGGTGACTAGCTGGGGTCACGCCCGTCAGCGTGGGTCCAACTGCCCCCAACCACGTGTTCACACACAGACCATGCATCCCAGGTCTAGCCTCTAACTGGTTTTTCCCTCAACCAGACTCTGGCTACAAGACGTGGGGCCCGACGGAAACCAGTCTAAAAACCATCCTAAGGGTAAGCCTGTACACCTACTCCCAGGTGAGACCAGCACATGCGTACTGGTAGGCTACGACTAGTGGAGGGTCACTGAAGGAGTAGACTCTCAAGCCAACGGAACACAACGTCTGAACCCGGTGAAGTATGGGGACCGTCCCACGTACCAGCACCGTCGCACGGTGACCACAGTCGGAGAAGAAACGGGACTCACAGTCCACGGGCCACGCACCCGGCCACACAGAAATGTAGAAACACGGTTCCCAAGGTAGCTCACAAGCCGCCAAACCGAATCCCACTCACAGGGAAAAGTGGGAACCTTCCAGCCCCAGGCTGGGCAACTGAACTCGCAGTCCGAGGCCTCACACATGGCCCACACGGAAAGCACAGAAGCACGATTCCCCGGGTAACGCACAAGCTGCCACGCCGATAACTGGACTCACAGTCTAAGGCCAAACACAAGGCCCACTTGGGAATCATCTTCCAGGAAGACTCATGGCATGCGGGGGAAACCCCACCGCACACACACCAATACACGGTGACTCGGTCAAGCGTAACACAAAAGCCCGGAACACGAGGAGTCACCCGGACTCTCAAACCCACGGGCATGCCAAACGAGGTAACACGGTTCTCCCGACACCCTCAAGACACGGACACAGAACCCTCGGGGTGTCTGGGACATCCAAGAGACCGCAAGTCGACCATTGGGTCGCAACCGGGTCGACTAGGGACCTACACAATGTGAAACAATCACGGTAAGCACGAAGAACCACTTTGGCGCAACACAGTGCCTGGCGGTCTACCTTTGGGCCGTCACTGCTATAACGGTCCAAGGCTACATTGCCACAGCACTCTAACGGTCCAACACAAGAGCGTCATGCGAGAGGGGAAACACTAACTATGACGCACCCACCCGGGGGCATCACAGTCTCTAACGGACCAAGCCTGGTGCGTTAGAAGACAGAACGAAACAGGTTGTGACACACACCCCTCGGGGCGTCACAGCCTGTGACGGTCCTACCTAGGCGCGTCAGAATAATGAGTTGCGTCAGCTCTGACGCTCCCATACAGGGGTGTCACAGTGCTCTGACGGTCCACCCCTGGTGCGTCAGAGACTCGTCCAACGGTATGAAAACACGAGAATGGACGTAGTGGTCGAACCCATGCGTGTCACACCCTCTGGCGGCTTATCGCGGGACCGTCAGAGCGACCAACGCCCTGCCAACAAAACAGGACCCTATGACGTACCCTCCTTGGCACGTCACAGCACGTAACGCACCCACCTTGGGGCGTTACAGACTATGACGGTCACTGGAAGGACCGTCACACCGTCCCGAGAACGCTACGGCGGGAAACGACCTAAAAATCGTCCCACGCCCCCATACCTCCACGGGAGAGGGGGAAAACAATGGGGAAGCCCTCAAATAGCCCCTAGCATGCATCTATGGCCTCGGATCGGCCAAAAACGTAATGAAACGACGGATCGACGCTCAACCCCAAAAACATGAATTTTTCCCAAAATCCCCAAATACGCCCGCTCGGCTCACCACGGCTTACAAAACTCACGGGAAAGGGAATGCACGAGCTGGGGGTTCATCTCCCTACCTCCACCTACGATTTCGCGCCCCGAGCTCACCGATCCGCGAAGAAACGCCGTTTAAACCCTCGCCGGCTCGCGATCCCACGAACCGCCTCCATCATCGTGATCCTCGTCCCGAGCCCGTCGCTCCACGTCCCACGAGCCACGCCGCCCCGCCCTTGCCACCTCCGTCGACTGCCCGGAGTGATAGGGGGAGAGGAGAGAGTGTGAGAGAGAGAGGAAGGGAAGAGAGAAATGGGAGATGGGGAGAGAGAAAAGGGAGGGGGTTTATATAGAAAATCTAGAAATTTTAGAAAATATCAAAAAATAGAAAAATACACCCCCGCGATCCTTGGAACACGCTGATCACCGTGGTAACATCCTGGCATTGGAGAACGCAACGGTTCACCCTATACGAGGTTCCAAAGGTCCTACAGACGGAAAATAAGCGTAAAACCCAAAACACAACCCGGGACCCACAAAGGCGCTCCGAAAATTGCAGAAATTACCGGCGTGCTCCTCACAACACCATGGACCCAAGGAAACACACGTGCACACCACCAGAGGGTCCGACAATCCGATAAAAATAGTCTGAATCCTGATCGGACTCAAATCCGAAACACATGGAAAGACGATCCAAAACCCACGGATCCAGATCCAAAAAACCCGGGGCATTACAGGCGATGTTCTGCTCACTCCAGAAGGGGTGACGATTCCCTTCGCTTATCAACTCCGATTTCCTGCTACCAACAACATCGCCGAGTATGAAGCTCTCCTAGCCGGATTGAAGCATGCCTATCTTTTAGGTGCACGTTACTTGAATATCATAGGGGACTCTCAGCTCATCCTGCGGCAAGTTTTGTCCACTTACCGCACCCGTGACCCTAAGCTCAAGCCATATCAAGATTTGGTCACGCTCTTAGCAAGGAAATTCTGTAAGTTGATCTACATCCATACTCCCCGGTCTCAGAATATTCTAGCTGATGCTCTAGCATCCCTCACTTCCTCTCTATCTTTTCCTCTCAGTTGGAGTACTGAGACTATTGTCGTTCAGAGATTGGACGCACCCTCTCTGCATGATCCTTGGTATGTCAACCTTAGCAAAACTGTAGAGGCGAGGGCTGAGAAGGAAGATCTCAAGGAAGTATCTTTGATGGAGTTAGAAGAGATCCTGGAGGAAGAAGAATTGCCCTGGTATTATGAAATTGAGTTGTATTGCAAGGATGGATCGTTCCCAGAAGGGGCAAATGCCGAGCAGCGCAAGTCAATAAGAAGAGCCACCACAAGGTATACTATCATCGCAGGTGAACTATACAGGTGCGCTACCAATGGGATTCTCATGAGATGCTTAGATGATGATGAAGCTTAGAAAGTGGCCGAAGCAGCCCATTCTAGTGAGTGTGGAGGTCATGTTAATGGCCAGGCTCTAGCGAAGAAGATCCTTAGGCAGGGTAACTATTGGCCCACTCTAGAGGAAGATTGCTCCCTCTATGTCCGGAGGTGTCTTAAGTGTCAACTCCATGCTGATAAGATTCACGCTCCAGCTTCATCTCTTCATCCTCTATCTGCTCTTTGGCCATTCTCTATGTGGGCGTTTGACGTTGTCGGCCCGCTCGGTGATCCCAATTCTCAGATCAAGCAAAAATCCTTCATCCTTACCGCCACTGAGTACTTCACCAAGTGGGCTGAAGTCGAAGCGTACACAGAGATTAAAGCTACCACGGTGTGCCGCTTCATCATGAAGAATATCATCTCGTGGTTCGGGGTGCCAAGCAGCATCGTCACCGACAACGGACCCCAGTTCATCTCTCAAGAGCTCAAGGACTTATGTAAGAAGTTCAATATTGCATTGCATCATTCATCTCCATATTACCCGCAAGGCAACGGCCAGGCCGAAGCCACTAACAAAACCCTTCTTAAAATCATAAAGAAAACATGCGAATCTCACAAATTCTTTGATTGGCCAGAACAATTAGTGGAGGCTCTCTGGGTTTACCGCACCTCCGTCCGTACTCCCACGGGGCAAACCCCCTATACTCTTACCTATGGAATGGAGGCGGTGCTCCCATATGAGATCCTGATCCCTTTCCTAAGGGTACAGCTCGATAAGGAACTTAATCTTGATGAACGTCGAGAGGCATTACTCGTCCAGCTAGAACTCTTAGATGAGAAGAGGATGAATGCGGCTGATCACGTATCCGTTTATCAAAAGAGAGTTTCGCGTTATTTTCAAAATAAGGTAATTGAACGCAAATTTTAAAAAGGTGATATGGTTTTGAAACATAAATTCATTCGGTCTGCAGGTCCTAGGTCTAAATTGCAACTTAACTGGGAAGGGCCGTTCGTAGTCAAAGAGGCCTATCTAGGGAATGCTTACCGCTTAGTGAACGTCGAAGGTGAGGAGCTCGCTCATGCTTGGAATGGGTTGTATCTTAAGCATTTCTTTCCTTAGAGTCTAAACCAGTGTCACCCAGGTAGCAAGGTGTCATTTCCCTCTTACCATAAAACAGGACCCCGAGCACAGCAATCACACACTACACGACATCCCTGGTCGGGTCTCCCACTCTGTAGACACCGTTTCTCCTTGGCCATGCTTGGGGGGAAAATCAAAGTCCTTCTCCGTTTCTTTCTTCGGCTGAATCTAGGGGCAAGAGATAAGTAAGGAGGTGACGACCAATCTAGGTACCCTGACAGGAGGAGGTCTCAAATAGGGGTAGTCCGTTATGACCTGACGTCACAAGAAAAAAAAAGGGGGGGGGGCAAAGAAAAGGAGCATTCATCAAGACAAAAGAAAAAGTTTATCTCAAAAGTCTATCAATCATAAATTCAAAGCTCCAAAGGAAAATAAAAGGCTAGGCATGGCAAGAGTGGCAGTATAGTTTCCCCGCGGGACGCATGAGCCCGGTCGTATGCGTGCCTAGAATGGACTAAGGTTCGATGACGGACACAAAGCCCCGGCGCAACAGACCGAATCTCTGAATGGGCCGTCTAGAGAGGAACTCGAGCCCTGAAAGTTTCTACACCTGGCCTAAGCTTATCCCCGTGTTCTATTTTCCTTTTCAAGACTAAAACAAGTACCCTGGGTATGGCCTTGGTAGAAGCACAGTCATGCAGGTTAAGGCCCTGGCCAGGGGTTGTCACCTCTATTACACGCTAACCTCGGGAACTCTCAATGGAATAGGGAAGACCCGCGTTTTTAAGGGGCAAGCACTGGTTTTCAAAAAAAAATCATATATTTCAAAATCCAAAAAATCATATATTTCAAAATAAAAAAAAATCATATATTTCAAAATCTAAAAAAATTAAATATTCCAAAAATCCCAAAAATACCATCATATGCATTGCATGCATTGCATTATTTCATTCCTATTATTCGCCTATGTCTAAGTATGTGCAGAACGCAGGATCAAGCCCAAAGTTCAAACCCACAAGTCCACAGGTTCATGTTCTCTGATGGTCTATGGATGGGCCGTCACATCTCTCTGACGGATGAAGGTCCGACCGTCACCACTCTTCCAAAGGCAAAAACTCTATAGCTCGTATGAATCTCTCTAACGCGTCTGCATTAGACCGTTATCTTTCTCTGACGGCCTATATTTAGACCGTTAAATATTCCAGAGAGTGTGAAACACTCAGTTTTCTTGAGAATCACCCTTCTGACGGTCTATCATGAGACCGTCAGAGTTCTGTGGCGGCCTATGTAGGACCGTTACATGAACCAGAAACTCTATTTTCAAGGTAAAATAGAACAAGATGCAAATCAAATCTATATCTCATCAAACTAAAGTCTTCATTCAATCACGGTGAACATCAGGTTGTCAGTAATACCAAAGGAAATCTTTCAATAAAAAGTTCAAACTACATTCAAGTTTCTGTCCGCATAAGGTCAGATCTTGCGGAGTTCTTTCACGTAAGCGCGGCGTTGTTCGTCGTCTTCTTCCACTTCTTCTTTCCACGGGCGCATTTTGCTGATCTCCCACATCACTAGTGCTCTCCGGACTTCTCTCTCGTCCTCCTCGGTCCCCATCTTCCTAGCTACAAGGGGAGGGAAGTGTGATAGTGCAGGAATCTCTATTCGAGGTAGCCCGATCTGAAGGTAGCATCGATGCGGGTTGTAGATCGCCATGGTGGTGTCTCCACTAGCTGAAGATCTAGGCGAGGTCGCCATGGAATTCTGAGGATGGTGCTCCGAAGAACTCGGGGTTGCATGGTGAATTTGTCCACGGGCAAGGTGTTGAGGAAGAGGCGCCAATCGTCCCATGTTTTCTTGTTCGCCGTCCGGCATTCAACCTGCGAGGTGAACCCAAATGCTCCTCCAATGAAGAATAAAGGGTGGCTCCCGAAGATACGGCTAGCTGAAGATATGTCTTCCTTGGGTTGAAACTTAATTCTCACTCTCATCCAACACTCAAGGAGTATCATTGAGCCGAATAAAGGTCCCCCTAAGCACGCTGAGCTAAGCCCTCCATAAAGGTATGAAAGGACCGCTTGAGAAATGGACAAACCCCGCCACAGCCCACTAATGATACAGAGATTTTAGATATCTAGAAGGTGGTCGGTGGTGGAGAAGAGGAAGATCCCGCACAAGCAAATCGACACGGCTTTAGCTATGTCTTCATGTCTCTCCCACTTGTTCTTACAATGAGAGACTATCCATTGAGCCATGGGTATCAAGTGAATATGGCATGGGCTGATGTGGACGCGCTTTTCGTTTACATTCTTTACTCTTTTGTTTCTATGGTTTATTTATTGGCGTGCCAGTCACATATGTGACTATTTCATTGTGCGCTCGATCTGACTTCTAATCAGTCGATTGTGAGTGATCGTGTCTGGACCAAAAGTCCGTTATACCATAAAGGTTATGACGTTAATTACGTCCTCCCTAAGAAGGACAACCCTTGATTAAACGTTAAAGTAAGAGGAGACCGGCGGCAAAAGCCCAAATGAGAGCATGCTAATTTATCTGCAAGACATTGAGTAGACTGGATAAAGCGAGGGTATATCAGGTGCGGAGCAAATCCGGTAGCATATCCCCATATCTTGGATCATGCCAAGGAGAGATAGACCATCATCCACGGGATGCCGGGACGAAGGCCGAAAGAGAAGGGCACTAGGCCCGGGAACACTGTTTGCATTCATAGCACCGGTTGATATTCCCTTGGAAACCATCGGAGCACATGCAGTGGCAGAGCTCCTTAGGTTCATAGGGTTACAGAGGAATCCTGATCGGGACCGAGTAGTGTAGGGGAGGCCATTCCCCATTAGTTTATCTCCTAAGGCATGCATGATGACCTCTGGATATCCCTCAGGTAGGTACAGTGGAGTAATCAAGAGTTGGACTGAGGTGGAGATGGAAATTCCTAGTGCAGAGCTTTGGTGGAACCTTCTCGGCACAGTTTTCACATAAAATGGAGGGGTTTGTTGGCATAAAGGAGGGGTTCTCGGCATAGCTAGGTTCTCGGCGCGTAATATGCCATGCCGGGAACTATTCATCATGCTAGGAAGGTCCCGTGCTGGGAAGGTAGGGGTTTGTTGGCACAAAAGAGGGATCTCGGCACAATTACTAGGAATGTAGAAAGGGCTTCTCGACACGGCTTGGGAAAGGGTTCTCGGTGCGCGAAGGGCCGCGCCGGGAACTGTTCATCGCGCCGAGAGATTCTGGCGCCGGGAAGGTAGGAGTTTTGGGCGCCGGGAAGGTTTATGAGATTTCACGGTGCTCTGTTTTAAGAGTTTTTGTGATTTAGGCTTCGATTGAGGTAGAGTTTAGGACACAAATGGGAGGCTGGATCAGGGCATTTGCTGGGCAGTGCCAAGGAATCAAAGGGGGGATGTAGAATCCGTCGAGGGATCACGATCATCAGCCGTTTACAGCCCTCTGGGACAAATGTTCTTTCCCAGTCGCCACTCGTCCAGGGAATCAAGAGATAGCCATCTCAGATCCCTGGAGCGACCCTAGTGGCTTGAGAAGAGGAGACTGAACGAGAGAAAGGAGGGCTTCGTGATGCCAGCATCACTGACAGGGGGATAGGATAGAGCCCAAAGACCCATGGAAGCGAGGATCGGGGCTCTACCTTCGTTGTTCCTCTAGGAATAGCAGTCAGAGGGCGGAAATCATCCGAAAACCCCGATCATCGGAATGACTGATTCATGTAATAAACAGCACATGCTCCAAAGAACAGAGGAACTAAAGGTCTCATCATTTCATTTATTAGCCTTTTGATATTATGTTTAGTTTCCACATCTCTTTTAGTGCCAGCTCTTGGAGAAATTTAGGCAACACCTCCCTCGGATTTAGCATTTGCCAGGGAATGATAGACAATCACCCACGGAGTGTCGGGGTGAAAGCCAGAAAAGAAGGGTATTAGACCCCTAGCCAGTGTGCGTGCTTGCAGCACTATCTTAATATCCCTTTTACGGCCATCAAAGCCCATGCAGTGGCAGAGCTCATTTGGTTAGTAGGGTATGTGAACAAAGTCCACTCCAAACGATATAATGTAGGGGGAAGTTGCTCCCCATTGATTTGATCCTTGAGACGGGTATGATGACCATGAATATCTCTCAATAGGATGTAGGGTTGCCTTGGGTGAATTACAAGGGTGTAGGAATAAGTTCTTGGCCGGTAGCAAGGGGTTCTCGGCCTGGCTCCAAGGATTGGAGAGTTCTCGGCGCAGGAATTGGGAGTTAGAAAGGGGAGGCCAAGGTTCTCGGCGCCCAAGGTTCCCGGCGCGCTAACCAGCGCGCCGAGGGCTATTCATGGCGCCGGGAAAGTCCTGGGCCGAGAAGGTCTGGGCGCCGGGAAGTCCCTGCTTTGGGGTTTTAGGGGTTTTGTTCTTGGCTCTGCTATGGGAGTTTTGGGGGTTCTTCAGCATGGATTCCAGACTGGATTCGGGGTGTAAGAAGGCTGGATCGGGGTTTTATCAAGGTAGAGCCCGGGAAATGCTTGGAGGTAAGATCCATTGAGAAATCTGGGTCATCAACTATTGAAACCCTCGGGATATATACATATAATTTTATTGCCTGCTGTCCATGTGATCAAGAGATTGATGTCTCTGATCCCTGAGCAACCTGAAGGCTCGAGAGAGGGCTAAAATCTTTGCAGGAAGCATGTCATTAAGAGAAGAAAGGATAAGGAGATGAAACCCAATAACCCATTGGATGAGGGCCGGTGCTCCATCCTCATCTTTTCTCAAAGGACAGACCCCCTGATATGTGAAAGATACGGAAACCCAGAATATCAGAGTCATCAAGCATCTTGCTGAACAACACGTACAGAGGGGGAGACAGATGACGGAGCAAGGTATCAGTGCCTCTACTGCCAGGGGACGAGAGAGTCCAAGATCCACTGAAAGGATTTGAACCTCACGAGAACCCTTCTGGAGCAGCCAAGGCCAGAACCCGGGGGTAGGGAAACATACACAGAGTAATATAGAGAAAGAATAACAGCGAACACTATGCATGCAGTGCTCTTTCACCCCTTTTATTCATCCAATCATCACACAAGTTACATCAGATGGTCTCCATCAAACCAAAAGGAAGAAATGAAGGAAACCCAACAGGAGACACATGGTTTCATCGGGACGAACTGATCGTCAGATAAGAACATAAACATTAGGGAAAGAAAAATACAGTAGAGAAAATAACAGAGAAACTATGGGGGAGGGCGGAGTATTGACTCCTCTCCCTCCCCAGCTGCCCACCTTCTTCTCTGATCTCTTGGTCTCTTCTCTTTTTTCCTTTTTCTGTTGACGCTGCTCTTCTATTCTCCTTCTTTTTTTGTTCCTTCGAGAGAAAAGGGGGGTTTTATAGCCGCTGCTGAGTATCTTCTTGGTGGGCCTATCTCGGTGCGCATTACATACCTTCCCGGCGCGCCACAGCTTCCCGGCGCGCGAGTCAGCTTCCCAGTGCGCAAGGCTCAATTGGGCCTTGGGAGGATCTCGGCACCATAATCCTAGGCCCATTTAGGGTTCTTGACGCTTCAATTCCTCTTATCAGCGGGTTCAAGCTGTCAAAGCTATCCAGCCTATCTTTTCGTTTGCTAATCCTTCAAGTCTGTCGGAACAAACGAAGGCCTCTTTGTTGGTGAGTTGGTATAGTTTCATCAGAACATTTCTGGAGGTTTTCATCAGTCAATAGACTGCAGTTCTTTATCAGCACTGCCATCTGAGTGACAACAACACCGGATATCAGCTTGGTCGGGGAGGACTTCAGCCGGGTAGATAGTTTTAGTGATGACTCTTCTATAGTTCTGGCTTTGCAGGAATCCCTGGGATCTTTATCTCTGATTTGATCTTCTCTTCGGTCCCATCTTTGTTCTTGATTATATTTCAGGTGTCAACAAATGCCCCCCACCTGTGGACGGCGTAAGTGCAGAATAAGCGGCACGGTGTCCGCAGGTGCATCATTTAGCATCTGAGAGTATCTTTCTCAGCCTTTCAATACTGGTTTTCTTTGATCTTTCAGCTTGATAGCTTTACTGCAATGGCTTTGAAGTTGCAGAAGGTAGAGTACAAATCTGACCTGGAGAAAATGAACTCTACTCTTCAGGAGCGCAAATGCCAACTGTAGTCTCTGACACAGCGGGAGCAGCTTATATGCAACCGGATAGCATTCTAGAAGCAGAACTGGCTGATCTCCGAGGTGAACTGTCGCAGATAACAACCTCTCGGCCATAGTTCACAGAGGAAGTAGCTTTGTTGGAGGAGCATGTGGTGTCTCTTCAGGACGAGTCCGCTCGGCTGCAAGAGGAGGAGGCTCGTCTACATGAGTTGGGGGCTGCTTCGTATGTAGATCTTCTGGCTTTCGAAGACATCTTTCGGCGCCAGTGAACATCTCTTCTTTTTTTTCTTTTTTTTTCTTTTTTTTCTTTTCTTTCCCTCTCTTTGTAATACAATTCCCCCTCAGGGGCTCCTCTTGTACTCTTTTTTCGTCTTTATGTAGTGAAAAGGAATCTTTATGATGGTCTCATATGTGGCTGCTCCTCATTTATTGCATTATCATTACTTCATGATGATTCGGCAGCGGTTTTAGCAATCCTCATGCGGATAACCCATATTTAGCAGGAGAGCGTCCACCCCTTCAGAGAAAGGATGGGGGACTCGCTCCACCGCGCGACGGTATCCAGAGGGTGCTTAAGCCGAATCTTGTGGGTAGTTGAATGAAAGCGATTTAGAACATCGTCTGGAACAAACAAATGGTTCATCCCGGACAGGTTTCAAAGCTGGCCGGGGCAATGTGCCAATCGACCAGTGACTGATTTTATCATCGATATTGGGTTTATATCGATGCAAAGAAGTTTTATAGGTTTCATCAGAATAGACATAAGGTCTAGACTGGGTAGACTTGATCACAGGTGGGACGTGAAATGGGTATGTGGTTTTCATCAGGACGGACGTAAAGTCTGAACTGGACATGTTTTATCATTGATCGGGCAATGTGCCGGTCGACCAACAGTTGGTTTCATCATCGATATTGGGTTTATATCGATGCAAAGGAATTTCATAGGTTTCATCAGGATAGACGTAAGGTCTAAACTAGGTAGGGTTTCATCATTGATCGGGCAAGGTGCCGGTCGATCAATAGCTGGTTTCATCATCGATATTGGATTTATATCGATGCCAAGGAATTTCATAAGTCTTATCAGAACAGACATAAGGTCTGAACTGGATAGGGTTTTATCAGTGATCGGGCAAGGCGCCGGTCGATCAATGGCTGGTTTCATCATCGATATTGGGTTTATATCGATGCAAAGGAATTTCTTAAGTTTCATTAGAATAGACGTAAGGTCTAAACTGGATAGGTTTCATCATTGATCGGGCAAGGTGCCGGTCGATCAATAGCTGGTTTCATCATCGATATTGGGTTTATATCGATGCAAAGGAATTTCATAAGTTTCACCAGAATAGACGTAAGGTCTAAACTGGATAGGGTTTTATCAGTGATCGGGCAAGGCGCCGGTCGATCAATGGCTGGTTTCATCATCGATATTGGGTTTATATCGATGCAAAGGAATTTCATAAGTTTCATCAGAATAGACGTAAGGTCTAAACTGGATAAGTTCATCGCGGGTGGGACATAGAATGGTGTGCAATCTCATCAGAACAGACGTAAGGTCTATCCCAGCAGGGTTTCGTCATTGATCGGGCGAAGTGCCGGTCGATCAACAGTTGGTTTCATCATCGATATTGGGTTTATATCGACGCAAAGAAAGTTTAAGTTTCATCAGAATAGACGAAAGGTCTAAACTGGTAGGATTTCATCGTTGATCGGGCAAGGTGCCGGTCGATCAACAGTTGCTTTCATCATCGATATTGGGTTTATATCGATGCAAAGAAGAGTTTAATAAGTTTCATCAGAATAGATGAAAGGTCTAAACTGGCAGGGTTTCATCATTGATCAGGCGAGGTGCCAGTCGATCAGTGGTTGGTTTCATCATCGATATTGGGTTTATATCGATGCAAAGAAGAGTTTAATAAGTTTCATCAGAATAGACGAAAGGTCTAAACTGGACAGAGGATTTCATCATTGGCCGGGCGAGGTGTCGGTCGATCAACGGTGGGACGTAGGTAGAGGTGTAGGTCTCGTCAGGATAGACGTAAGGTCTATTTCGGTAGGTTTTATCGCGGGTTGGACTCCGCCAAAAAAAAAAATTATGTAAGTTTCATCAGGATAGGCGTAGGGTCTATCCTGGTAGGGTCTCATCATTGAACAGGCAAGGAGCCGATCGATCAAGGGAAGGTTTAAGAGTTTCATCAGGACAGACGTGAGGTCTGAGCTGGACAGGCTTTATCAGAATGGTGATGGGTTTCATTATTGGTGGGCATTTGAAAGAGGGTATGTAGATTTCATCAGGGTAAACGTAAGGTCTATCCCGGAAAGGTTTTATCATCGGCGGGGCATGGAGCCAGTTGACTGACGGAAGGCTTCATCAGTGAAGGGGAGGTAAAGGCAGCGTGCCGGTTGGCATGGAACTTTTGAATTACCACATTACTGACCCAAGTGCCCTTTCGGGTTTTCACCGGAGCCAGCCCCCTCTTGCTTTTGCCCACGCGCCCTTTTGGGTTTTCACGTGGCGGGGTACCCGATTTTGCCCGCAGTGCCCTTTCGGGTTTTCACCACAGCTGGATTTTGGCCATTTTTTTGCCCTTGCTCAGAATGCCTGAACAAGTCTGGCAGGGCATCTCTATTTTTAGCCCCCATTTTGTCTCTTTTCTCTTCTTTTTTTTATTGGGACTTTGGCTTTGTAATCCATGTGCTCAGCTTGTGTATGTATCATCATTGATGTGGGTGCTAACACCAATGCAAGGGGCATATGGTTTCATCGTCTACCTAGGCAGAAGGCCTGGGTCGACTTGAGTGTGTTTTACGGCTTAGGCGCGAAGCCGTTCACCGGGAGCATGGCTGTATCGTTGATGTGGGGATTGCCATCAACGCAAGGGAATAGGATTTCATCATTCATCCAAACGGAAGGTCCAGATTGACTCGAGAATGTGTGTAGCAGCTTAAGCATGAAGCCATTCGCTGGAAATGTAAGTTTCATCGTTAATGTGGGGTTTAACATTAATGTAAAGGATGAGGTTTTATCATCTATCCGGATGGAAGGTCCGGGTTGATTTGAGGATGGGTGTAGCATTTTCATCAGAGCAGACGGAAAGCCTACCCCGGACTGGTTTTAGCATGGATCAGGCGGCGTGCCGCTCCATTAGTGGCTGCTCTTATCATCGATATTGGGTCTATATCGATGCAAGGATTTCATAGGCTTCATCAGGATAGACGTAGGGTCTAAACTGGCTAGGTCTCATCGTTGATCGGGCAGTGTGCCAACCGATCACTGGTTAGTTTCGTCATCGGTATTGGGTTTATACCAATGCAAGGATTTCATAGATTTCATCAGGATAGACGTAGGGTCCAAACTGGATAGGTCTCATCATTGATCGGGCAGTATGCCAATCGATCAATGGCAGGTTTCATCATCGATATTGGATTTATACCAATGCAAGGATTTCATAGATTTCATCAGGATAGATGTAGGGTCCAAACTGGATAGGTCTCATCATTGTGGGTCTCAGGTAGAAAGTGGAAGGGTTTTATCAGAATAGACGGAAGATCTGTTCCGAGATGGGCTTTAGCATTGGTCGGGACGATATGCCTTATGATCAACAGGGTTTCATCATTGGTGGGACATGCAGTGGATGTGTTGCCGAAGGAGATTCTTGAAGTGAACTTTTTATATTACCACATTACTGACCCAAGTGCCCTTTCGGGTTTTCACCGGAGCCAGCCCCCTCTTGCTTTTGCCCACGTGCCCTTTCGGGTTTTCATGTGGCGGGGTACCCGATTTTGCCTGCAGCGCCCTTTCAGATTTTCGCCACAGTCGGGTTATAGCCATTTTTGCACTCGTCCTTAATATAGGAGCAAGTCTGGCGGGGTATCTCTATTTTTTTAACCCCATTTTATTTTCTTTTCTCTCTCTTTTTTTTTATAGAGGGTGGTAGGTCAAAGTGCGATGTTCGACCCCTGGTTGACAGTAGACGGCCGGAGCACCGGACCCTACCCCGAGCGGAGTGGTTCGTTCGTTAGCAAGGACTGAATGCCAACGCAAAGGAATGATCTTTCGCCCATTCGAGCGTAAGGCCCGTAATGGCAATGTGGCGCATTCTTTTGGGAGCTTGGTCAGGGCGGTGTGCCATCAGGCCAAAGGAAGGTAGCTCGGCTGGGGCAGAGTGCCATTGGACCGCAGGAAAGGTGGCTCGATCATGGCGGAGTGACACTAGACCAAGGAGAGGGTAGCTCGGTTAGGGCGGAGTGCCACTAAACCAAGATAAGGGTAGCTCGACTAGGGCGGAGTGCCACTAAACCGAGGTAAGGGTAGCTCGGTTAGGGCGGAGTGCCACTAGACCGAGGAGAGGTAGCTCGATCAGGGCGGAGTGCCACTAGACCGAGGAGAGGTAGCTCGATCAGGGCGGAGTGCCACTGGACCGAGGTAAGGGTAGCTCGGTTAGGGCGGAGTGCCACTAAACCAAGGTAAGGGTAGCTCGGTTAGGGTGGAATGCCACTAAACCAAGGAGAGGTAGCTCGATCAGGGCGGAGTGCCACTAAACCAAGGGAAGGTAGCTTGACAAGGGCGGAGTGCCACTAAACCAAGGGAAGGTAGCTTGACCAGGGCGGAGTTCCACCGGACCAAGGAAAATAGCCTGGCTAGGGTGGAGTGCCGCTAGACCAAGGGAAGGTAGCTCGGCTAGGGCGGAGTGCCACTAAACCAAGAGAAGGTAGCTCGATCAGGGCGGAATGCCGCTAGACCAAGATAAGGGTAGCTTTGCTAGGGCGGAGTGCCACTAAACCAAGGGAAGGTAGCTCGATCAGGGCGGAGTGCCACCGGACCAAGGAAAATAGCCTGGCTAGGGCAGAGTGCCACTAGACCAAGGGAAGGTAGCTCGGCTAGGGCGGAGTGCCACCGGACCAAGAAAATAGCCTGGCTAGGGTGGAGTGCCACTAGACCAAGGGAAGGTAGCTCGGCTAGGGCGGAGTGCCACTAAACCAAGAGAAGGTAGCTCGATCAGGGCAGAATGTCGCTAGACCAAGATAAGGGTAACTTGGCTAGGGCGGAGTGCCACTAAACCAAGGGAAGGTAGCTTGACCAGGGCGGAGTGCCACCGGACCAAGGAAAGGGTAGCTTGATCAGGGCGGAGTGCCACTAAACCAAGGGAAGGTAGCTTGACCAGGGCGGAGTGCCACCGGACCAAGGAAAATAGCCTGGCTAGGGCGGAGTGCCACTAGACCAAGGGAAGGTAGCTCAGCTAGAGCGGAGTGCCACCGGACCAAGGAAAATAGCCTGGCTAGGGTGGAGTGCCACTAGACCAAGGGAAGGTAGCTCGGCTAGGGCGGAGTGCCACTAAACCAAGAGAAGGGTAGCTTGATCAGGGCAGAGTGCCACTAAATCAAGGGAAGGTAGCTTGACCAGGGCAGTGTGCCGCTAGACCAAGGAAAATAGCCTTGATTAAGGCAAAATGCTCTTCATTTGTGTGGGGTAAACATCGACGTGAAGAAGGATGCGGTTTCATCATGCAATCTAGACGGCATGTCTGAATTAATGTTGATGGATAGCGGGCTTGGGTATGAAGCTGTTTGCCGGGAATGTGGATCTTATTGTTGGTGCGGGATAGACATCAACGCAAAGAAGGATGATATTTCTTCATGCAGTCCAGACAGAAGGTCTGAACTGATGCTGACTGGTAGCAGCTTAGGCACGAAGCCGTTTACCGGAGGGGTAGATCCATTTAATAGGGATGAAGGGTCCAAGTTAAAGGAGTAAGCCGACCGATCTTGTTAATGATGACAAGGGCCGAAAGATTGTTGGACAGGATTTCCGGTGGGACTTTATGATGATTGTCCTTCTCGGAGTTTTATTAGAAAGGGTGAAAAAGGGAACTTTAAATTGCCACATTACTGGCTTAAGCGCCCTTTCGGGTTTTCGCCGAAGCCAGTCCCCTCTTGCTTTTGCCCACGCGCCCTTTCAGGTTTTCACGTGGCGGGGTACCCAATTTTGCCCGCAGCGCCCTTTCTAGTTTTCGCCACAGCCGAGTTGTTTGCCATTTTTGCACTCGTCCAAGATATCTTAGACAAGTCCGGTGGGGCACCTCTATTTTAAGCCCCATTTTTTTATCATTTCATCAGCACAAGGAAGAAATAGGTTTCATTATCTAATCCGGATAGAAGATCTGGATCGATGTTGGTATGTAGTAGCTCGGGCCTGAAGCCATTCGCCGAAAAGGTGAGCGGGTTTTATCGTTGATGTGAGGTAAACACCAACGCAAAGAGGAATGGGGTTTCATCACCTGATCCGGACGGAGAGTCCGAACTAATGTCGGTGTATAGCGGCTCAGGCCTGAAGCCGTTCGCCGAAAATGTGGATTTTATCGTTGATGTGGGGTTAACACCAACGCAAAGGAGAATAGAGTTTTATCATCTGATCCAGACGGAAGGTCTGAACCGATGTTGGTGTATAGCAGCTTAGGCCTGAAGCCGTTCGCCGAAAATGTGGATTTTATCGTTGATGTGGGGTTAACACCAACGCAAAGAAGAATAGGGTACGCAGACCTAGCAGTAGGAGGGAAGCAGGCTTCAAGGGGAGCCCAAGTCATTGAGTTGTAGCAATCATCACGGTGGGACATGATGGTCATTGTTGAAGTATGCCTAAGCCACAAGGGTAGCGAGACAATGGGCTTGAGGAGATGCTGGCTGACCTTGTCGATGATAACAAGGGCCATGGAAAAGTTGACCGATCTTGTCGATGATGACAAAGGTCGAAAGATGGGCGGTCTTGTTGATGGTGACAAGGACTGGAGAGGGTAGCGACCGATCTTACTGATGGTGACAAGGGTCGAAAAGGTGGACGGTCTTGTCGATGGTGACAAGGACCAGAAAGGGTAGCGACCGATCTTGTCGATGGTGACAAGGGTCGAAAGATGGACGGTCTTGCCGATGGTGACAAGAACCGGAAGGGGTAGCGACCGATCTTGCCGATGGTGACAAGGGTCAAAAAGGTGCACGGATATTAAAAAATGCCAGGCTAGTATGTCACATGGGCCCGGAGGTAGTGAGATAGTAGGCTGTACAAGCCGAGGTAGCATGATAGTGGGCCGTAAAAGCCAGGGTAGCAGGCCTTGGGGGCCAGGGACGACAAGCTATAGGAGCCAGGAATAGCAGGCTATGAGAGCCAGAGACAGCAGGCTAGAAGAGCTAGGACAACAGGCTGTAGAAGCCAGGAATATAAGAGCCAAGATAGCAGGCCGTAGAAGCCAGGGATAGCAGGCTGCGAGAGCCAGAGACAACAGGCTATAAGAGCCAGGACAGCAGGCTGTAGAAGCCAGGAATAGCTGGCTACGAGACCCAGAGATAGTAGGCTACAAGAGCCAGGATAGTAGGCTTTAGAAGCCAGGACAGCAGGCTGTAGAAGCCAGGAATAGCAGGCTACGAGAGCCAGAAAGTAGCAGAGATAGCAGGCTGCGAAAGCCAGAGAGCAGTAGGCAATCAGGCTTGTGAAAGCCGAAAGATAGTTTAGCCGAATTATATGGTAGCAGGCCTTAGCCGAAGTGGCTAAGCCAGAAATGTAAGATCGTTGAAACGTGTGATAGCGAGCTTTAGCCAAGATAGTTGAAAGTCATGATAGCGAGCTTTAGCTAAGTCGAGAGATAAGATAGCTGAGGTGTAAGGTAGCAGGTTTGGCCGGAATGGCTAAGCCGAAAGATAGGATAGTGGTCACATGCTGTAGGGAAGCTGGCTTCCAAGCCGACATCTAGGAGGATGGAATGTGAGTTGAAATTGAGGACAGGGACTGAATAGTCACAATCAAGGGAAGCGGGCTTCGACGACAGGTCTAGGCCGTTGCATTGCATTGATTATTGCAATGGGATAGGTGGATAAGCCCTGATAGCACGCTTTGGCCTAAAATGGCTAAGCTGAGGGATGAGGTAGTTGGAAGTTAATAGCAACTTTGGCCGGAATGTCTAAGCTGGAAGATAGAATGATCAAAAATTATGATAGCAGCTTTGGCCGGAATGGCTAAGCCGACAGATAGGGTGGTTGAAAATTTGTGGTAGTGGCTTCGGCCGGGAGGGCTGAGCCGAAAGCTAGAGTAGCTGAAAATTATGATAGCAGCTTTGGCCGGAATGGCTAAGCCGAAAGATGGAATGGTCAAAACTTATGATAGCAGCTTTGGCCGGAATGGCTAAGCCGACAGATGGAGTAGTTGAAAATCATGATAGCAGCCCTGGCCAGAATGGCTAAGCCGAAAAGATAGAATGGTCGAAAATCATGATAGCAGCTTTGGCCGGAATGGCTAAGCCGACAGATGGAGTAGTTGAAAATCATGATAGTAGCTCTGGCCAGAATGGCTAAGCCGAAAAGATAGAATGGTCGAAAATCATGATAGCAGCTTTGGCCGGAATGGCTAAGCCAGAAGACACGATAATTGACAAATTGTGATAGCAGCTTTGGCCAGAAAGGCTAAACCAAAAGAGGAGATAGCTGAAGAATTATAATAGCGGCTTTGGCCGGAATGGCTGAGCCGGAGGACTAGACAATTAACAAATTGTGACAGCGGCTTTAGCCGGATGATGGAATGGCTGAAAATGTATAATAGCGACTTCGGCTGTCATGGCTGAGTCGGGAAATAAAATAGCTGGAAGTTGTGAGATATATGGTAGTGGGCTTCAGCCGAGGTGGATGAGCCAAAAAAAATGAGACACTTGAAATACATGATAAGGTGTTGGGCTCGCCAACAAGGATAGCTGGCTTCGACTGGATGTCAAAGGCCAGAAGATAGGATAGCAGATCCTGGTAGGATGTCGGACTTGGAAGCAATCTAGAATTGATGTTGCCTTGACGGACTGTCGAAGACAACCCATGCATGCACCTGACCCAGACAGGAGGTCTGCGTCAAGGGTAGAATCTAGACGCCAACTTGACAATGTGTCGGAGCTGACAAACCTTGCTCAGACGGTAGGTCTGGGACAAGGGTAGAATGTAGACGTCGACCCGATGAGATGTCGGAATCAACAAACCTTGCTCGGACGGTGTGTCTGGGGCAAGGGCAAAATGTAGACGTCGACCCGACGGGATGTCGGAATCAACAAACCTTGCTTAGATGGCGTGTCTGGGACAAGGGCAGAATGTAGATGTCGACCCGATGAGATGTCGGAATCAACAAACCTTGCTCGGACGGTGTGTCTGGGGCAAGGGCAAAATGTAGACGTCGACCCGACGGGATGTCGGAATCAACACACCTTGCTCAGACGGGAGGTCTAAAACAAGGGCAAGATATATAAATGGGCATTGACTCGATAGAATGCCGAAATCAAGCAGCTCAGCGAAGACGTGGGGTCTAGGCCAAGGTTAAAACTTAGCCGACTGACGAGGGCTAAGAAAGGTACCCTACAAAAGTACTCCTGGTACAGACCAGCCCATAGTGCAAGTTGTGTTGTCCGGTGGGACTATTGGTGGATTTGACTATGTTGTTATAGCGCTGGTGGGGCTTGATGGGTAAAGTCTAAGAGCTCGACGAGGGCGGAATGCCTCAGGCCAAGGAAAAGGGTAGCTCGATCAGGGCGGACTGCCACTAGACCAAGGTGGAGGTAGCTCGTTCTGGGCAGAGTGCCACTAGACCAAGGTAAAGGTAGCTCGATCTGGGTGGAATGCCACTAGACCAAGGTAGATGGAGCTCAGCCAGGGCGGAGTGCCACTAGACTAAGGGTAGGCATTGAGCCCGGTCAGGGCGGAATGCCGCTGGACCAAGGGTAGGTAGAACTTAGCTAGGGCGAAGTGCCACTAGACAAAGGCGGATGGAACTTAGCTAGGATGGAGTGTCACTAGACTAAGGTAAATAGAACTTAGCTAGGGCGGAGTGCCACTAGACTAAGGCAGATAGAGCTCGGTCAGGGCGGGATGCCACTAGACCAAGATGGGTAGAGCTCGGTCAGGGCGGAATGCCACTAGACTAAGGTAAAGGTAGCTTGATCTGGGCGGAATGCCACTAGACCAAGGTATGTAGAGCTCAGCCAGGGCGGAATGCCACTAGACCAAGGTAGGTAAAACTTAGCTAGGGCAGGGTGCCACTAGACTAAGACAAATAGAGCTCGGTTAGGGCGGAATGCCACTGGACCAAGGTGGGTAGAGCTCGGCCAGGGCGGAATACCACAAGCCAAGGGAGAGGTTTTATGGGCCCAGTGGGACAAGTTTGGTATCTCTTAGCGTGTTTGCTTAGCTGTTTGAGGTGGAATGCCGAAGGATGGCAAGGATGTATTAGTTATGAATGCGGGTTCCACACTGGGGTAGAGAGTCAATCCCGGTGGGACTAATGGGAAGCATTTTGCAGGATAAGGAGGAATCCCGTTCTAACATTGAATGAAATACAGCAAATGGGTCCTCTAAGCGAGGAGCTTGAAATCTTTAGCAATCGAACTTGTCGAATAGTTAGCATCTGCAGCGGGTTGTCCAGTTCACGGTGGGATGTTGGTGTGCCCTGAATAATCCCGTTCTCTCTTCTTTTAACTTTGGATGCCCCCATGCTGGGGTGGATAGTCGGAGAGTTCTTTCTCCCTTTAATGCCCCCAAGCTAGGGTGGATAGCTGATGATGAGTTGTTCAAAGCGTGTCTTTTTATTGGGTAGCTTGTCTGCTTCACGAGCAGTTGTGTAGGCAGACAATAGCAGGGAAATCCGACTGTTGGACTTCACCTCTTCTCTTCTGTTGGTAGCCCCCAAGCGGGGAATAGAGTCTTCCTGTGCCCAGCGGCACCTCAGAGCTTGATTGCGGCTAAGCATATTTTCATTCTTGCCCCTCCTTGCTCGGAGAGAGTTGAGCCTCCATTATTGTGTGCTGGAGCATATAGAGCAACGGCTACGTTGTGTCGGGTCATTTCATTGGGAAGGAAATTCTTCCTTGCATCTTTATCATTTTGCAGTTGGCCCTGATATGAGTGGACTCCATTCTTGAGCTGATGGCTTGAATAAAGAGGGCAACACATCGAGCGGTAAAGCAGCATCTTTTCTTCTATTCTTGGGTTTATTTCTATTTTGGTCTTCAGCAGTTGTCCCGGAGACGGTGCACCAATTGCATTTGCTTGGCCTCTCGCCAGAACGGAGGGACCTCGGGATGCATCTTAGAAGGTGTACCGTCCCGATTGATGTACGAAAACGGTGTTAGCCGTCATCTTGAAAATGGGCATCAGGTGAGGGCGAGGTGGATCCACCTTATATTCACCAATCTGTAATTCACCACTTTGGATCAGATCCTCCATGATGTCTTTGAACATATAGCAGTCCTCGATGAGATGTCCCCTCTTCCGATGGTAGGGGAAAAATCGAGGGTCATCTTTTCTTTCGATGTCATTTGGTCTCTTGAGCTCCGGGAGGACGACCTTGTTATACTCAAGGGCCCACTCAAACAGACGCTGGGTCTTATCTTGCGGAAAGGAGTATGGTCTTTTCATTCTTGCCCTTAGTGAAGGGGGTTTTTGTTCAGCAACCTTGGTAGAGGAGGAGCTAGTTGCCTCCTGTGCTTTCCTCCACTGACGCTCGAAGGTTACAAAGTCAGCTGCTTCTATTTCTTCTGGTGCTGGCTGTTCTTTTATTAGCTTGTGCTCTTGAATTGGAGGTGTAAAAGCTGGGCAGTATTTGGCCAGAAAGGCTTCAATTTCAATTGACACATCTTCTAATTGGTCGAAGGATTTGACTTCGAGGCCAATTACCCTTTGCAGGATCTCTTTCCTCAGATTGCGCTTGCATAGCTGGACAGCATCCTTTAGCTTGGCGGATGTTTGCATCTCGCACTGAGATTCTTCCAGCGTTGAATGTAGTTCGAAGTAGACTCATCATCTTTTTGTTGGATCATATATAACTCTGCCTCGGTGACTTCTTCCTCAGCAGATTTTATCTCAGTTGCTTGTTCTATTACTGGCTTGTTTGTTATGGTTGTCACCGTTGGATTCCGGCGTAAGCCAGCTGATTGTAGAGGCGGCATTGCATGAGACGTGGAAGCTGCCCCCTGACGTGCCTGGAGAGCTGAGGGGTACGCGGGGGCCGCGTGGTATAGCTGCCGCGGGAGGGTGTTCCCGTCGTGGCCTTGTGTTGACTGTGGCATAGCTGGTTGCAGTGAGGCTTCAAATGATTTAGCACCACCCTGTAGGGCTTCGGATGAGGGTCCTGCCTGCCCGAGTGTGACTGGGAGTAAGCCCATCTCGGTCAATCTTTTTCTTAGTGTCTCCACTTCTTGTATTTTCTGATAGAGCTCCATCATCAGAGCAGAGTTCGCTTGGTAGGAGCTGGGAGTGCCGTTTCCCGTGCTGGTTGCAGGTGGGACTAGCAGCATTTCATTGTCGGCATGGGACACGTATGGTCCTGTATGAGTGGATGTTCTTGCCCCCATGCTCTCATGTTGAGGAGGGGTATAATAGCATGCTTCTTCAGCAGGTGGTGGAGGATGCCCCCACCCTTCCTGGGGTTGATGGCGAGAAATAAATGTTGCTGCTTGACCCGCCCTTGCTGGTGTATAGCATATTTCTTCATCATCTTCTTCAGCAGCTCGGCTTGTACTGGGCCAGGCCAATAGGGTATTACAGGAGAGGAGAACGCCGCTCTCTCTGTCTCTTGGCTTATTCTTCTCTTGCCTTTTTGTAGTTGGCACCTGGTGTGTGATGCGAACTCTGGTCGTCTCTTGAGACAATAGCTGGCATAGAGACACTGTATTGATTGCTCTTTCCATAGCAGGTAGCTCATGCGGAGGAGGAGGATCAACCTTATAGTCGCCCAGTTGTAGCTCCCCTCTTCTGATTAGCTTTTCAATAGCATCTTTAAAGATGTAACAATCTTCAATATGGTGCCCAACCATCTGGTGATATGGGCAGAAGTGAGGATGATCCTTCTTTCTAGCATCTTCCGGTCTCTTCGGCTCTCGTAGAGTAACCTTGTTATTTGCAACAGCCCATTCGAAGAAGATCCGAGTCCTCTCCTTGGGGAAAGAGTAGAGCTTTTTCATCTTGGCCCGCAATGACGGGACTTCTTGCTGCTCAGCTAGCTTAGCGGTTGGAGGGTTAGCCACTCCTTCTTCTTTTTCTTCTTGTTGGTTGAATGCTTTGAAGTAAATTGTGTGAGCTTCCTTGGGCGATGGCCACTTGTCAATAGACTTGCCCTTTTGGCTTGTAGCGATTGGAGTAGAGGGAGAGCTGGAGATGAAGGCTTCAATCTCCGTGACCACATTATTTAGCCAGTCGAAAGACTGTATTTCAATTCCGGTCATCCTGCCGAGGATTTTTCGACTCAGATTCTGCTTGCATATTTGCACTGCATCCTCTGGATGTGGCGGCCGCTTGCATCTCATACTGAGATTCTGCCATCTTTTGATGTACTCCAGGGCTGATTCATCATGTCTTTGTCTGGATGCATACAGCTCGGCCAGTGTGACCTCTCTTTCAGCAACATAGAACCGCTCCCGGAACTTCAGTTGCATAGCTACCCAGTCGCTTATAGAGCCGACCGATAGATTGGAATACCATTCAAAAGTCAGGCCTGTCAGTGACGACCCGAAGAAATTTAGCAGGTAGGCTTCATCTGTTGCCAGATCGCCCATTACTGTCGTATAGTAAGCAATATGCTCTTTAGGAGAGCCCTGCCCGCCAAACTTTTCAAATTTGGGCGGTTTGTTGATGCCAGGCGGGAGCCTCTTTGCGGCATACTGTGGCGGATATGGCACCTTGTAAACATCAAAAGTGTAGATATCACCATCTGTCCTCTCGGCTAGCTTCATTTCAATTAGTTGTTCAACCATTGATCTATTTACCACGGTTGGGTCCACCGGCACCGAGTGGTAATATGCAGAATGCTTTATAGAGGGAGTGAGTAGAGCTTCGACATGAGGTGTCGACGGCTCCGTTGGTGGCAGCTGCTGCACTTGTGGAAGAGCTAGTTGCACCAAGGGTGACTGTAGGGAATGTGGCTGCAGAGTGGCTTTGCCATAGCGTGTTGCTTGAGAAGTAGCCTGGGGTGCAGCATCGACCGGGTTAGGAACTTCCCGGGATGATTTAGCATGCACGTCCTGTTGCCAGGGAAAAGGGGCTTGCTCATTTCCTTCATTCAGTTGCCTTTTCAAGGCTTCGATCTCTTGCTGGTAATTTTGTAACATCATTAAGATGGTTGGGTCTTGCACTGCCATAGCAGAAGTACCCTCGAATGCTTTGCCTGAAACATCTTCAAACGAGGCTGGCAGAGTAATCTCTTCTTCTTCAGAAGTCACCATGTTGGCAGTTGAAGTAGTGATAGCTTGCTTCTCTTTGGCTGCTTCAAGTATTTCTCTTGCGGCTTTGCCTCTTCTTGTCATTAGCCCGGGCCTTTCAGCTAACTTGGCCAACTCTCCCGACTTTTCGGGTAGGGCCCCATATCTGCTAGCCGCCCCTGCCATGTTGCAAGTGAAGACTCTGATTCTTTTCCTTTGCCCCCAGACTGTCTTCTTGACTTGACTAGGGAAGGTTGACTTTTTTAAACATTGATATCCTTTTATTCTCTTCATGCTGTGGAGAAGCTTCAGAGTACTTGGCTTGCAAGCCATCTTTATATTCATTCATGAATGACACCATCCTTCTTCTTTCTTTGCCTTCTTCTTTTCTTTCGGCGCTAATGGCGCGGAGCAATCTTTATTGCCCAAGGGATGAGTTCCCGAGGCAATGGAAGTAATCCTGGACTAGTTTGCCTATCTCTTCTTGGTTGTGTCTCCGGGGATCGGCTTGGGGCAGCAACCTTTCTTGAGTCTTCGGCCGGTAGGCCAACCTTTCAACTTGAGCGGTCAAATAATCTCTTCTGGAGTCTCGGAATACATCAGCCTGCTTGGCACAGGCCCTTGGTCTGTATGGAGCAGCAGCGGGGATAGTTTCCCTCCTTTCCTTACCAGCAGTGGCAGAGGCAGCAGTCTTCCTCTCCATGTGACGGACAAAGCAAGAAATGACAGTAGAAGCAACCGCCATCTTCTTCTCTTCAGCTCTTGGTGCCACCGTGGCCTTTACCGTGGCGGTGTTTCTAGCTTTGTTGTCGACTTGCAGCAGGTCGACGAACACCAGGCCCAAGCAGTTGAGCAAACTCGCCGCCGGAGGCATGGATCCGAACTCCATCGGTATCGCCAGGTACCCTCCGTAGATGTGGCCATCGACCACTTGCTGGCCGAAGCGAATAGCAGCCAGTTCAGTCTCCAACTCTAGTTTCTTCTAGTAAGATTAACACACAGTTAGAATTTTGAGAGAGGCCGCCGGGCCCCTTACTTCGGCGTAAAGATGAAGGGAAAAAAGGTCCCACCGGGAGTGCCAGACTTGTGGACGCGCTTTTCGTTTACATTCTTTATTCTTTTATTTCTATGGTTTATTTATTGGCGTGCCAGTCACATATGTGACGATTTCATTGTGCGCTCGATCTGACTTCTAATCAGTCGATTGTGAGTGATCGTGTCTGGACCAAAAGTCCGTCATACCATAAAGGTTATGACGTTAATTACGTCCTCCCTAAGAAGGACAACCCTTGATTAAACGCCAAAGTAAGAGGAGACCGGCGGCAAAAGCCCAAATGAGAGCATGCTAATTTATCTGCAAGACATTGAGTAGACTGGATAAAGCGAGGGTATATCAGGTGCAGAGCAAATCCGGCAGCATATCCCCATATCTTGGATCATGCCAAGGAGAGATAGACCATCATCCACGGGATGCCGGGACGAAGGCCGAAAGAGAAGGGCACTAGGCCCGGGAACACTGTTTGCATTCATAGCACCGGTTGATATTCCCTTGGAAACCATCGGAGCACATGCAGTGGCAGAGCTCCTTAGGTTCATAGGGTTACAGAGGAATCCTGATCGGGACCGAGTAATGTAGGGGAGGCCATTCCCCATTAGTTTATCTCCTGAGGCATGCATGATGACCTCTGGATATCCCTCAGGTAGGTACAGTGGAGTAATCAAGAGTTGGACTGAGGTGGAGATGGAAATTCCTAGTGCAGAGCTTTGGTGGAACCTTCTCGGCACAGTTTTCACATAAAATGGAGGGGTTTGTTGGCATAAAGGAGGGGTTCTCGGCATAGCTAGGTTCTCGACGCGTAATATGCCATGCCGGGAACTATTCATCGTGCTGGGAAGGTCCCGTGCCGGGAAGGTAGGGGTTTGTTGGCACAAAAGAGGGATCTCGGCACAATTACTAGGAATGTAGAAAGGGCTTCTCGGCACGGCTTGGGAAAGGGTTCTCGGTGCACGAAGGGCCGCGCCGGGAACTGTTCATCGCACCGAGAGATTCTGGCGCCGGGAGGGTAGGAGTTTTGGGCGCCGGGAAGGTTTATGGGATTTCACTGTGCTCTGTTTTAAGGGTTTTTGTGATTTAGGCTTCAATTGAGGTAGAGTTTAGGACACAAATGGGAGGCTGGATCAGGGCATTTGCTGGGCAGTGCCAAGGAATCAAAGGGGGGAAGTAGAATCCATTGAGGGATCACGATCATCAGCCGTTTATAGCCCTTTGGGACAAATGTTCTTTCCCTGTCGCCAGTCGTGCAGGGAATCAAGAGATAGCCATCTCAGATCCCTGGAGCGACCCTAGTGGCTTGAGAAGAGGAGACTGAACGAGAGAAAGGAGGGCTTCGTGATGCCAGCATCACTGACAGGGGGATAGGATAGAGCCCAAAGACCCATGGAAGCGAGGATCGGGGCTCTACCTTCGCTGTTCCTCCGGGAATAGCAGTCAGAGGGCGGAAATCATCCGAAAACCCCGATCATCGGAATGACTGATTCATGTAATAAACAGCACATGCTCCAAAGAACAGAGGAACTAAAGGTCTCATCATTTCATTTATTAGCCTCATGATATTATGTTTAGTTTCCACATCTCTTTTAGTGCTAGCTCCTGGAGAAATTTAGGCAACACCTCCCTCGGATTTAGCATTTGCCAGGGAATGATAGACAATCACCCACGGAGTGCCGAGGTGAAAGCCAGAAAAGAAGGGTATTAGACCCCTAGCCAGTGTGCGTGCTTGCAGCACTATCTTAATATCCCTTTTACGGCCATCAAAGCCCATGCAGTGGCAGAGCTCCTTTGGTTAGTAGGGTCTGTGAACAAAGTCCACTCCAAACGATATAATGTAGGGGGAAGTTGCTCCCCATTGATTTGATCCTTGAGACGGGTATGATGACCATGAATATCTCTCAATAGGATGTAGGGTTGCCTTGGGTGAATTACAGGGGTGTAGGAATAATTTCTTGGCCGGTAGCAAGGGGTTCTCGGCCTGGCTCCAAGGATTGGAGAGTTCTCGGCGCAGGAATTGGGAGTTAGAAAGGGGAGGCCAAGGTTCTCGGTGCCCAAGGTTCCCGGCGCGCTAACCAGCGCGCCGAGGGCTATTCATGGCGCCGGGAAAGTCCTGGGCCGAGAAGGTCTGGGCGCCGGGAAGGCCCTGCTTTGGGGTTTTAGGGGTTTTGTTCTTGGCTCTGCTATGGGAGTTTTGGGGGTTCTTCAGCATGGATTCCGGACTGGATTCAGGGTGTAAGAAGGCTGGATCGGGGTTTTATCAAGGTAGAGCCCGGGAAATGCTTGGAGGTAAGATCCATTGAGAAATCTGGGTCATCAACTATTGAAACCCTCGGGATATATACATATAATTTTATTACCTGTTGTCCAGGTGATCAAGAGATTGATGTCTCTGGTCCCTGAGCAACCTGAAGGCTCGAGAGAGGGCTAAAATCTTTGCAGGAAGCATGTCATTAAGAGAAGAAAGGATAAGGAGATGAAACCCAATAACCCATTGGATGAGGGCCGGTGCTCCATCCTCATCTTTTCTCAAAGGACAGACCCCCTGATATGCGAAAGATACAGAAACCCGGAATTTCAGAGTCATCAAGCATCTTGCTGAACAACACGTACAGAGGGGGAGACAGATGACGGAGCAAGGTATCAGTGCCTCTACTGCCAGGGGACGAGAGAGTCCAAGATCCACTGAAAGGATTTGAACCTCACGAGAACCCTTCTGGAGCAGCCAAGGCCAGAACCCGGGGGTAGGGAAACATACACAGAGTAATATAGAGAAAGAATAACAGCGAACACTATGCATGCAGTGCTCTTTCACCCCTTTTATTAATTCAATCATCACACAAGTTACGTCAGATGGTCTCCATCAAATCAAAAGGAAGAAATGAAGGAAACCCAAAAGGGGACACATGGTTTCATCGGGACGAACTGATCGTCAGATAAGAACATAAACATTAGGGAAAGAAAAATACAGTAGAGAAAACAACGAGAAACTATGGGGGAGGGCGGAGTATTGACTCCTCTCTCTCCCCAGCTGCCCACCTTCTTCTCTGATCTCTTGGTCTCTTCTCTTTTTTCCTTTTTCTGTTGACGCTGCTCTTCTATTCTCCTTCTTTTTTTGTTCCTTCGAGAGAAAAGGGGGGTTTTATAGCCGCTGCTGAGTATCTTCTCGGTGGGCCTATCTCGGTGCGCATTACATTCCTTCCCGGAGCGCCACAGCTTCCCGGTGCGCGAGTCAGCTTCCCGGCGCGCAAGGCTCAATTGGGCCTTGGGAGGATCTCGGCACCATAATCCTAGGCCCATTTAGGGTTCTTGACGCTTCAATTCCTCTTATCAGCGGGTTCAAGCTGTCAAAGCTATCCAGCCTATCTTTTCGTTTGCTAATCCTTCGAGTCTGTCGGAACAAACGAAGGCCTCTTTGTTGGTGAGTTGGTATAGTTTCATCAGAACATTTCTGGAGGTTTTCATCAGTCAATAGACTGCAGTTCTTTTTCAGCACTGCCATCTGAGTGACGACAACATCGGATATCAGCTTGGTCGGGGAGGACTTCAGCCGGGTAGATAGTTTTAGTGATGACTCTTCTATAGTTCTGGCTTTACAGGAATCCTTGGGATCTTTATCTCTGATTTGATCTTCTCTCCGGTTCCATCTTTGTTCTTGATTATATTTCAGGTGTCAACAGCTGATCATGGTCCTCACGTCCTTCGGGTTGTGTATGAAATCGCTTAGAATCAAGGATAGGTCAATTGGTTCCATCGTGTGACACACTAGCCCTTCATCTCCTACCTTAGTCTTAGGAAGGGATAGGTAGGTCTCTACCTCCTCTAACAGGACCGTAGCTTCAAAGGAAGGAAAGAGGAAGGTATGTGTTTACGGATGCCACAATTCTATGAGGGCTGAAATGCTCGCCCAATCCAAGGACAATTTTTAAAAAATTTTGGCCAAAATAACTAAGGGTTGAAGGTGCCATGCCCTTAAGATGAAGAGGACCTCTAAAGAAAGCTCTTTTATCATGGGAGCCACCCACTTTAGGTTGGAGTAACACCTTGGGCCCGGAAAGGGCTAGAAGAGAAGAGAACAAAGAGGCGAAACAAGAGGAAAGATCATGAGAAGCATGGAAGTGCAGAAAATTGATGAAATTTTGATTTTGATTTTACCTCTCTTAGTGGGTTTGAGCTGAGATGCTTGGGGATGGAAGTTAATCTCTGGAGTTCCCCATGTTCCTTTTTAGCCACCTTTGGGCCGGCATAAGCTCTCTCCCCCATGGCCATCACTTCAAGACTTCTCTTCATAGTGTTCTTTAATGGATTTGGTGAAGTTTTTGAACTTGAAGCAGAGAATTTGGTAAAGCTGAGATTTTTGGGCTTGATTCTACTTAAAAGAGTTTGATTTTGGTAAAGGAGTGTTAGGATTTTGGGTTGGGTAGCCTTATCCTAAGCTTAGGAGAGTCCTAAGGTGGTTTAAGTCGTATTTCTCCCGAGTTCGGACGCCCCCAGGTAAAGTCCTGTTCGGATTCTGTAGACGATGTAACAGTTTATCGTAGGACCGTCAGAATTCTCTAACGCACCTATCATGGACCGTCACATTTTTCCATCTGTCACCCTTGTTTTAACCAATCTGACGGCCTAAGCTGACATCGTTAGAGTTCTCTGACGCTCCTCCATTGGACCGTCACATTTCCTGCATTTACTGATTTAGTTCGGGTTTCTTTAATTGATCAGTCCTAGACCGTCACGTTTCTCTGACGATACTACGGTAGACCGTTACATCATCTGGGCAGGTTTTGGTTCGTATTGTTCCTTCCCCTTCAATTTGACCTGACGGTCTACATGTCCTCAGTCTGTCCCTGTCAGGACTGGCTTATCCCTGCCCATTAATTCACATCCATACTCACGTATTTTCACATTCATGCATTTTACATAATAGAATAAAACAATAACAAAAAAAGTTTTATTTTATTTTCATTTCATTCTCATAAGTCATGTACAAGTGTGGATCAAGTAGGGCAAGAAGAAAAAGAAATAAACACAAGTCATGCTCCAGCAGGTCCATCCCCCTGGACTCCACTATCTCCTCCACCCTCAGGTCTCTTTGCCGGTGGGGCGATAGAGACGCTCTCCTCCTCGCGGTGCCATCACCGACGCCGCTCGTCCTCCTCGTTCCTCCGCTGACCGGAGGAACCTGTCAAGTAGTCGTGACGCCCACTCCAAGTGCTGCTCTGCGATATACTGTGGGAGGCTCTCCCTCCCACTAATCGGAACACCCTCTCTAGTGCCCGAAGCTCGACCTTCAGCTCCAGGATCTCCCGCTCAGAGTCGGCGGATAGCTCGGCTCTCAATTTCACCAGCTCCTCTCTCAGGGTAGTCGCCGATGCCGCTTCCGCTCGCAACCTCTCCATCTCTACTCGGAGCTGCTCAACCTCTCCTCGAGCTCGCTCTGCCTCGGCCACCGCTGCGGCTAGCTCTCTCGCCTGCTTGTTTGCATTTTTATCATTGTCAGTCATGTTCATAAGCATAATCATCTAAGTCGAAGGCAAACTTAGGTTTTTGCTCACCCGCTCTGCGAGGGTGGCCTCGGCCTCCTCGGCCCGAGCTACTGCTCAAGCGAAGTCCGCATCCCGCTCTCGTCGGCTGCCAGCTGGCTGGGAAGAGGAGGATGGAGCATCTAGTCCTGCTCTTTGGGCTCCCTCAGCCCGTTGCATTTAGAATTCATTGTTAATCGGTTTGCATTTGTAGGTATATGCATTTTAAGTCAAGCTCAGAAAACTCACCAAGAGCTCCAAGGCAGCCCGATACTCATCCCGCTGCTGGATGGTGGCATGAAGGAGTCCCTTAAGTTTGGCTATCCGCCCCTGTGGGTCTAGCTGCATTTAGAAAGTTAGTGTCAGTGCATATAGGAGTTTAATTTAATTGAAATAGACAAGAGTTCTGAGTTTTGGATTCATACCGGTCGTCGGGTGCCTCTGAACACCTGGTCGCCGTACCGCTGCAAATAGGCCCGGAGGTAAGCCTCATCGTTGTCTGCTCGATCCTTTATGGCACGGCCTTTCTTGTTCCAATCGTGCACATATTTCGCTTTCCGGGCGCACCAATCAACATCTCCGCTAATGCCCTTTGAAGATTTGCCTGGGCGCTCATCATCTCTGCGAGGGAACGTCACCTCTGGCTGATGAAGTCCCCGTGTCCTCAGGATCAGGCGATAATGCAACGGCTCGATCACGTTGATGCAGTGCAGCCATATATATCGCCCGCTGTATACCAGGGACGCCTTGACCCATGGCTGTCCCTCATAGCCCTCATCCCGGTATGGTGTCCAGCGTACCTAAAAAGGCAATTAAGTCCATGTTAGCATTTTAGAAACATTTAGCAGCATTTAAAAACATTTAGGAGCATTTAAGAAAAGTTTAAGTTTGGAACTTACTGCTGTGTGTGGGAATGAGTCAAGATCATCCTGGATGGCCCGGGTCAGCCTATTGATCGATCCCGTGTCCCTCACTACCACCCACCACCTCGCGATGGGGATCCGCTCGGGATGCAGCTGAGTACCTCGCCCGATCCCCGGGAGGTAGAGGAAGCTCCAGATCTGCATTTAGGGTCAAGAGTCAGCATAATTTGCATAATCATAATCATAATCATATAGAAAGCACTTAGAGTTCATCATTTACTTGTAGGAAAGGCGAGAAGCCGCCCAGCATCGTCCGCCGGTCGGTCGTGCTCAAGGACTCAAATAAGAAGGCAAGTGCTGCTGCTCCCCATGCATATTTCCCCACTCTCCCCAAGTCATGTAGCAGTGGTAACAACCTGTAGCTGATCACGTCGGCTCGGGTCGAAAAAAGTAGCTTTCCAAACAACAGCATTAGAAATCACCTCAGGACTCGGTCTCCCTCCTGTCATGCCGCTGCCGCCACTCGCGAGCGTACCTGCTCTATCACCCGATCAATGTGCTATTCGGGTAGCTCACCAACCGCTATAGCTGCTCCTCTCAACCCCAGGCTATCTTGCACTCTTGATCTCAAGACCAGGGATGATGTGTGCAATGGTCTGATCAAATCTATGTTGGGCTCGGTGCTATGGATTCAGAGGGGGGGTGAATGAATCTCCCCTTTAAAATTTTTTGCTCAAATTAAATCTAATGCAATCATAGATGCGGAATTAAAAACTATTACAGATATGTAGAGCGATCCTAAGCAAACATCTAATGTGCACAGCAATGAGATGAATACAATCCTCGTGCCTATGCATGCATCTAGCGCCAGTCAGATATGAAATTCAAACCACAGTGGACAACATGGTTTTTAGATGATTCGGTCCTGCAGACCTACGTCCACCCCACACTCAAACCAGAGTGTGGATTCTACTGACTCACAGCTTGAACCGCTGGGCCTTACAGCTTGCCTACAACCGCTGGGCCTCACAGCTTGTCATCCCGCTGAGCATCACAGCTTGCTGTCCAGAGGAGTCTACCTCTGCAACGCTGAGCATCACAGCTTGCTCCGCTGGGCAATACAGCTTAGCCGTTCGAGGTATCCACCTCGCCGCTGTGCATCACAGCTTGCACTACTGACGAACAGCTTGAAGAACAGTTTGAAAAGAAAACAAAAACATGTAGTAACAGTGACTGAAAGCTGTAAATAATAAAGCACAATGTGGCTCTCAAAGGAGCTGACTGGAGTGGATCTGATCCAACATCCAGTAGGAATGATCTTCAGGTAATCTCCTCTTCCTCTTCTTCACGAGCTCTCTATCTTCTTCTGCTAATCTCTCAATCTCTCTTTCTCTTTTTCTTCTTCTTAACTCACTCTCTCTCTTTCTCTTCTCTGCTCTCAATGGCTCTCTTCCAGCATCAACTCTGCACGAGCTCTGGCCTTCAGCTTCTGCTACTTCTATATCGATCAGTCTTGTCCATATGAAGAGGTCTGCATATATAGAGAGCAGCAGGAAGGGCGTGTGCTCTCCACAGTTCCCGCCCAATTGCTTGGACCACATGGCAGCATCCAGCCTGCTTCAGTACACGTGTCATCATCCTGTCAGTCCTTTCAGCCTCAGATCACATGCCCTCATTGGCCTCCACGAAATAGCAGTCCTGTCAGACATTCAGTCGAAGGGAATATCAGTTTAAGAAAGTAAACTCTGTACAGACTTCATTCATGCAAGCAAGACAATGCATGGCTGTACAGAGTTGGTCGAGTGAAGCAATGGACGAATGTACAGACTTGTTGAGAGACATGCACACATGCACATAAGAGAGTATGTACTTAGACTATGAATGCTCAGGCATGCTGCCAATGGAGTGTACAAACTCTGTGTGCAATGTGCAACCAATGTGCAGACTTGCTAGTGGGTGTGTGCGAGACAATGTATAGACTTGAGGGCATATGATGCAGTATGCATATGGTGAAGTATGTACATTGACGTTGAATGCTCAGTCATGCCAAACGAATGTGTAGACTCTGCGTGCAACAATGTACAGACTTGCTCAGATGATGCATGAACACAACTGCAGGTAATGTGTAGACTATGCTTGCATGCACCCAGACAATGTGCAGTCTTGCTACCAAGGAGTGTGCAGACTTGCGAGTGTATGGACTTAGTGAGCATGCAATAGTCAATGTATAGACTTGGCGTTATGAAGCACACAGGCTGTACAGACTTGC
This sequence comes from Amorphophallus konjac, assembly GCA_022559845.1. Taxonomy (NCBI): domain Eukaryota; kingdom Viridiplantae; phylum Streptophyta; class Magnoliopsida; order Alismatales; family Araceae; genus Amorphophallus; species Amorphophallus konjac. Next base: position 329,717,511 of record CM040122.1, on the reverse strand, counting down.
CAGCACACAACGTATAGACTTGTTAAAGAAGAGATGCATGTGCAGACTTTGATGAGAGACATGCACATATGCACAAGGAAATGTATTGACTTTGTGTGCAGACTTAGTGTGTGTGCGAGAAGGATGTACAGACTTGAGTGTGTGCGACCAGACAATGTATAGACTTGAAGTCAAGAGATGCACTGGCTGTACAGACTTGTGCTAATGCTGCAAGTGGACAATGTACAGACTTCAAGTGCGTGCAACAAGAGAACGTGTAGACTTCAGCTCGTGCAATGCAGTGTACAGACTTTGAATGGTAGTCTATGCAACCAATGCAGTGTACAGACATGAGTTCGTGCATTGCTACAATGCAATGTATAGACTTGCTGGTGTGAACGATGCACTGACTTGTGACTCAATGTATGGACTTTGAGTTCGTACATGCTACAGTGCAATGTATAGACTTTGACGATGTGATATGCACAGTATAGACTTTAAATGTGTGAAACACACAGACTGTACAGACTTTGTCTGATGTACAAACTTTGCATGAGACGCTAAGTGAGACGGACACTGTGCACAAGTATGAAGAACATAGGCTGTACAGACTTCACATGATGCATGCGCAAGACACAACGAATGTGGATGCACTGACAATGTACAGACTTGTTGTGCCGGCGCCAAATGCGATGTACAGACTTGCTATGTCTGCGACACATGCAATGTACAGACTTGCTATGTCTACAACAAGGCGATGTACAGACTTGCTGCTGCCTGCAACTGGATGATGTACAGACTTTACGTCCTAGCGTTAATTCATGGGCTGTATAGACTTTACTTGCATGTGCCAAGACGATGTGCAGACTTGCGTATGCTCATGAGACGCTAAGTGAGACGCAAGATGCACTGGCTGGCAGACGATGTATAGACTTAGCATGAGACACTAAGTAAGACAGTGGCTATATAGACCTGAATGATGCATGCATAAAGACGCTAAGTGAGACACTGGCTGTACGAGAGACAAATGTGTAGACTCACAGAGACGCTGAGTGAGATGGTGAATGCACTCGAGAACAATGTATAGACTTGATGCAATGCATGAACAAGAAGATGATGTACAGACTTTGCCTGCATGCTGTGTAAGACAGTGTATAGACTTGCTCAGCCTAAAGCAGGGCAATGTACAGACTTCTTAACAGACGCATGCAGCAACTGTTATTGCACGGATGCAGTGTATGCTAAACATATGCAATGTATAGACTTATGCATTGAGTATAGAACACTGCATGACCTAGCACACTCATGCATTCTCCACAGAACAGATCAGACATATGCATTCATGTGATGACTCAATGTGTTGTTCTTAGTAAAACAATGTGGTGACTCATTCATGTTGCTATCATTAAAACACCACATTAACATCAAAGCACAAGGGGCACAACAATCTCCCCCTTTTTGATGATGGCAACATAATGAGTCACACTGACTCGTCAAACTATTATCCCCCTTTGACATAATCAAAAAGAAAGGAAATAGTTTGAGAGACAAAATTCAGCACACAAAGACACAGATTGAAACATAGTTCACTGAAATAGAGTTCCCCCTTATGACAAGAAAATAGCTCTCCCCCAATCAACATGCATGATTGACTACTCTCCCCTTAAATGCAGATGACCCATAACTCCCCCTGAAGCGCAGGAATGAACTCTGGTTGTGGCACCTCACAAATGCATGAACAGAATGAAACAGGAGGAAAATCCACAGAACCAGAACTGGTTACAAAACAGGATGGAAGATTCCAACAGTGTGGAGAGTAAAGTGATTGATGATAGGAAGGTAAAAGTAGACAACAATAATCACAAGACATCTCAATGAATAATCAATAGCAAGATTTATGTTGATTAGGCTGTCTGGAAAAAATCTGATCATGAGGGATTTTAATGCTTACACCACTACAATAGGTCTTAAGAAGAATAGACTATTCTATCATAAAGGGTTATGAAGTGGCAACTTAACCAATCTGATTTAATTATGATGTATACCAAATTTGTCAAATTAAATTTAATACTCATATCTGAATCTAAGTTTTAATAAAGGTGAACCAAATATTCAGATAACACTCAAAATCAATCATCTTTATCTTACACACATGATCTCAATAGCTCCTTTGAAAGAAACATAGATTAGTACTGAGGTTAAACACATTTCTAAGAACATGTGTTGATAGAATTTTCAATATATTTTCATTTGAAGCACATTATATTTTTCCTGAGCAATTTAGGTTGATCAACACCTTTTTACATGAGGCACAACACGTCTCAGGTGAAGTGACCCAGCTACTCAGTGTGATAACTGTCATTGCCTCTCAACTTCGAGAACATAGTTAGCAATATAAGTGTCTTTTTACATAAGAAGACACCTTGATCAGAGGCCAGACTTCCCAGTTACTCAACACAGAATTGCCATTGCTCTGTCAAGTTCTCAATGAATTTTCATTTTAAGTGACTATGACACTTCATGACTTGGGTTCACTCCATTTCTTTGATGGAAAACCCAATTTCTTAGTGAACAAAGTCATTTCATTACTCACTGATTTTATTTCCTATCAAATTTTTCAAAGTTAATGTTTAACAACAATACTCACTCTATATATCTTAACCAAAGTAGCCCTGATTTCAAATTTTCAGATATCTGATGAGTGAGTCTAAGGTTTTTATGACACAGATGGTTAAGATTTATTAAAGCTTATCATTCAGATATTTTCAATTCATTTAATTACAAATCTGAGAATACATTAATCTTATATCAGTCTGATTCAGTGATAATTCTTAAACCTACATGATAGGAATGTCTACAAAGTTCACAGACAGAATTGCATGATATGCAGCTTAAGTTCCTCAGACCGAATACAGACACAGCTGAGCAATAATCACCAGCTAAGAGATATATGAAGGATGAGTATAAGCTGGTGGAAGAGTCAATCACCAATAGAGAAGAGCATTAGAAGAGAGCTTATCAACAAACAGTAGCTGAGTCTGGAATACAGACTGATCAGCTATTTTAGTGAAGACAGTAGAGAATTCAATTGAACAGCAGACAAGCTCCCCCTGACAAAATGCATGATATGCAATGAAGGCACAACAATATGCACTGTGAGCATGAGATGCACCGACTATATGCAAGACATGCAGCTACCTATACTTGGTGCAATACATGCATCGACTATGTGCACGATATGAACCACTCAAACTCGGTGCAGAGAAGATTTTTCAATTGATTTGACTGATTTTTCATGAGGAGCAGGAATTCTGAAGATGAGACAGAATATGTAGATATGACAATGAATCAGATGGGTAGACAGGAAGAGTTCAGACAATTGACACCATTGAAGAATTTAGAAAGGCTCCCCCTGTCTATATGCAGTGAATCACTTCTTTTTGGAATTTTCAATATGATGATATGTAATGCAGTCACTACATGTATGCTTATGCAATGACTCTCATTCAGATATGATTCATGCAAATCAGACAGAAGAGAATTACCATAAGCATGATTATGCAATTCACATTTCAGAAAGTTTCAGTTTAACATCAACAAAACAACATGATATGCAATCATTTCAAGTTCACAATTTCATATAATGGAATTTAAACTGGATGGTCAGAACAAACCTGAAGAGCAGGATCCTGGGGTCTTCTTGTTGAGTGCCCTGGTTTATTTACCCCTCTTTTTCATACCAAGGCACACCTACAGCACATTAATCATTTGATCCTGTAGGAACCCAAGCAGTCTTGGGTCCTGCGTTAACCCTGACAGGTGTTTTGAACAATCTTTTAGTCATGTTATCATCATGATCCATTAGGTAACAACTATCCATGGAATGACCAAATTTTTCACAGTATCTACATGATGTAACAGCCCTTGAATTCTTTTTGTGAACATTGTTACAATCATGGAATCTATGTGAGTTTGCATGAAGATTTCTGTTACTTGCATGAAATTTTGATTTACCATTACCTGCCCACCAGCATTCAGAAGCTCGGTGGCCAGGTTTTCCACATTCAGAACATGCAAGTGTCTTTTCTTTAAAAATAGTTTTATTTCTACCCAAAAAATTTCTATTTACAGGGAATTTGACAAATTTGGAATTAAAGTGATTTCCCTGAGCATACCAGCAGTCCTTGACTGCATGCCCATGCTTACCACATTCAAAACACCTAAGGTGCTTGCCTTTTAAGTTATTGTTACCCCAATAGTTTTCAGTCCAGCACTCATTTGCCTTGTGCCCTAGCTTCTTGCAGGTGAAACAAATAGTATGCTGGCTTGAAATAGATCTGTATCTATATCGGTCATGAGCATGTGTGAAAAATCTAGAATTCACATTGTTGTCTTCTTTCATTATAAAACATGCATTCATTTGATGACCACGCCTACCACAGTAATAACAGGATGCATCAGATTTCTTAGTGGCATGGTTTCTATCAATTGGATTCCTAGAATGCATTTTTTCACTAGCATGCTCATCTTCAAGCAACAGTCTGCAATCATCCATTACATGCCCTATCTTGCCACAATAGTGACATGACACTTGTGATTTCCTGGCAACATGATTACTAACAGACTGACTAGATGCATGTGAATGAGTACATGAGGCATGAGCATTGTGCATTGATCCCTCAATTTCAACTGAGTTGGCAGATCTTAGGGTGTAACCAGAAATATTCTTTACCTTCTTTGTTTGACCCTTCCTTTTCAATTTCTGATTATTCTCAACAATTTTTGTTTGCTTTTCATTCTTCTGGGCTTTGAACTGAAAAACATATGTTGAAGGTGATTTCTGATTTTTATTTTATTTTGGGGATTGATTTGAGGTACCAGCTGCATCAGAGCTTTGCACAAAAGTGGTGTATAGCTGGTTTTTAGTGATTTTCTTAACATCAGAACTGCAACTTATCCCCTCTCTTGAATTGTCATTTTTATCTTTCATGACAGCTTTCATTTTTCCTTCATTCTTAGCAGACTTGGATGCTGAGTCTTCCAGATCATGAATTTTATCTTCCAAAAAAGTAATGTGGAGTTCATAACTGGCTATCTCCTGTTCACTGCAATTAACGCATTCACTTAAGACTTTATTTACAGTTTTATACTTCTCAACTTCTTGTTCTAGATCGCTCAAGATTTTTGATTCTTCATCACAGACAATTTTTCCTTTCTTTAACATGAGAAGTTGCTCGGACATACCAGTGTTTAACCATTTCAATTTTTCAACTTCAGCTTTCAGTTCAATGTTTTCTTCCTCAAAATTTTTAGCCTAAATTTCATTACCAGCACATCTTTCTCTTCCAGACATCAACTCCAAATTTTCAATTAGCTCCTCTTCCCTTTCTTCCACTTTAATTTTCTCAGCAAGCAGATTTCTGTGATCCTCTTTAAACACGGTAATTTGTTTCTTCATCCATTCATTTTCATTATAGAGATCTTCATTTCGTTCTCTTAGAGCCGAGCACATATTACAGCTTGACTCTACAGAAGAGATATGCATTGCTTCCTTGTTGATTTTATTCGGACTAGCCTTGAGATCTTCATTACCTATTTGAACTTCAGCATGTTCAAGCTTTAGTTTGTCCATTATGGAATTAATTTCAGTCAGCTCTTGCATGCTTTTTAGATGCTCATTTTTCTTCTCATTCAGCTGATTCTCAAGTTCTGATATCTTGTCCAAGCATGTTTGATTTTCAATTTTTAAAGAACCATTTTGCTCCTTAAAGTTCTGAACATCTAGCATACATGTATCATAAGATTGTTTCAAATTTGGATAGTTTTCACAGAGAGCTTTCAAATTTATCTGATCACATTTCTTTTTCAATCTTTTATTCTCAGATTTTAATTTTTCACATCTATCATTAAGTTCCTCATTTATGTTCCATAGATCATCAATCGAAAGTTCTTCGGATCCAGAGCTTACCTGAGATGATGATTCTTCATCATCCTTTCTCCGATCAACCATCAAGCATTGTTGTGATTCTTGATAAGCTTTAGTTTTTCCAAAATTTCTTTGGCAGACCTGCAAGAAGAAATACATTCGATTAGAGCTCTGTCAATTGATTCTTTCATTAAAACTAATGCTCTAGTGTTGACAGTGTCTTTCAATTTATCCTTCTCAGTCCATCTAGATTTATCTTTTGATAATTTGTGTGGACCATGAGTTATTACCTTCCAAAGATTAGGATCAGTAGATTTTACATACCGATGAAAATTTTCTAACCAAGAATCTAAATTATTACCTCTGAATATCGGAGGATTAGCCATCGAGATATGATGAATGCACTGAAATCAGATGAGCAAATCAAGACACTAAATCGGTGAAACAAAACACAGAACACAGGAAACTCACTCTACAATGCACCAAAAAATTAGCAGGATCCTCTGCAGATTGTTAGATCTGTTAAGTCAGAGACCCGCTCTGATACCAATTGTTGGGTTCGGTGCTATGGATTCAGAGGGGGGGTGAATGAATCTCTCCTTTAAATTTTTTTGCTCAAATTAAATCTAATGCAATCAGAGATGCGGAATTAAAAACTATTACAGATATGTAGAGCGATCCTAAGCAAACATCTAATGTGCACAGCAATGAGATGAATACAATCCTCGTGCCTATGCATGCATCTAGCGCCAGTCAGATATGAAATTCAAACCACAGTGGACAAGAGGGTTTTTAGGTGGTTCGGTCCTGCAGACATACGTCCACCCCACACTCAAACCAGAGTGTGGATTCTGTTGACTCACAGCTTGAACCGCTGGGCCTCACAGCTTGCCTACAACCGCTGGGCCTCACAGCTTACTGTCCAGAGGAGTCTACCTCTACAACGCTGAGCATCACAGCTTGCTCCGCTGGGCAATACAGCTTAGCCGTCCGAGGTATCCACCTCGCCGCTGTGCATCACAGCTTGCACTACTAACGAACAGCTTGAAGAACAGTTTGAAAAGAAAACAAAAATAGGTAGTAACAGTGACTGAAAGCTGTAAATAATAAAGCATAATGTGTCTCTCAAAGGAGCTGACTGGAGTGGATCTGATCCAACATCCAGTAGGAATGATCTTCAGGTAATCTCCTCTTCCTCTTCTTCACGAGCTCTCTATCTTTTTCTGCTAATCTCTCAATCTCTCTTTCTCTTTTTCTTCTTCTTAACTCACTCTCTCTCTTTCTCTTCTCTGCTCTCAATGGCTCTCTTCCAGCATCAACTCTGCACGAGCTCTGGCCTTCAGCTTCTGCTACTTCTATATCGATCAGTCTTGTCCATATGAAGAGGTCTGCATATATAGAGAGCAGCAGGAAGGGCGTGTGCTCTCCACAGTTCCCGCCCAATTGCTTGGACCACATGGCAGCATCCAGCCTGCTTCAGTACACGTGTCATCATCCTGTCAGTCCTTTCAGCCTCAGATCACATGCCCTCATTGGCCTCCACGAAATAGCAGTCCTGTCAGACATTCAGTCGAAGGGAATATCAGTTTAAGAAAGTAAACTCTGTACAGACTTCATTCATGCAAGCAAGACAATGCATGGCTGTACAGAGTTGGTCGAGTGAAGCAATGGACGAATGTACAGACTTGTTGAGAGACATGCACACATGCACATAAGAGAGTATGTACTTAGACTATGAATGCTCAGGCATGCTGCCAATGGAGTGTACAAACTCTGTGTGCAATGTGCAACCAATGTGCAGACTTGCTAGTGGCTGTGTGCGAGACAATGTATAGACTTGAGGGCATATGATGCAGTATGCATATGGTGAAGTATGTACATTGACGTTGAATGCTCAGTCATGCCAAACGAATGTGTAGACTCTGCGTGCAACAATGTACAGACTTGCTCAGATGATGCATGAACACAGCTGCAGGTAATATGTAGACTATGCTTGCATGCACCCAGACAATGTGCAGTCTTGCTACCAAGGAGTGTGCAGACTTGCGAGTGTATGGACTTAGTGAGCATACAGCAGCCAATGTATAGACTTGGCGTTATGAATCACACAGGCTGTATAGACTTGCCAGCACACAACGTATAGACTTGTTAAAGAAGAGATGCATGTGCAGACTTTGATGAGAGACATGCACATATGCACAAGGAAATGTATTGACTTTGTGTGCAGACTTAGTGTGTGTGCGATAAGGATGCACAGACTTGAGTGTGTGCGACCAGACAATGTATAGACTTGAAGTCAAGAGATGCACTAGCTGTACAGACTTGTGCTAATGCTGCAAGTGGACAATGTACAGACTTCAAGTGCGTGCAACAAGAGAATGTGTAGACTTCAGCTCGTGCAATGCAATGTACAGACTTTGAATGGCAGTCTATGCAACCAATGCAGTGTACAGACATGAGTTCGTGCATTGCTACAATGCAATGTATAGATTTGCTAGTGTGAACGATGCACTGACTTGTGACTCAATGTATGGACTTTGAGTTCGTGCATGCTACAGTGCAATGTATAGACTTTGACGACGTGGTATGCACAGTATAGACTTTAAATGTGTGAAATACACAGACTGTACAGACTTGGTCCGATGTACAAACTTTGCATGAGACGCTAAGTGAGACGGACACTGTGCACAAGTATGAAGAACATAGGCTGTATAGACTTCATATGATGCATGCACAAGACACAATGAATGTGGATGCACTGACAATGTACAGAATTGCTGTGCCTGCGCCAAATGCGATGTACAGACTTGCTATGTCTGCGACACATGCAATGTACAGACTTGCTATGTCTGCAACAAGGCGATGTACAGACTTGCTGCTGCCTGCAACTGGATGATGTACAGACTTTGCGTCCTAGCATTAATTCATGGGCTGTACAGACTTTACTTGCATGTGCCAAGACGATGTGCAGACTTGCGTATACTTATGAGACGCTAAGTGAGACGCAGGATGCACTGGCTGGCAGACGATGTATAGACTTAGCATGAGACGCTAAGTAAGACAGTGGCTGTATAGACCTGAATGATGCATGCACAAAGACGCTAAGTGAGACGCTGGCTGTATGAGAGACAAATGTATAGACTCACAGAGACGCTGAGTGAGACGGTGAATGCACTCGAGAACAATGTATAGACTTGATGCAATGCATGAACAAGAAGACGATGTACAGACTTTACCTGCATGCTGTGCAAGATAGTGTATAGACTTGCTCAGCCTGAAGTAGGGCAATGTACAGACTTCTTAACAGACGCATGCAGCAACTGTTATTGCACTGATGCAGTGTATGCTAAACATATGCAATGTATAGACTTATGCATTGAGTATAGAACACTGCATGACCTAGCATACTCATGCATTCTCCACAGAACAGATCAGACATATGCATTCATGTGATGACTCAATGTGTTGTTCTTAGCAAAACAATGTGGTGACTCATTCATGTTGCTATCATTAAAACACCACATTAACATCAAAGCATAAGGGGCACAACAATCTAAGCCCAGGAGCACCTGAGCTAGCACTCTGTAATCTCCGTATGTCCACCCGGTCACGGCAGCTCCGTGGACTCGCAATCCTGTAATCCTCGCTATATCTTCTAACGTGGGGATCATGTGGCCCCGTGGAAAGATGAAAGCTCGGCTCACGGGGTCCCATCTCTCGTGGAGTGCATATAACAGGGGCATGTCCGTCCGGGTCACTTCAATGCTCAACACCTCGGCAAATCCCATGCTAGCTAGTCTCTCTTTCTAGAATTCGGGCAATGCCTGGTACACCGCCCGGATCTAGAGCCATGAAATTCTCGTTCTTCTTTTCCCCTGCACAATTAGAGCACAAGTCAGTCATTGCATCATAATTTCATGGAATTTACATCAATAAGAATGAAAACGACAAAAAAACCAAATAATTGAAAAACCCCAAAAAAATGTTCCTGTCTCTGGTTGATCTGACGGTCCTATAGTGGTGCGTTACAGAACTCTGACGCTCCAGTTCTGGTGCGTCAGGATCTTTAACGGTCGCTGGAACGACCGTTACATTCTCTGCATTAGGGCATCGCCCTCCCTATTTTCCTGGCTCCAGGAAATGGCCATAAAAGGCCTACAATTGTTTTTTAAGGGTCCTCAGACCCATTTCTCCCCCCTCAAACACACATGCACGCACATGAAAGTTATGTTTTGGGGTTGGGGACCTACTGTGGACGTCAAAAAAAATGTCGATGAGGATCATACGGCAAGCAGGTCTCGACACTCGAGAGCAAGCCGAAGATGGAAACACCGAATAAACCTCATACCTCACCCGATCAAGACGAGGACTCACTTGGTGGTCCGCTAGCCGATGAGAGAGCCCCCCGGGCGGAAGATACGGCCACAACTCAACAACCGGCCGTGTCGAGAGCTGAATCAAAGAAGAGTCGGGAACTCCGACACAGTCTCGGCATGCACCGGAAGGCACGCAAAGTCTTGAACCGCAGCCCAAAGACTGCGAATGAAACATCATGGATGCCATGCATCGCAACCGGAACGTTCTGGGAATGCCGACATTCATATAAGCGGCCGTGACTTCGAAAAGAATCCGTTTGGTGCTTAAAACGGCTCGAAGGGGCCTTAAAACGGTGCGCCTTAAAACGGCGCACCCCCTTGCTTAAAATGGCGCTCCCCTTGTTTTCTTTGGCTATCCGACGCGCTCCTGTCAAAGGGGCATTCCCCCTTTTGATGCTTAAAACGGCGCCACTTGTGTTGCATTAAAGCGGTGCCCATATGCAAAGCTATCCCTTCAAGAGGTACTACGACATGGCAATTTTGAAGGCCAAAAAGTTGAAACGGCGCGCCAATTTCACTTGGGTTTAATCCGGCGCGATCACCATCCCTCCGCGCCGTTTTACCTCCGAGACATCCCATCCCGTCATCAGTCCGATCCCCTATTTTCGGGCGCAAACAAAGAGAACTTACCTGAAATGGCTATGCCTCCTACGTCTGACCAACGTGCAACTGCCTGAGCTCCTCAAGCTCCCTGGAATGGCAATCTTCGAGCTCCGCACCGAACGTCGCTTCCCCGCCGATCACCGTCGGCCAATCTCGTGGAGGCACCATGCCTACTCTATCAACCTCTCCACCTGCAGGCCACTCGAGAGCTTTAGACACGGAGGGGGCACGAGAAGAATGGAATGAAATGGAAGGGGGATTCAGAGACTTCTTCCCCCACTTCCATATATATGTAACGAACCTGTGAGAAAAAAAAGAAAAAAGAGTAGAGAGCCAGAGAAGGGAGAAGGGGGAACCGGCATTCGAGAGCTCCACAGTTCTGGGCTGAAGAAAGGAGAAAAGAGGTAGGGGGTGCGAGCGAGAGGTGAGTTGGAGGCGGAGAAGCCAAGGCTTCCCTCTCCCTCCTCCATCTAATGCTTCTCTCTCTCTCTCCATCGAATGTATTTTCCTTTTGTTTTTGTAATGCCTTCTCTTCCATTTTATCTGTACCAAGTTTCCTTCCCCGTTTGTATGGATGAATAAAAGAGAAAGAAAGGAAGTCTTTTTACAAGCTCAGTCTCCCTTGTTCTGACCCTTGCTCCCCTTTCTTGCTCTCGGATCATCCGGGGCCTTTGAGGTCTGCCACTCCATGGCATGACCCCCAAGGTAACCCATTCGATGGATGAACATTTCTCGCCCAGCCATGGCGAATATTTGTCCCTGTTGAAGACCCATCACCCGTGAGTCGTGGTCGCTCTTGTAGGCTGGCCCTCGAGCATTCCGCACTCACACTCGGGCCAACGAACTACCGTGAGGCCGCTCCGCATTTTGAGAGTTTACCCCGGAGCAATCCGATTGGTGACACTCCTTTATCTCTGGCAAGTCCCGGTCCGGGGGAGGTGCTGCCGGATGCTCGCCATGGCCAAGAACGCTCAAGAACAAATGAGCGAACAACTTCTGAGAACAAGAACCACACACAGTAAAACCTGTGAACTAAACCCCTCAAACGAAACCACCTAATATCCACGCCAATCTATCTTAATAAACCACTTGAAACTCTTAAGCCTCCTCATCACCAACTTAATTTATTAACTGAGTGAACAAACCAACACCAAACCGGGCTTCGGGTAAAAGAAAGGAAAGAAGACACAGTCAACGGCAATGAAAACAACCCTCGGAAGAGTTTATCCCAGCGCGTTTACTGTTTCGCCGCACCGTTTTAAATCCACACTTAGAAGTTCCATTTTCCTCCTATCCCGACGCGGTTACTATTCTCTCGCTCCGTTTTAACCCACACTCGAAACCCCTTTCGATTCTAATCTGGCGCCGTTTAAAACGGCGCGCCCCTCTCCCCTTGCATGGGCTTAATACGGCGCACTCCCCTTGCCACCCTCACCCGGCGCGCCCCCTTGTATTCCCCCTTAAAACGGCGTGGCCACATCCGCGCGCCCAAGAATCTCTCCAAGTTCACCCCCATATTCCGGCGCGCCCCTTTGCCGCGCCAATTTAAGTCCCCCTTTTGCCCATCCTGAAGCGGCGCCATCCCTTTGTTTCTCTTTAATATAAAAGGGGAGGAAATAAAAAAAGAAAGAAAGGTTCAAACAAAGAAAGGAGTGCAAAAGATCAATGCCATTAATAAAAAATGAATGAAAGGAACTCCATCACCCGCGACCTGACCGCGCAGGTCGATCCGCGTGCGAGGGCGCACATTGGTGAGTTCGGGATTCACACTTAACGACCCTCGTTCCCCCGGACTATGCATAAAGAGAAAATCAACGACGCCTTCTGGTATCGAACGTGGTTTACAGAATTTCCGACATGGCCATAGTCTGAAATCATCTCCGGCCAACAGTCTATCAACTTGACCCGTCCCTACCGGGATCCAATCCCGCATTCTCATTAAACTTGCCTTGTTCGTGGCAGACATCTACGCGGTTTTGTTACCATCTTTTATACTATAAACACGGACCTCCGTCCGAACATGAAGTGGCCCGTGAGTGGCCGACATAGTCTGAACATTCACGTCCCGATACGGGTTTCTAGCATAGTTCGTCTTTCACTATCCTCCTGCAGTATTAGTATTCTCTTTAGGCCGTAGGGCCCTTATTCTCGGCAATCAATCAAGGGTGTCCCCCCGTATGGGGAATGTAAATAACATCGTGGCCTTTATGGCACGGCGAGTTTTGGTCCCGACACAAACTACCCAATTGTCTGATTAGTCAGATCGCGCGCACCATGGGCTTCCATGAAGCCCGAATAAATCGTCACCTAGGTGACTGGCACGCCCACGCACTTAATAAACCCAATAAACGAACAACCAACGACCTTAATAAAAAGTGCATCCATAAGTCTGGCACGCCCGGTGGGACTCAAAATCACCCTTCATCTCTTTGCCGGGACTAAGGGCCCTATGGCCCCTTTCTTGTAATACTAATTGTTTGATTTGCAAATGCAGGTTGCATTTCGGACACCAGGATGGCCCCCACGTTTGGTCAACAGGCCGTCGAGAGCCATGTTCGGAACGGCTACTTGGCCATCCCCCTCAGCTTCGGGAGCTTCCCTCCCGTGGTAGGCTTCCCCAACTTCCTCGGGGTAGCCTTCACGAACCTGCTGGACGTGGAAGCGTCTGACAGGACTGAAAGCGACGCTCCCATCCAGGGGGCCGCCAAAGCTGCTATCGGTCGATCAATGGCTGAGACTTCCAAGACCGTCCCGACTGGGACGCTGAGCTGCAACGTGCACCACGTGCACCAAACTACCGGCCCTTCTCACCCAAGGTCGGCCTCTCACCAGAGGAGGCTCCGGAGGAGCCACGCCACGACATCACCCCGAGGCCGGTTCTCTAGCACCGGCAAGTCAGCTGTTGTCGGGACTTTCCGGGTGCATCTTAACGGACAACGTTCCGAGGTGATCCCGGATCGCATTGTACCCGCCGTACCGGTGCGCAACTCTTTTCAGGCACTGGAGAAGATGAAGGGCAGGATGACGCCCGCCATTCAGGCCCCAGCGCCGCAGCATCAGTCGGCCTCCAGGCCCACTAAATGTAAGCAAGTTTGGGTTCCCAAGCGGGCCCGGTTTACCTCACCAGCCAAGGCAAGGCCAAACACCTTCCGCCTGGCAAGGGCACAACAAGGAGATCGGGTCAAGACATCGGCCCCCGTCCACCAGCCAGCATTAAATACACCGGCCCCACCGGAGAACATCCACCATCGACACTACCGACGTCACTATCAGGCTGCCCGTGTGGAGCCTACAACCCACATGCCCGTTGCTACTAACAGGGCGACATCATCGGCTTCTCCTCTTAAGCAAGACTGGGAAGGAGTGGAGCAAGCCATGAGGAACTACTTGCGGGGTCCGGGGAGCACTCCCCTGAGTCGCCAGAGATTACTGGGGGCAGTAGCTTCCGCCTTTGAAGAAGAAGAGACCCGGCTGGTGCCCAGCGCCGAGTCAAGAAACTGCTCGGAGGAGCGCTATCAGTCCCCGCTGAGGGAAGAAGTGAAGCCACGGAGATCGGTCTTTGACAGATTGGTCTTCCCAGGTAAGCCGTCGAGAAGAACGGCAAGAAGAGGTAGAGACCTGAGGGTCTATACTTGCAACATGGCAGGGGTATCTGGTCGGTACGGGGCTCTACCAACCGAGCCCGAAGAAGTGGCCAGGCTTGCCACAAGGCCATGACCTCTTACCAGAAGAGGGAAAGCAGCAGCTGAGAAGACACAAGTCCACACTGGAGAAGTTGACACTGAGGAACCCTCAATGGCCTTGGCTGCCAATGTTATTATAGAGGGCACCACGGGAGGACCGTCCACTTCATCCGAAGAGGCGCCGATCGAAGAAAGAGGGGGCACCCCCAGCCTCTCCATGAACGACCCCGCGATGTTACACATGATGCAGCAATACCAGCGGGAGATCGAATTGTTAAAGAAACAACAGACTGAAAGAGCCGCTCAGCCCTCAACATCCGGGCAGACTGAAGCATTGCCAGAGACCCCTGGGGGCAACGGTCAGGCCTCGGAAGCTTCTCCATAGGCGACGGTGTCTCCCCCAATACCTACCTCCACTGACGGCGTACCCCTGCATTAGCCACAACATATCACACCTGCCCCGCCACTGAACCTCCCATTCCAGGGGTCCACTATTGCACCTCAGGTGATAGTGTTAACAACGCCGCTGGCGCAACCGGCCCATTTCTATCCAAACCCGGTTGACCCGGCAAAATTGACCAGACTAATGCTCAAACAAATGATAGATATGAAGTTGGCAGAGAGGAGCGATGGTGATCACACGCCATTCGACGTATACCGGGTACCTTACCCAGCACACTATGCTGCCAAGAGGCTACCGGTCGGCATCACCAAGCTGCCGAAGTTTGAGAAATTTAATGGGCAAGGGTCTCCTAGGGAGCACATTACCTATTATGTGAATGTTATGGGGGATCTGGCTGCGGATAAAGCTTATCTTCTCAAATTCTTCAGCTCGACACTTACCGGGCTCGCTTTCGAGTGGTACTCGAGCTTGCCCGCCGGGTCCATTGCAGACTGGCCCGATATGCAGAAGAAATTCAAGGAAAGGTTCTACATAGCTGAGCGGGAGGTAACCGTTGCAGAGCTTTATGCCACAAGACAGCGAAATGATGAGTCGGCACTCAACTACATAAAGAGGTGGAGGAACCTCAGCATGAGATGCAAACGTCCTTCGCATCAAGAGGACGCAGTGCAGATCTGTAAACAGAATCTGAAGAAAGAAATCCTTGAGAGGATGATCGGTGCTGAAGTAAGGTCATTTGACCGTCTGAATAACATAGTGGCAGAGATCGAGGCATTCCTTGCTCAATACTCTTCTGCTCCAGCTGCATCGAGCCAGAGGGCTAGGCAGGTCGAGAAAAGACCAACACCGCTAGAAGTTCACACACTGGACTTTGAAGCTTTCGAAAAGCAAAGAGAGAAAGCCAAAGAGATAGCCGACCCTCCTCCGCCCAGGTCCACTGAACGGCGGGAAGGTCCCTCCCTACGGGAGAAGATGAGGAATAAATTGTACTCTTTTCCTCGAGACAAAGCTCGGGTCCTATTTGAATGGGCCACCAGGTACAACAAGATCACGTTACCAGATCCAAAGAAGCCTGGTGACTTGAAGAAGAAGGATGATCCTCGCTTTTGCCCGTACCATCAGATGCTTGGGCATACCATTCAGGATTGTTACATCTTCAAGAATGTCATTGAGTCCTTGATCAAGAAGGGAGAGCTAGACATGGGGGAGCTCAGAGTGGATCCTCCGCAGCCGCATGAGATTACGAACATCGGCACCACTGTCAACATGGCATCTTTATACCAGCAGTTGCCTGAAGAATGGGCGGAGGCCAGTACACAGGCTACTTATCAAGCGTTCGTCATGGCGCCAGCTCAAGACCAAGGAGGTTGGCAAGACGCGCCGACGAAGAACAGAAGAAGAAGACAAGCTCCCCGGCCCACTCCGGAAGTTTACATAAGGGGCGTTACACCTCGGCTGGCACCGCCACTAGCGACACCTATCTGGCAGGACATAGCCCCCCGGCTCGTTATGAGACGGCCCACTCACAACAAGAAGAAACACATCCCGATGCGGGTGCACAAGGAAACCAGTCCTGCGGTAGAAAGGCTCCAGGCCATTATTGACGGGCTTGAAGACTATGAACAACCCGAGATCCAGCCTGTGGAGTTGAAAGAGTATGTCCCTTGGAAGGAGTTCGAGTCACTCGAACTAGCTCCAGAAACGGAAGCCGAGACGAAAGAAGAGCCTCTCTTGTGGGGTGAGCTCCCCCAAAAGCAGTTGCCAGCCACTGAAGAGAAGAAGGAAAAGAAGAGGAGAAGACCTAGAAACAAGAAGAAGAGTGGGGTTGTCCTGTCTTGCAACACCCTCTTGACATTATTTGACACAGCCCTCTCCCTGAGAGAGGAAGAGCAAGAAGTGCCCGTCGAGCCATCAGAGGTGAATCAAGCTGAAGCATCCGCTTCCCAACATGCCACCAGGTCGGGAAGAACGTGGGGACGCCCTTCTCAGGCCAACCACAACATCCTGCTTAGGGGAGAACAACCATATCACATCCCGAAGCCTAGGGTCCAAGGCATGGAGATCCCCCCTCCATCAGGCCTCTACCCCGAAGAACCAAGTGGCCAGAGTGCCCCATCATTCATTGAATTTCTTACAACTCAGAGGGGAAGACAGTCAGGCCCCCGCGAGTCCCGGCAGCCCCTCGGCTCCGTCTGCGGCAATCCCTCCTCGGCCAAGGGAAGAGCCCGATAACATCCCAAATCTTGTCGAGTTCTCGCAAGAAAAGGAAGTGACCCAGTAGGCCCCACAAGCTCAAGCGGCATTTGACCCAGTGGAGGAGGCACCCGTTGAGCCGGCTCCCCAGGCCCAGACTGGGGGTAGGCGCAGTAGAGCCGAAGAAATGAAGTTGCTCGAAGTCCGAGCTGGCAACAGAATAGTCAAACACCTAAAGAAGATCCCAGCCAGGTTTACCGTCTGGGAAATCCTATCCTTAGATGAAGAAACATGGCAAGCTGTCATCGTCGCACTCCAGACACCAGCATATGTTGAAGCCTGCCTTGCAGAAATGTCACCTGAAGTACCTGTGGCCTTCACAGAAGAGGACATGCTTTTACCGACCTACAGTCACAACAGGCCACTCTACATGAAGGGGCAGCTTAATGGACATCCCATCAACAGAGTCTTGATCGACCCCAGGGCAGCCGTGAATATACTCCCCTACCGGGTGTACCAGAAGCATTATGTTGACGTACACCTAATTGAGGTCAGGAATGTCAAGATTGCTGGTTTTAACCAGAAGTGTGAGGTCCCCATGGGGGTCGTAGAGTTCAACCTCTCCCTTGGCGACTTCACAACCAAGGTCCTATTCCATATAATCAACTCCAACACCTCTTACAAGGCATTGCTCAGCCGACCTTGGCTGCATCAAAACAGAGTGGTACCATCCACTCTGCACCAATGCATCAAATACCCCGGCAATGGGAAAGAGGAGAGAATCTTTGCTGACCTCCACCCTTTCGAAGTGTTTGAATGTCACTTGTCAGACGCCACTTTGTATTTGGAGAAGCCGAAGCAAGCATCCCAAGTCACTCAGGACAAAGGAAAGAAGAAAGCAGAGCCTGACAACTGGTTCCCTCCACCACCGCCAGGCTATGTGGCTCCCCCTCAGGTGTCATTTGTTTCTAAGGCGGAAGGGGTGATCAAAGCCACTCCCCTTCCCATCTATCCTACACCAGGGATGCCATACCTTGAATACTTACTGGAGGATGTCAAGGTCCCGCCCGGGGTCACCAAGCCCCTGGTAGAAGCTGACTGCCAGGTGGTCGAATGACTAAAGACCTTCGAGGTGTCTAACCCCGGGGGCCCGTCCACCATTTTCTATGTAGCTGAAGAGCACCTGGCCAGAGGGGATGATGATTGTAAACTCCCCGATGAGCTGCACTCCCCACTCGTCCTGATCATGGGGCTGCCTGACATAACCAGCCGTGTAGTCAAAATGACCAGGAAACAAGGGATACCCTTCTGCCAGCTGTCCAGTCAGAAAGAAATGTTCAAGAAGATGTGGAAGCCACCAAACCTGGACCGGAGGTTGTTGCAGATCACCCGGCACCCGGGCTTGGGTTTCTCAATAGAAGATTCCTTCGAAGCCGATGTGATTCAGTCTCGGCTCCGAATGCTGATAGCCCCGCAGGCAATGCAGGCCTGCGGGAAGTCGAAGATCGTCGGCACCCTACGCCTCCTGCCGACGAAGATCAAGATGAAGAGGTGTTCCTGTGGAATCCACCTCCCCGCAGGAACAAGGGGAAGGTCCCGCCCTCCTCTAAGAGATCGACCCCGAATAGCCACAGCAGTAGGGTACCATTGTTCCCCCCTACCTTTGATGCAAAGAGCGGGGAAGCGAGTAGCACTCTAGGGCCCACTCAATGCGACTCTGCTCTGTTGCCATGTGCTACCAGCAACAGTGGGAAATTGAGATGTTGAAGGCTCAATTGGCCAAAGTGACCGCACTTGTGTCTAACTTGATCGGGGGCATCTTTCGCCAGCAGAACATCGGCATGCACCAAGCCCCGAATACCATTCTGAACGCCCCCATGCACTTGAAAAAGGAGGCAAGGGATGTAGCTGTTTCTCCAGTCGGACGACTGGCCAAGCGGAATCCTACACTACAAGAAAGGATGCAGAGGCCTTACTCTTTCCCAAAGAGCAAGACCCGAGGGATTTTTGACTGGGGCCGCCACCATGGCAAGGTCTCCCTCCCGAGGTCTAAAAGGCCGCAAGATGCTCACAGAAATGGTGACCCTTTGTTTTGCCCTTATCACCAAATACTGGGTCACCCTATCGAAGACTACTACGTCTTCAAGGATATTGCTCAAGACCTGATTGAGAGAGATGAGCTCAGAATGGGAGATTATGTGGTGGCCCCGCCACGCCCCCATGTGGCTGGCGGCCATGAAAGAAGTGTTTACATGGTGTCAGTTCAGCACCAGATCTTTGAAGATGTAGCCGAGAATGAACTACCCCGGCCGCCGACAGCGGAACAATCCCCAGTGTGGCAATCAATCACCTCGGCTCCTGCAGGAGCCATCTATCATCACTACCAAGAAGATCCTAGAGAAGTCCTTCACTTCTCCGTGTAGGAAAACCCCTCGAAGCCGCATACAACAGGCCTGGAAGAGGGAGAAACAAGCAAAGCCTCATTACTCAACAAGGCGGAGCAAGAAGACGCCTATGGTGTCCTTGAAGCAGAAGATGGTGAAGACCAAGATTTCATCGACCTACTGCCAGCGCCACCGGAAATTGAAGACGGTGGCCAAGCCACAGTAGATGAGCCCCTTGAAATTAACCTAGGCACAGAAAGTGACCCCAGGCCGACTTTTCTAAGTGCCCTTCTCCCTCCACAAGAGAGGGAACAATATGTCAGGTTGTTACAAGAATTCCGGGACTGTTTCGCCTGGAACTACAAAGAGATGCCCGGACTAAGCCCTGGCGTGACTCAACATATTCTGCCTATTGATCCCAAGGTGGAGCCGGTGAAGCAGTCCCCCCGGCGTATGAGGCCGGAGCTGATAAAGCAGATTTGCAAAGAAGTCGACAAGCTCATAGATGTTGATTTCGTAGCTGAAAACCAATACACTACTTGGTTGGCCAACATTGTACTGGTGAAGAAGAAGAATGGATAGATCAGGATCTGCGTGGACTTCCGCGACCTGAATAAAGCTTGCCCAAAAGATGACTTTCCGGTGCCCATCACCGAAGTGATGATTGATGCAACTACCGGCCATGAGGCCTTGTCCTTCATGAACGGATCGTCCGGCTATAATCAAATATGGATAGCTGAACATGACCAAATTCATACGGCCTTCCGGTCACCTAAGGGGATATTCCATTACAAAAGAATGCCCTTCGACCTTAAGAACGCTGGCGCCACTTACCAGCGGGTGATGACCAAGATATTCGACGAACTGCTATATAGCAAAGTCGAACGCTACATTGATGATCTGGTCGTCAAGACAAAGAAAAGGGGGGATCACCTGAATGACCTTAG
Source organism: Amorphophallus konjac (assembly GCA_022559845.1). NCBI lineage: Eukaryota > Viridiplantae > Streptophyta > Magnoliopsida > Alismatales > Araceae > Amorphophallus > Amorphophallus konjac. Next base: position 329,697,017 of record CM040122.1, on the reverse strand, counting down.
AGTCATCTTCGAGAGACTCCGGCAATATGAGCTAAAAATGAACCTAATGAAGTGTGCCTTCGGCGTCTCTAGTGGAAAGTTTCTCGACTTCATTGTCCGATATAGGGGGATTGAGATCGACCCTTTTAAAATAAGAGCCATTCAGGAGCTACCTCCTCCGAAGAATTTGGGAGAGTTAAGGTCCCTACAAGGCCGGCTGGCCTACATCCAAAGGTTTATCTCCAATTTGTCGGGGCGCTGTCAACCATTCCACAAACTAATGATGAAGAATACACCTTTCAACTGGAACCAGGAATGTCAGAAGGCCTTCAATCGGCTGAAGGATTACTTAAAGACCCCGCCTGTGCTGGGGGCACCTGTCAAGGGGAGGCCACTTATTCGATAGATAGCTACCACCAAATGTTCGCTGGGGGCAATGCTCGCCCAGAACAATGATGAGCGGAAGGAGCAAGCTCTCTATTACTTCAGCCGAAGACTAGTGGGGGCAGAAGCAAAATACACCCCGATTGAGAAGGTTTGTCTCGCCTTGGTCTTCGCAGTCAAGAAGTTGAGGCATTACATGCTCTCGCATGAAGTGAGCCTGATCTCTAAGGCTGACCCAGTCAAGCACATTCTCTCCCAGCCAGTCCTGAAGGGATGTCTCAGCAAGTGAGCCGTACTGTTAATGGAATTTGACATCACCTACGTGCCTCAGAAGGCCGTTAAGGGTCAAGCCATGGCCGATTTCTTTGTAGCACACCCTATGCCTGAAGATTCCCCACTGGCCACGGAGCTTCCTGAAGATGAAACACTAGAGGTGGACCAAGCCCAACAGATCGCCTGGCAGCTGCACTTTGATGGAGCTTCGAGAATAGAAACAACCCCGTCTGGGCACACAAAAGTACGGGCCGGGGCCGGCATCGTCCTTAAATCCTCTGAGGGAGAAGTATTGCACACATCCTGCTCCATTAACAAGTCCTGCACAAATAATGAGGCAGAGTATGAAGCTCTGATCATTGGTCTCCAAGTCGCTTTACAAATGGAGATTAAAATATTACATGTGTTTGGCGATTCATTGCTGGTCGTCAAGCAGGTTCAAGGACAGTTTGACATCTGAAAACCCGAATTACTCCCTTACTATACTAAGGTAAAACGGCTCATGCAGCGGTTCTACCTCATTGAGATAGGCCACGTTGCCAGAGGAGAGAATGCACAAGCCGATGCAGTGGCGAAATTGGCGAGTTCATTGGCAGTCCCGCCAGATGGATCCCTCAACATCCTGGTGGTGAATCAGCGCCAAGTGCCCAGCATGATAGAAGGGCCAGAAGGAGAAGAACTTGAGGCTGCTACAACGGAAGCCGTCAACCTACCCGACTGGAGGGACCCTCTTTTGCAGTGGTTTAAATACCAGCAATTGCCCAGGCAAAGGGAAGAGAAGATCAAGCTAATTAGAACAAAGGACTCTTATGAGGTCCGGAACGGGATCCTGTTCCGAATTATGGCAGATGCCAAACGGAAGGTACTCCTCCGATGCCTATCCACCGAAGAAGCTTGGAGAGTCATGAAAGAAGTTCACGCCGGAACGGCTGGTGCACACCAGGCAGGACTGAAAATAAAAATTGAAATCAAGAAACTCGGCTACTACTGGCCGACAATGTTCAATGACTGCTGCAAGTATGCCAAGTCTTGTCAGAAATGCCAAGAGCACGGGACGGTTCCTAGAAGACCGCCCGTGCCGCTGCATCCAACACTGCCCAGCTAGCCTTTCGCCCAATGGGGAACAGACGTCGTGGGTCCACTACCCGCATCATCCGCTGGGTGCAAGTACATCTTGGCCGCAACTGATTACTTCTCCCGCTAGGCGGAAGCTATTGCCTTGAAAGAAGTGACTGGGGAAATCATTGCTAGGTTTGTCCGCCGTAACATCATATTCCGATTTGGCACTCCGAACCGAATTATCTCAGATAATGGAAGCCACTTCCGCAACCAGAACGTCTACCGGCTGGCAAAAAAGTACAAGATCGACTGGAGGACATCGACCCCTTACAACCCACAGGTCAATGGCTTGGCTAAAGCTTTCAATAAAACTCTTTGTACTCCCCTATCCAAAATTGTTAATTCTAACAAGAGAGATTGGGAAGAGAAAATGTACGAGGCCCTGTGAGCGTACCGTACTGTATACAAAACTCCAACGGGTTGTTCACCCTTCTCTCTGGTGTATGGATCAGAGGCAATTGTCCCCATCGAGTTGGAAATACCCTCCCTTCGGGTCGCAATCCAACACGGGATAGTCCGAGAAGAACAAACAAATGTCGAGCGAAGGCTCGAAGAGCTCTCCAACTTGGAGGGAAAAAGGCTTCAAGCTCAGCAGAACATCCATGTCTATCAGGCCCGAATAGCGCGTGCCTTTGACAAGCTCGTCAAGGAACGTGAATTCAAAAAGGGTGACCTTGTCATGGTCAAGAAAAGAGAAGTCATGGCTTCCAATCCCAAGGGCAAGCTGCATGAGAATTGGCTTGGACCCTATGTAGTCCAGAAAGTCTACGAGGGTGGAGCATATGTAATCGTCAACCATCGGGGGGAGGTTCAGTTTCCACCCCTCAACGGTAGACATTTGAAGTTGTACCACTCTCCTGTTCTCCCATTCAATGAATGACACATTTCTCCGACCCACCCCGGGCAGATTTGCATTACTACTACCCATGTGGTTTGGGCATTATTTATCTCATGTTAAAAAAAAGAGAGAGAAGAACAAAAAGAAAAAAAAAGAGAGAAGAGAAAAAAAAGAGACAAAAAGAAAGAGAAGAAAAAAGGGAGAAGAAAAAAAGAGAGAGAGAGAAAAAAAGAGAAGAAAAAAGGGGAGGGAGGAATCAATCTCCCTTTATGAGCATTCACTTTTATCTCTGAGAATATTTCAATAAACAAGCCAACCATGTCAGCCCCCGACACCCTGTCGGCACTGATGAAGAGAAGAAGAGACGAATAAACCATGTCAGCTCCCGACACCCTGTCGGCACTGATGAAGAGAAGAAGAGACAAACAAACCATGTCAGTTTCCGACACCCTGTCGGCCCTGATGAAGAGAAGAAGAGACAAATAAACCATGTCAGTTCCAGACACCCTGTCGGCACTGATGAAGAGAAGAAGAGACAAACAAACCATGTCAGCCCCCGACGCCCGTCGGCACTGATGAAGAGAAGAAGAGACAAATAAACCATGTCAGTTCCCGACACCCTATCGGCACTGATGAAGAGAAGAAGAGACAAACAAACCATGTCAGCTCCCGACACCCTGTCGGCACTGATGAAGAGAAGAAGAGACAAACAAACCATGTCATCTCCCAACACCCCGTCGGCACTGATGAAGAGGAGAAGAGACAAATAAACCATGTCAGCCCCCGACGCCCTTCGGCACTGATGAAGAGAAGAAGAGACAAATAAACTATGTCAGTTCCCGACACCCTGTCGGCACTGATGAAGAGAAGAAGAGACAAATAAACCATGTCAGTTCCCGACAGCCTGTCGGCATTGATGAAAAGATGAACAGACAAACAAACCCTGTCAGCTCCCGACACCCCGTTGGCACTGACGAAGAGAAGAAGAGACAAACAAACCATGTCAGCCCCCGACGCCCGTCGGCACTGATGAAGAGAAGAAGAGACAAATAAACCATGTCAGTTCCCGACACCCTGTCGGCACTGAAGAAGAGAAGAAGAGACAAACAAACCATGTCAGTTCCCGACACCCTGTCGGCCCTGATGAAGAGAAGAAGAGACCAACATACCGCGTCAGGTTCCCGACACCCCGTCGGCACTAATGAAGAGAGAAAGGGACAAGTAAACCATGTCGGTCTCCGACTTCTTGCCGGCATCGATGAACAAACCTGTGGCCCAGACCTTCCGTCTGAAGCCATGAACAAAAAGACCCTTTCTTTGATACTAACCCCGTGTCAATGAATAAACCACCTCAATATCACAACTCCCAGTCCCACCGACGAACAAACCCTTGGCTCGGACCTTCCATCCAAGTCAATAAATAAATAAAAAAAGAACCTCCTCTACTTGGCTCAGACCTCCTGTCCAAGTCGATGAATAAAAAGAACCTATTTGCTTGGCTCGGGCTTTCCGTCGAAGCCATGAACAAAAGACCTTTGCTTTGACACTAACCCCGTGTCAATGAATAAACCACGTCCATCTCCAATTCCCTGTCCTACCGATGAACAAACCCGTGGCTTGGACCTTCCGTCCGAGTCGATACACAAAAGAACCTCCTTTGCTTGGCTCGGACCTTCCGTCCAAGCCAATGAATAAAAAGAAAAAGAGAAAGAGCCTCCTTGCTCGGCTGGGACCTTCCGTCCAAGTCGATGAACAAAAAGGACCCCCTTTGCTTGGCTCGAACCTTCCGCCCCAGTCCATGAACACAAATAAGCCCCTCCTTGCTTGGCTCAGACCTTCCATCCAAGTCCATGAACAAAAAATGCATCCCCTTTGCTAGGCTCGAACCTTCCGCCCGAGTTGATGAACGAACGACTTTCCTAAACCCAGTACGAGTCACCAACTCCCCCTTGGGATTGGCCTTGTCGAAGTCGTTTTGGGCCTTTCGCCCTAGACGATGCATAAGCCCTTCCTTCTTGCTTCGGCATCCCGCCATGCCGATGCCCAAACCACCACTCAGATATGTCGGTCCGTTTGCATATGCGGTGAAGCGATCCCCTCATCCCTTTGCTAAAGGAGTGAGCGCTTTCCCGTAAATCCGCAACGGACTAGCATCCCACTGGCTCGGAAGAATAGACGTCCTGTCGAAGAACTCTACACTCGCAGGCCCCGCGCACTCGTCCCTTGCTTGCGCCGCCCACGAGTGGGGGGCATTTGTGGACGTCAAAAAAAATGTCGATGAGGATCATACGGCAAGCACGTCTTGACACTCGAGAGCAAGCCGAAGATGGAAACACCGAATAAACCTCATACCTCGCTCGATCAAGATGAGGACTCACTTGGTGGTCCGCTAGCCGATGAGAGAGCCCCCTAGGCAGAAGATACGGCCACAACTCAACAGTCGGCCGTGCCGAGAGCTGAATCAAAGAAGAGCCGGGAACTCTGACACAGTCTCGGCATGCACCGGAAGGCACGCAAAGTCTTGAACCGCAGCCCAAAGACTGCGAATGAAACATCGTGGATGCCATGCATCGCAACCGGAACATTCTGGGAATGCCGACATTCATATAAGCGGCCGCGACTTTGAAAAGAATCCGTTTGGTGCTTAAAACGGCTCAAATGGGCCTTAAAACGGCGCGCCCCCCTTGCTTAAAACGGCGCTCCCCTTGTTTTCTTTGGCTATCCGACGCGCTCCTGTCGAAGGGGCCTTCCCCCTTTTGATGCTTAAAACGGCGCCACTTGTGTTGCATTAAAACGGCGCCCATATGCAAAGCTATCCCTTCGAGAGCTACTACGGCATGGCCATTTTGAAGGCCAAAAAGTTGAAACGGCGTGCCAATTTCACTTGGGTTTAATCCGGCGCGATCACCATCCCTCCGCGCCGTTTTACCTCTCAGACATCCCATCCCATCATCAGTCCGATCCCCTGTTTTCGGGCGCAAACAAAGAGAACTTACCTGAAATGGCTATGCCTCCTGCGTCCGACCAACGTGCAACTACATGAGCTCCTCAAGCTCCCTGGAATGGCAATCTTTGAGCTCCGCACCGAACGTCGCTTCCCTGCCGATCACCGTCGGCCAATCTCGTGGAGGCACCATGCCTACTCTATCAACCTCTCCACCTGCAGGCCACTCGAGAGCTTCAGAGACGGAGGGGGGATGAGAAGAATGGAACGAAAGGGAAGGGGGATTCAGAGACTTCTTCCCCCACTTCCATATATATGTAACGAACCTGTGAGAAAAAAAAGAAAAAAGAGGAGAGAGCCAGAGAAGGGAGAAGGGGGGACCGGCATTCGAGAGCTCCACAGTTCTGGGCTGAAGAAAGGAGAAAAGAGGTAGGGGGCGAGAGCGAGAGGTGAGTTGGAGGGGGAGAAGCCAATGCTTCTCTCTCCCTCATCCGTCTAATGCTTCTCTCTCTCTCTCCATTGAATGTATTTTCCTTTTCTTTTTGTAATGCCTTCTCTTCCATTTTATCTGTACCAAGTTTCCTTCCCCGTTTGTATGGATGAATAAAAGAGAAAGAAAGGAAGTCTTTTTACAAGCTCAGTCTCCCTTGTTCCGACCCTTGCTCCCCTTTCTTGCTCTCGGATCATCCGGGGGGCCTTTGAGGTCTGCCACTCCATGGCATGACCCCCAAGGTAACCCATTCGATGGATGAACATTTCTCGCCCAACCGTGGCAACTATTTGTCCCTGTTGAAGACCCATTGCCCGTGAGTCATGGTCGCTCTTGTAGGCTGGCCCTCGAGCATTCCGCACTCACACTCGGGCCAACGGACCGCCGTGAGGCCGCTCCGCATTTTGAGAGTTTACCCCGGAGCAATCCGATTGGTGACTTTCCTTTATCTCTGGCAAGTCCCGGTCCGGGGGAGGTGATGCCGGATTCTCGCCATGGCCAAGAACGCTCAAGAACAAACGAACGAACCACTTATGAGAACAAGAACCACACACAATAAAACCTGTGAACTAAACCCCTCGAACGAAACCACCTAATATCCACGCCAATCTATCTTAATAAACCAATTGAAACTCTTAAGCCTCCTCGTCACCAACTTAATTTATTAACTAAGTGAACAAACCAACACCAAACCGGGCTTCGGGTAAAAGAAAGGAAAGAAGACACAGTCAACGGCAATGAAAACAACCCTCGGAAGAGTTTATCCCGGCGCGTTTACTGTTCCGCCGTGCCATTTTAAATCCACACTCAGAAGTTCCATTTTCCTCCTATCCCAGCACGGTTACTATTCTCCCGCGCCGTTTTAACCCACACTCGAAACCCCTTTCGATTCTAATCCGGCGCCGTTTAAAATGGCGCGCCCCTCTCCCCTTGCATGGGCTTAATACGGCGCTCCCCTTGCCACCCTCACCCGGCGCGCCCCCTTGTATTCCCCCTTAAAATGGCGTGGCCACATCCGGCGCGCCCAAGAATCTCTCCAAGTTCACCCCATATTCCGGCGTGCCCCTTTGCCGCGCCGGTTTAAGTCCCCCTTTCGCCCATCCTGAAGTGGCGCCATCCCTTTGTTTCTCTTTAATATAAAAGGGGAGGAAATAAAAAAAGAAAGAAAGGTTCAAACAAAGAAAGGAGTGCAAAAGATCAATGCCATTAATAAAAAATGAATGAAAGGAACTCCATCACCCGCGCCTTAATTGAATTTTTGTTCCGAGGGCGCTGCCCCCGGAAACCCCCGCAAGGGGCGCTGCCCCCTTGACCCCTGCGACCTGACCGGGCAGGTCGAACCCCACGACCTGACCGCGCAGGTTGATCCGCGTGCGAGGGCGCACATTGCTGAGTTCGGGATTCACACTTAACGACCCTCGTTCCCCCGGACTGTGCGTAAAGAGAAAATCAACGACGCCTTATGGTATCGAACGTGGTTTACTAAATTTTCGACATGGCCATGGTCTGAAATCATCTCCGGCCAACAGTCTATCAACTTGACCCGTCCCTACCGGGATCCAATCCCGCATTCTCATTAAACTTGCCTTGTTCGTGGCAGACATCTGCGCGGTTTTGTTACCGTCTTTTATACTATAAACACGGACCTCCGTCCGAACATGAAGTGGCCCGTGAGTGGCCGACATAGTCTGAACATTCACGTCCCGATACGGGTTTCTAGCATAGTTCATCTTTCACTATACTCCTGCATTATTAGTATTCTCTTTAGGCCGTAGGGCCCTTATTCTCGGCAGTCAATCAAGGGTGTTCCCCCGTATGGGGGATGTAAATAACGTCGTGGCCTTTATGGCACGGCGGGTTTTGGTCCCGACACGAACTACATAATTGTCTGATTAGTCAGATCGCGCGCACCATGGGCTTCCATGAAGCCCGAATAAATCATCACCTAGGTGACTGGCACGCCCACGCACTTAATAAACCCAATAAATGAACAACCAACGACCTTAATAAAAAGTGCGTCCACACCTACCTCATGGTCGCGGCCTATTTTCTTCTTTTTCGGTCTCGTGGCTTCCTCTTCATCACCAACGGCCTCTTCCATGGTCTCTTCCTCTCCTTCCTCCGCCGTGGGAGGGTCCCCCTATGCCATTTCTTTCGCCGCCGCCGCCGGTTGCTCGGTCGCCGCCGAGGGAATCTTCTCTTGGTCCACTTGAGCCCGGAAACGCTTGATGGCTTTCTTTTTTCCTTTATCCCTTGCCATGGGCGGCCGGGGGAGCTCATCGCCGGCCATCACTCGTCGGTGGGGGTGTTTGGTGGGGTTCCTTTGTCTCGGTGGCGTTGTTTGGGTGTTTTGGGCGTTTGAGCGAATAAGAGAGGGAACGACCGTTCGGTTTATTTTTTTTTTTTTGAACGCCCATGAGCTGTAACGGCCTATCGTAAGACCGCCACAAGTCTCTGATGCGTTGATTTTGGACCGTCAAGTAATTGAGTTATCTATTTATGAAAAATATGAACCAACGATGTGTGACGCGCCAAGTTTAGACCGATGCATGAGTATGGCGCTCCTCTCTTAGACCGTCAGAGGCTTTGAATTATTTGATGAATGATAATGCCCTATCTATCAAAATTTTGTGCTTGAGTGATAATTATGCTTCCATGCTTTATCTTATCAATGAAATTCACTACAATGAATGGTTAGGCCTTATTCCATGCTTATCGTTAATTGTTATTGGCTAACCTCCTTTGTTGCAAAAGTTTAAGCTATCATGCCATCCGCTCGCCAAGTAGGTAAGTCAGGTACAGTATCCCAATCGCTATATCCCTTAATGCATTACTATATGTTATCTATATATATTATCTCGAGAACCGGCTGGTCATTCATGTGTTCTGGGATCTGATGTTCCCCTTAAACAAAAATATTGATGATCTAAGTGCACATGTTTAATCGTTGGATAGGCCGTTAGGTTGGAAAAGTTTGGGGACGATGGTTCTGTCTTGCACGCCGTGATTGCAGATGGTGTCCTGACCCTTGTTTTTCTGGTCTAGCAATACTATTCTCGAGTAGTTTTCTATTTTATCATTTCTTGGCATTTATTTTAATGATTTCTTTTTATTTTTGCCCAGCATGCATCATGCGCATCTTTGAGCATTTACGAGCCCTGATTTGTCCAAGATGTCTCGGTCATGGTGCATAGTTGTGTCTATAATCTCGAGTAAGGAGAATCATCCACTCTGAGTTAGAAGGTTTGCTTCGATCTACTCGCTTGATCTAGTTAGCTGAAGATTCATGTCGGGAGTTTAGTTGCTTGTCTCTTTCCTTTCTGTTGTTCCGGTCGTTGGCCGTGTTTTCCTTTCCTTAGATGTTAATTCCTCGAGACATGTGTCATTTGGTTGGCCATTTTCTTGTGATTAGTCTGAAGTTTTCCAAAAAATTTTATTGCTCGTTGGTTGAGGACGGGTGTCGTTTGCCTTAATGCCCGCTTTCCAATCCGCTCCGCTCCGTTTCCGCTTCATCTTCATGTTCCATTTCGCTTTTGCTTCACCTCGGCTCGCTCCCCTACAAAGAGGACATTAAGGAGGGGCATATGTTGACACTCGTTTCATGCCCAAAGAGTTGGGTCATTTCCTTATTCATTCTCAATGATGCTCCGAGGTGTTCATCCTTTTCGAGTCATCTTGGTCAAATGGTGGTTTATTTCATGGGGTCATTGCTCCTTGGTTGGGTCTGGTTTCTCATCCATTCTAGCTTGGCAAACTTTCGCTACGTTCATTGTTCTTTTGTCTCTAACGCATCAGTCTTGGAGCGTTACGATACTCTAACGCACCAACAACAGGCCGTTACATATCCCTAGAGTCCCAAAGTATGAGGTTTTTTTCCGAAGCTTATCTTTTCCCTTATAAGTTAAGTGTAACGATTTATCGTGCGACCGCTACAGTACTCTAACGCATCAATCCTAGACCGTTACATTTTCCAGAGAGTCCTTCCTTCGAAAATCATGCCCGTTGGTCTTATCTTTTAAAGGATAAGGTTGTGTGACGGTCCAGGCATGGAGCGTTAGGTCACTGTGGCGGTTTATCGTAAGACCGTTACATCCAACAGAGAGTCCTAGCAGGCCTGCTCTTTCTCTGCTGCTTCGTGGTCGAACTAAGAGTTTGGTTTGAGGATTTCTCTCTCAATACTCATCCTCAGGAGCTTCCGTTTGGTTCTATGGACTCTGGGGAGCATTATCTTCAAGGATTATCCAAGTTTTCACTCAAATTCTAGTCGTTATCCTTCCAATTCGTCCATAAAGTTGGAGGGTCTATAAATAGAATCCTTGACTTCATGGCTTGAAGAGGAGACATCTGGAGTTCGCGTCGAAGTGCTGCCACATCCTGGAGCTAGAGCCAACTAAGGAGAGCTGCTTCTTACGTCCATCTGCTTCCAAAGTCCAGGGAGTATTGATTCCAAGGGTTTAGTTCAGTCAAAGTTGTCATCTTAGTGTCTTTTCCCTCTTCTAAGCATCATAGCAATGTCCCTCTTCCTCTACCACGTTCTTGCATCTTCTGCATCCATTAAAACATCTTCCCATCTTTTAAAACGCCCCAGAGGGGTTAAAAAAAACCAACCGCCCCGGTATTTCCCTTTCCTTTTGCATGTTCTTAAGTTTCTTTGATTTATTGTACTACTTTGTCCAAGGGATAATCTGGGTTATTTTTCTTGTGTTCTACACTCTTTTGCAGGTTTAAAGAGCCCATAGCACGAGGCTCAAGCTTCCTGACCGGCTGGAAAGCTTAGAGATCAAAGATTCCCAACTTCTATTCTATAGAACCGTTGACGATCTATCAGAGGCGCGTTAGAATCTTGTAGCAGTCTATTGTGGGGCCGTCACACTTCCTGTGGCACATCAGTCTTCGACCGTTACATCTGACGGAGCTGCAGTTTCCTGATTGGTTTTCTCTCTCCCGTGGGCAGGTGCATCATCCTCCTATTTTAAGGCATTCATTGGGTCTTTGGCTTGTGTCTACCTTAGTGGCGATCACGTCTTTCCTTAGTTTGGGCATTAGCTTTCTCTCTCATCATATCTCCTCTTTATTTTGCTTGTTCCACCTATACGGTGTGTCTTCCTTTATTTCCTTGCTCCACGCCCTGACGTGTATTTTTCTTTATTTGCTTAGTTTAGTTTTGATTGAGATAGCATGCCCATGCTAGAGCTTGTGCTGGTTGTCTAGGTTCATGATTCACATGTTCATAGGTTGAGTGACTTCACTATTTGCTCATCTTTCATCATAGTTGGCATCATAGCCCATCTTCCAAAAGAAAGGACACATTAAAACTAACAAGCCCGAGGTAGTTTAGGTATAACTCTAGCATCCAGGTAGAATTTGGCCTTGATCTCTACATAGAAGATGTAGATAACACCCCATACGAGATTATGGCTTTAGTTTCAGGTCATTTAAATAACTTCAGACAAAGTTATGAATTTCTAATTATTTACGTGTGGATTTCCCCCAACAGTCACATGACCTTTTGATAGCCCGAGCTAATTCGGGTATCACTATAGTATCCAGGCAAAATTTGGCCTCGACCTCAACATAGAAGATGTATCTAACATCCCATTAGAGATTATGGCATTGGTTTTAGGTCACTTATTTGTCTACAAGTGAAGTTATGAATTTTTAATTATTTACGCATGGGTTCTCCCAACAGTCACACTTCTCTCTGTCAATTGGTGACAAAGGGCTCAAAATCTCGGGTTCAGGTGAGAATTGGGTTTCCATCTCAATGTGAGAGTTTGGGTCAAGGACCGAAGCTTTCTAATGGATCTTGTTTCATCCTATTCGGTTAACTGTGGGCCAAGATATCCTTCTTTCAACGGGTGACCATGTTTTCTGTAACTATTTTGACCCATTATCACAAACTCTCCCTTACCCCCTATTAGGCCTACTCTCCAGAAGTTATACTCTTTACCAAAGTTGTTCTTTACCCAAGGGTCGTTGCATGGACTTTAGTTTCACCTGATTCCGACCCTCCTAGGTTAAGTTATGAATTCCCCAAGAATCTTTAAAATTTCCAATTCATTATGTATATGGCCCGAATTGTACCCAATTGGGCAGTGCCCAAATTGGTTGTCCTAACACTTAATCTTCTTGTATTTTTCATGCAAAGCAATGTAGGCCATTTCCCATTCCTCACGAGTAAAAGATTCAGCATCATTTACCTCTACCGAGTCAACATCATCAGCCATAAGGCACAGTGATTCTAATGCCTCCTCCAGCTCGCCAGATGACACTTCTTCGTCGGAATTGCTCCACATGGCGACCATCGCCTTTGGCTTCTTGGACTTGCTTATCTTTACCTTATTCAGCACCTCTGGCCATTCTCCTCGCATGTGTCCAATCTTCTTGCAGCCGAAACAAATGACTTCACTAGATTTGGTGCCTTCGTTGCTGCTTGAAATTTGCTGCTTCCTAAAGTTCTTCCTGCTGCCCTGGGATTTTTTATGTTGATGGATGAACCTCCGCATTTTCTTTGTGATGATGTCCAAGGCATGCTCATCATCTCCATCCTCATCGCTCACCTCGTCTAAGGAGTGTGTGTGGGGGGCGGCTTTGAGTGCAACACCCTTATTTTTCTTCACTTCTGGCTCGGTTCTTTTTATGTTGAGCTCGTATGTCATTAGAGAACTGATCAGTTCCTCAAGAATTATCGTCGAAAGATTCTTTGAGTCTTCAATTACCATGGCCTTGATGTGCCACGCCAATGGTAGTGACCTCAAGATCTTCCGCACTAGCTCTGAGTTTATGTTTTGCCAAGCACCTTCAAGCCATTGGTTATTTTCGTAAAACGTGCAAACATCTCCGAGATCAATTCCTTGGGCTTCATCCAGAATAGCTCGTAGTCCTGGACATGAATTTTGGCCTTAGTCTCTTTCACTTCGGAGGTACCTTCATAGATTAACGTCAAGTTGTCCCACATCTCTTTTGCCAAGCTACACATAGACACACAAGAATACTCGTTAGGGTGAAGTGCGCATTGCATAATGTTCATGACAGAAAAATTAATTTTAGACATTTTAATATGCTCGTTAGTCCATTTAGACTCATCGGTAGGGAGAGTGTGTGGTCCGGTGTTGATGACACATCATATCTCATAATCTTGAGCTCTAATGAATACAATCATGTGATTTTTCTAGTAAGGATAGTTAGACCCATCGAAAAATGGCGGCCTGTTTATGGAATGACCCTCCACAATGAAATTGTCGAAAGCCATCTCAACCAAGATACCACTGTTAATTCAGTGGCCTGCTCTCATACCAATTGATGAATCGGTATTCTACGATATAGTTGACGAGATGGCTGTAGGATCGAGAGAGGCATGGGGTGAAATGATCCCGCCCAATAAAAAATTTAGACAAGGTCCGCACTCTTCGAAGGAAGAGATACCCGCACAATTGAATTAATTAGGCTACATATGTCATCCTCTCCTCGAACAGAAATTAACAACAATGCAATCACACACTGTGAGAGACAACATAATTTTAAGGTGGTTCGGCCACACAAACACACATGCCTACGTCCACCCCACATGGTAGTGAGGCTTAACCACACTAGGAATGGAGTCCTATAACACACACCTACACACACATCCTGAGCGGGACACACGACCCGAGGGTCAAATACACACACAGAACCCAAGGCCAAACATGCGCATGCAACGACGACGCACACAACACACGCTCTAAGGTGTCTATATAATAGAAGAGAATGTAAAAACACAGGTGATATGACGAAGAGAACAAAACAAGAAGATCCTCTTGTGTAGAAATCGGCCTCGATGTCGTATCCGATGTAGCCTGGCTGATCACACCTCACGCACACCGCGGTACATGAAGATGTAGTTCTCCCACGATCCTTGACACTCCAGATCTTAGTAGCTCGATGTGGGGACCTTCAGCAGCTTCACATTACATTCTTACAGCCTCCACACTCGTACGCCTTCAGATCTAGAACCTTGAACCACAAACAGTGGAGAAGAACATACAATAATGCAGGGTGGCTGCTACACTTCACTTCTTTTCGATTCTTGACATCCTAGTAGCCTCAGGAAACCTCCATTTTATACTATCTAAGGTTTGGACGGATTTTGGTAACAAATCCTGAGCAAATCGCACTTGATTCGTCATTTATGGAGCTTTCATTTTTTGGACTCGATCGATAGTGTCTTTGGGTCGATCAACCGGACTCAACTAGCCAGAATGTTGGATTTCTAGAAAATGAACCCTACATGATTTCGGTCGACCTATTCACTGAATCAGTCGACCGATCTCAGACAATCAGTCCAGTTCTGTTTGATTTCCTATTCAAATTAGGTCGACCGAATTCATACATCGGTCGACCGATCTCAGATAGTAAACCATGTCTGATGATCAGTCCAGTTCTGTTTGATCTCCTATTCAAATTAGGTCAACCAGATTCACACATAAGTCGACTGAACACCTGCAAAACATCAGGAATAACCAAGTTAAACTCACGAATTGAAAGGTTTAAGTCAAGGAATTACCTTGAAGGGTTGAGGTGATACTTGGTTTGCCGAACAAAACAGCTCAAGTCATGGTAAAAACCAAGCTGAATGCACAAGAGAACCTCGTTACCCAACTACACATGAACTCAAACAACTTGACCCCAAAGGATGAAAGTTTGTTATCATCAAAATACAGAATACAACAGAAAGGAGTCTTCTTCAACAGATTTTTATGACAATTCTTGAAATTTATGGTCTGCATAGTCCTGGAGTTAAAAGTAATGTAACACTAGTGGGTGATGGGGTGTGTAACATTCTCAACTTTCTTAACAGAAGTTTTCTTTCATTTTGCTAAAGCCTTCTCATTCCTTTTGAAATGAAACAAAAAAAAAATATGAAACATTTGTTTACATAGACAACATATTACATTTGAAACATTTCACTATAGAAATGAAATAGTTTGTTACAGAACTGAAATATGTTGTTACAGGATTGAAATATTTTGTTACACACAAATGAAATTTTATATTCGACTATATAAATGAAATATCTTGTTACAAAAATACAGCAGTTGTTACAGAAACGAAATATTTTGTGTCAGAAATGAAACATTTAATTATAGAAATAAAACATTACATGACAATTGTCATGAAATAGTTTGTTACACAAATGAAATGGCTCCACATAGAAATGAAACATTTTGTTACCAAATGAAACATTTGTTATACGAATGAAACATTATATTTGACTATATATATGAAATATTTGTTAGAGACATGAAACACTTTGTTATAGAAATGGAGTATTTTGTAAGGTAAATAATATATTTTATTTTCAATATAGACATATTTTTTTATGTTGTAGACATGAAATTGTTTGTTATAAGAATGAAACACTTTGCATGTCTGATTGAAATAGTTTGTACATATATAAATATGTAAAAGGGGAATGTTATGTAATGCAGAAAAATGAAATATTTTGATATAGGATACTTACCTCCCTCACGCGGCTCTATATTTATGGCAGAAGTATGCTCTTGACTGAACTTCTGACTAGCGGCTTCTGCCTCTGAGTGTAAGGGGGCTCGAAGGCATCGCTGGGTCTCTCTCTTCAGCCATTCCTCTCTGCCCTTCTTCCTCCTCGATGGCCAATGGTGCCTTGCTGCTTGCTTCTCCACTTCCTTCTTCCTTCTCACACGACCTCCTCGTGACCTCTTCCCTATCTTTGGTGCCATTGAAACCCTAATCGTACTCCTCTTACATGATGAAATCCTACTCTTCTTTTCATCAAGAAACCTTAGTCGTGCTTTTCCTTCCTCTGAAATGACGAATTCACGAAGATGAAGTCTTGTGCTTTTCCTTCTTCTCTGACGATCACCAAACCGAAGAGCCCGATGCTCCTACTTCAGTGCTGGAAAGGGCCAAGATGTTGGGAAGGGAAATGAGCGGAGCGACTGCTGGCAAGTTTCAATTTGGGGGCTTCATTCCTTTTATATCATATAAAAATATCCTTTAAGTATTATTCTCTTTTCTTTGGGGGGTAAACTACTTGAGGTGCTTTAGAAGGACGCACGCCGCTTCATCTCTTCCCACTTCACCAAAACAATCTTGGGTAGAAATTTTATTAATAAAAGGAGAACATTACAAATACATCGGGGCATACCTTTGAGGTTGCAACATGGAGATGTGAGGTAAAGCAAATAAAGTATAGGTCCAAGGTCTAATAGGACATTCAATTTTGTGTAACTTGAACATCTTTCTTACGTCAAAGGAAAGGTTAGCCTAGTCATGTCAATAGGAGAGGGAGTGGGAGAAACATGTATAATTTGCCAATGTAGAGTATTCTTCTCTAGATTAAAAGTTGTTGGATCAAAGTATGAATACTAGCTGTTGAAACAGATACGACAATGAGAGAATTATAGCTCAAATTTGAAAGAAAAAGGCCTTTGGGATACGAGGTAAGAGCCCTTCCATTTGAGGTACACCTAAAGGAGGCACTGACCGGAACTATAAACCTACACGTCTAGGTCTCTTAACTTGAAGACCTTCAATGAAGAGAAAGGCACACAACAATTGCATCCGTTCATTGTCCAAGGATTTTTTTTAAAAAAAATGCTATGTCTTAGGGGCTTAAAGTCCATAGAAGAATCAGGTCGGTTTTGATTCCTGCTTAATCAAAACCAAATGATGTGAGGATCGGCAATTTTAAAGCCAAAAAATTACCAACATATCAAACAACACTGTAAGCTAAACACCAATATCTATGAGACAAATTTTTCTGAACCAGATTTTTCTACACCTTAGCATGGATGCTACACTTACAAAAAAGTGCTCATGCACTTGCAGATACATGGCTTGGTTAGTGTCCCCTGGGGTTCGTCGACTTGGTGATTTGTATCGGATCAGATTTTCCCTAATTCGATAAGGTAAAGCCCGAGTTGGGGCTGACTCGCTTTAACAACTCGCAATAACAATTCGGGTGTCTAGCGTGAGGAGGCACACGAACCCGTCCTTGTTGCTTAGCACCATCAAGCCGAAGGGCTTCTCGATCTAGTCAGAGTGCTTCACTACAAGAAAAATCAGGATTTCAAACGGCCAGCTTCCGTCTGTAATCCGTCTGAAATTCCGTGAGAAGATATTTTTGTAACGGATTTCAGACGAATTTTGGACGGAACGAGGCCGTCTCATATTCTTGGTTACAAATTTCAGACAGATTCAATATCAGTCACAAATTCTATCTGAAATTTCAAACGAAAATATTCCGTGTGATATCCCATCTGTAAATACAACTTTCGTACATATTAATATCAGTCACAAATGCTGTCTGAAATTTGACACGGAAAATTTTCCGTTTGAAATACCGTCTAAAATTTATTCCGTCTGAAATTTCACACGGTAAATATTCCGTGTGAAGTATCGTCTGAAATTATCCGTCCCAAATATCGTCCCAATATCTGTCTGAAATTTCAGACGCAGACGCACAAGTACTTTCAGACGGATAAGTGTCGTCTGAAATACCGTCTGAAATCTATCTAAAATTTCAGACGGATTCGTCTGAAAATCCGTCCGAAATAACTTTCATTATTTTTTTTTAAAAAATACAAAATTATTTTAAATAAACCTGTTAAAATTCAAACTAATGTACTAAAAACAAAACACATAAATAAGAAACTCAACTATCATAGATAAAAAAATATGCTGATCAAATATCATCCTCCACATCGTCCATATCCTCGTCCCTACCCTGCTCATCTCCTCTGTCGCCACCCGCAGAAGGATCATCCTACATTAACAAAATAATGACATTCATTCATAGATAAAAAAATTAGTGGGAAGATAAATTAAATATTTAATTACATTACATAAATTGAAATCAAACATAATATCAAATCGATAACTGCATAGATTTTATAGACCCCAACTAACCTAGGTGTCATCAGTAATTTAAGTTAATTACATTTGGAGACTGCACTTTTGAGCATTGGGCCCAAACCGGATATCCGATTTGGATTCCGTCAGTTCTCACAAGTCACTTTTATCTCCAAAGTCCTGTTAGAACAATCGGCACGCCGATCTGACCGGTATTTCATATTTTAGACACCCGGACCTGATGTCTTTAATTTTAAACTAAGTGTATTTATAAAATGCACTTTTGAGTGCTGGGGCCAAACCGGGTATCCGATTTAGACTCCGCCAGTTCTCACAAGTCACTTTTATCTCCCAGATCATGTTGGAACAATCGGCACGCCGATCAGACCGGTATTTCATATTTTAGATCCTCGGACCCGATGTCTTTAATTTTAAACTAAGTGTATTTATAAAATACACTTTTGAGCGCTGGGACCAAACCGGGTATCTGGTTTAGATTCCGCCAATTCTCACAATTCACTTTTATCTCCCAACTCCTGTTGGAACAATCGACACGCCGATCAGACCGGTATTTCAGATTTTAGACCCCCGGACCCGACGTCTTTAATTTTAAACTAAGTGTATTTACAAAATATATTTTTGAGCGTCGGCCCTAAACAAGATATTCGATTTGGATTCCGCCAGTTCTCACAAGTCTCTTTTATCTCCTACGTCCTGTTGGAACAATCGGCACTCCGATCAGATCGGTATTTCAGAATTTAGATCCCCGGAGCACGACTTCTTTAATTTTAAACTAAGTGTATTTACAAAATGCACTTTTTAGCGTCGGCCCCAAACCAAATATCCGATTTGAATTCCGTCAGTTCTGACAAGTCACTTTCATCTCCCAGGTCCTGTTGGAATGATAGACACGCCGATCAGACCGGTATTTCATATTTTAGAGCCCCGGACCCGACGTCTTTAATTTTAAACTAAGTGTATTTACAAAATGTACTTTTGAGCGCTGGGGCCAAACCGAATATCCGATTTAGATTCCGCCAGTTCTCACAAGTCACTTTTATCTCCCATGTCCTGTTAGAATAATCGGCACGCCGATCAGATCGGTATTTCAAATTTTAGACACCCTGACCCGACGTCTTTAATTTTAAACTAAGTATATTTATAAAATGCACTTTTGAGCATCGGGCCCAAACTAGATATCCGATTTGGATTCTGTTAGTTCTCACAAGTCACTTTCATCTACTAGGTCCGGTTGGAATGATCGGCAAGCCGATCAGACCGATATTTTAGATTTTAGACCCCCGGACCCCGACTTCTTTAATTTTAAACTAAATGTATACGCTCAAAATGTACTTTTGAGCGTCGGGTCCAAATCAGATATCCGATTTGGATTCCGTCATTTCTCACTAATCACTTTCATCTCCCAGATCCTATTGAAATGATCGGCACGCCGATCAGACCGATATTTCAGATTTTAAACGCCCCGATCTGACGTCTAAAATTTTAAACTAAGTGCATTTATAAAATACACTTTTGAGCATCGGGCCCAAACCAGATATCCGATATGCATTCCGTCAGTTTTGACAAGTCACTTTCATCTCCCAGGTCCTGTTGGAACGATTGACACGCCGATCAGACCGGTATTTCAGATTTTAGACCTCCGGATCCAACATCTTTAATTTTAAACTAAGTGCATTTATAAAATACACTTTTGAGCGTCGAGCCCAAACCAGATATCCGATTTGGATTCCGTCAGTTCTGACAAGTCACTTTCATCTCTTAGGTCCTGTTGGAATGATCGGCACGTCGATCAGACCGGTATTTCAGATTTTAGACCCCCGAAGCCCCGAATTAAATGAATTCTTCTAAACTAAGTTAGTTCTGAAAACACACTTAGTTTTGAATTGAGTTATTTGAGCGTCAGGGTCAAACCGGATATCCGATTTATAATCCGTCAGCTGACTCAGCTCTCACAACTCACGTCTACCTCACAAGTAGTGTTGGAACGATCGGCACGCCGATCCGGCCAGTATTTTACATTTTGGACCACCGAACCCCGAATTTTCCCAATTCTTCTAAACTAAGTTACTTTTGAAAACTAACTTAGTTTTAAAATTAATTATGAATATAATTGAGTAATTCTATCAAAATAAAAACATAATAAACACGAACCTGATGGGCCTGTGCCGTGGTGGTGGTGGATCCATGAGGGAGAATTACCGCCTGGGAGAGGAGGCCACTGATTGCCTGCAACATGGTTGCCTGCTGGCTAGATATCTCCTCTCGGATTTGCCATGACATCTGCTGCTGCAAATCAGAAATCTACGATCCGACGATGTCTATGACGTCGCTGGCTTGGGAACTGGGAGGAAGTGGAGGTATACTGAATGCACTGCTATTGGTTTGGGCAGAGCCTGAACTCGCACACAATGATATCACCGCGCTAGAGTCTTGGCTCTCCCCAAAACCATATAGCCGGTCTTTCTACGGTATGCCAGCTACTGCCACCCATTCCGCCGGATCGAACTCCGGCTGCTGGGTGTCTCCCTCCCCATACTTCTCTGTCATAGCTCTGCTATATGTTTCCTACAAATTGAATAGCTTGACTAGTCAATTTCATATGAATCAATCCGATTTAAATGAATGGTAGAAGTTACATATGTAGATAAACTTACCGCTACTGAGTGAGCTCTCTTACTCACAAATTGATCTATCCCCTTCTTTTTGTGTGTTCTATCGAACATCTCGAGGAACGACGGAGCTCGATTAAGCTCCACAGCCTATTATACAATTCATAGTAAAAAAACGTCATATATATTAACAAAATGTAAGAAGATAAATTGAAACATTACTTACCATTTTTTGTTTATGAGCCGCACAAGAGATGCACCCACTCGTATGCAAATTTGCGCCTGATTTTGACGCCTTGTTTGCTTTGGCTTTTCGAGACTTTTCTATCCATCTGGGATCGGCAAATTTGTCACATGCTATCTCCCAATCCTCCTTCCTCATCCATAGAGGGCGGTGCTCCTTCCACAGCTGTCGGTCTTCACTCCCACCAGCCTTATTTTTAGCGTGTGCTCGGGCCTCGTGTACTTTCCTTCAGAAATTGTCATTCATAGTCTTCTCCCAGGCAGAACGACATCTCGCTGCGTCATGTCCATACATGAATTGATAAGTCCGCTGTAAATAAATTAAGTTTCACACTTAGTATACTGTTGGGAATTGAGTTTGGAAAATACTTGAATTAAATGATGTAATTATGTACTGAGAACATGTCCCATAAGTTGTCGTGGACTTCCAATGTAAATTCTTTGAAAGACGTTACTGGGCCGGGCACATGTGCCATTACTAGAGAGTTGGAATGATGGACAGCCTCGTGAGGTTCAAATTTCTTACTGCAATTGCAAATGTCAAAATATTCATATTAGACAGTTTAAGGATAAGTAATGAATGTAATAACCTTATAAATTTACACGGAGATCCAGCACGGACGACGTCCATCGTGGGCCGTGCCTCCCTCGTGACGACTGTCAGCATCGTCAAGTGGCTGAGTGGTGGGGGTGTGCCCTGTACAAGTGGGAGGGGACTGTAAACTATAAGAAATAAATATCATAAGTAAAACGAATATTTTGCTGAAAATTAAAATATACATAATTGGAAAAATACTGGGAATTGTAAGAATTAATAAATATAAGTAAAATGAATATATTACAGAAAACTAAAATATACATACCTACAGCGGGAGCTGGTGGGGGTGGCATCTATACAACAGGTGGGATGGCACTTGGACCTATAAGAATTAATAAATATAAGTAAAACAAATGTTTTGCTGAAAACTAAAACATACATACCTGTAGCGGGAGCTGTTGGGGATGGTGTCTGTAAAATAACATATGGAAGGGCACTGGGACCTGTAAGAATTAATAAACATAGGTAAAATGATATAAATGATTCTATGGCCCATATTTGGGTTTTTTGGAAAGGACATTGGATTTCTCTGTGCTATGTCGGGATGAGCAGCATATTTCTCTTATTCAAACAAACTCAAATATGCCTTCCTTCTACTATTCTTTTGTGTATGCTAAGTGCTCAGTAACCGAGAGACACAATCTGTGGGCAACTTTAAAAAATGTGCATTCTCAAATCAATGGCCCCTAGCTTGTGACGGGTGATTTTAACTGCATTTTGGATGTGGATGAAAAGCTAGGGGGTAATCCTCCAAATATGGTGTCCATGTCAGATTTTAAATAATGTGTGTCCGACTGTGATCTTTTTGATGCTGGTTTAAAGACTTGTTTAAAGACAATACATAAAACTCAGTTTTCTCTACCAAGATTTCATTAGATTAGTAGATTTCAGATACAAGAAAATCTTTATCAAGCATGCAATGAGACAAGGGTTGAGAGCGATTATCAGTTATCAACATTCCTATTTACTGAATGCAGTCTCTTGATTCTAAAGATTATAAAATTTAAACCATCCGTTCATTTGGCAATCAAGCAAGATTATGCAGTGCAATCACCTGTCCTACATGCATGATTGTACATAAATTCAGATGCAATTATGCATGACATGTAGTGAAGTCCAATAAGAAATGAGACTCTAGACACAATAATGTGAAATGAGATGAAATGTAGTATTGAGACAACCTCTTGATTCAGGGTACTAGGTGAAGGTTAATCCTCAACACATGATATGGACTTTCAGACAAACAGAATTTGTCCTTCCATCTCATATCATTTGATATACCTCTGAAATCAAGATAACAAATGTATGATATCAATCAAGTATTCACAAGACAAGGTCGGAATCTTCATTCAGAAGCAAGGAACAGTCAATCATAAAATCATTCTTAACCAGATTAGGTCATGTATTCAATTCAGTGAATTGAAACTAATAAGGCAATTCAGAGAAATTATTCAAACATGGATTTTTAGACAGACAAATCATGAGCCAATTTCAGTCAGATCAGTAGATTTATTCCAAGGTAGACAGACATGAATTCACAAATCATATTAGAAGCTTTATTCAAATCATATCAGAAGGTTTCTCTAACAGCATCATAGCTGAAGCCAGAGCACTCATTAGATGGAGTTAAATATCTTCAAACTATCAATAGCCAGCCGGCCCTCATTGAATGTGATTCAAATATCCTTGTGCAGAGTGTTACCAGACGGATATTTTACTGAAAATCAAATATGGTTATGAATTACAGTAGGGCTTTCTTAAAAAAATAAAATATTTTGCTAAAAATTAAAACATACATACTTGTAGCGGAAGCTGGTGGAGATGGCGTCTGTACAACAGGTGGGAGGGTATTAGGACCTGTAAGAATTAATAAACATAAGAAAAATGAATATTTTACTAAAAATTAAAACATACATACCTGTAGCGGGAGGTGGTGGGGATGGCGTCTGTAAAACAACTGGGAGGGTATTGGGACCTGTAAGAATTAATAAACATAAGTAAAACGAATATTTTGCTGAAAATTAAAACATACATACCTGTAGCGGGAGGTGGTAGGGATGGCGTCTATACAACAGGTGGTCGTGAGCCGACACTTGGACGTATAAGAACATTCTTTTAAGCTAGTAAATGATTATAACATTTATATAGCTAACTATTTTAATAGATATACATGTACCCGAAGAAGACGCCAAAGAGGAGGGAGTAGAGCCCCTGTCACTGCCCTGTCTCCTCCCACTCCCAGTACGACCTCCTCGGACCATTTCTTTATTACTAACAAAATAATTAATACATATTAATACTCAATTAGATAAGGCTAGACCAATGTTATTAAAAATTATGCAAAAATGAACAGTTATCTTACAGAATTATCGAAATGTGCCTCTCTCGATCATGCTGATGATATATCTAACTCATCATCATCTTCGTCATCCATAGTAGCCTCATCAGATTCGAACTCTTCCTCTTCATCCGATTTCTCCTCCCCTCTAACATCAACATTTAGCTCCGTCGGATCGACTTCTTCCACTTCATCTCCGTTACGTAATGACAATGGCTCATCAGATTCGTCCAGATTAATATGCGTGCGACCGACAACACCAACTTCGTCTGATTGAAAATATTCAGCAGTGGCAACTTCTGAGGAGTTTTCACTCATATTTAACTCATAAGTGGGAAAGAGTTTTGATTTAACCTTGCAAACTGTCCACCAATCTTTATTCTTGGATGATGGGTAGCTTGAATAATACACTTGCTGGGCTTGTGCGGCTAAAATGAACGGTTCATAGGTATTAAGTTTAGACCTATGTTTGACATCGACAATCCCATAAGTTGTGTCATGTCGGACAGAATTAGGATCAAACCAATGACACTTAAATATGTATACGTGATTGTCTTGTCCCAAATACTGAAGTTCTAAGACTTCGTCAAGAAGACCGTAGTAGTCCAATTTCACTTCATTGTATAAACTTCCCTTAACAGATACGCCGTTGTTCATCGTAGACTTACTTCATCCATAATCCCTCGTATGAAATCTGTATCCATTCACAATATATCCTGGATAGGCACGTGCAACCGTCGAGGGACCATAACTTATCTGTTGTACTCTTTGATCAGTAATGAGATATTGTTCAACCTATATGTAAATTCTGATTAGTTATAATAAGGTTCAATCTCCTCAATATACATAAATACAAACATATATATTCAACGATCGACACTAACCCGGTGTCTCAACCATTTGGCAAAAAACTTCTCGCGTTCTTTTTCAATCCCCACGTCCTAGATATTTGGACTTGTTGTGCTAATTCTGAATCAAATTATCTGTAATATAAATACAATACTACTTTAAATGAACTGCAGAACAAGAATGAACAACTTATGGACATCGCTGCAAATGTGAGATAAGAACTTACTCAACATAAGGTTCAATCTCGATACAATTCAAAAGAATATATATCTCAGCGGCATACAACTCTCTATCTTCGAGCGTGCGCGTCGAGCAACGTCCGAACGCACGTCCAGGATGCTTAAATATCGAGAGCCGATCGGACGAATCATCAACTCCCCCATCATCATTACATGGAGGTCGAGTACGACGAGTTAGAATCTCTGGCTCAAAGTACATGGAACAGAAGTTCGATATTTGTTTAAGAATATATGCCTCAGCAATCGAATCCTCCACCTTCGCCTTGTAGCGAACTTTCATTTTTAATTCATGCATGCACCTACAACAACAATTTAGATGGCAATGAAATGTACCAACCATGGACGACATATAACTTAACAAAAATTCTGACATACCTCTCAAATAGATATATCCATCGAAATTGTACTGGTCCTCCGACAATAGCCTCGTATGGCAAATGGACGACCAGGTGCTCCATCGAATCAAAGAATACCGGAGGAAATATCTTCTCGAGCTTGTAAACGATTGTGACCACATTTTCTTCGATAGTTTGTACATCCCTCAGTCTGAGTTCTGATGCACATAAAATCTTGAAAAATTGACTCAGCTCGGTCAGTGCTCCCCATATAGGCTTTGGCAACAAATCACGAAATGCAATGGGCACTAGTCTCTCTATGAACACATGACAATCATGACTTTTCATACCATATATTTTCCCCTCATTAACATTCACACAACAGGCTATGTTAGATGCATATCCATCTGGGAATCTCAACTGTTTTAACCACTGACACACTTCCTTGATCTATGTATCATTAAGCACGTAAGTTGCTTTAGGCTGCATAGTTTTTCCATTTACGTTCTGTAACTCCAATTCTAGACGTTTACAAAGCATCTTTAAGTCCATACGCACTTTGGCGTTGTCCTTTGTTTTGCCTTTAACATTCATGATCGTATTGAACACATTATCAAAAAAATCTTCTCGGTATGCATAACATCCAAATTGTGTCGTACAAGAAGAGTTGACCAATAAGGTAATTCCCAGAAAATATTTTTCTTGTTCCAGTTGTGATCCTTTCCAAAGTCAGAGAGTTGGCGTGTGCTACTAGACAATTGTACTACATCTGATAAATTTTACACCCGTGTCGCCATATGTCGACCCAACACCCTTTGTAAGTCTATTTCATCCATTTCAACTGTATTTTTTTTAAACGAGTCTTTTTGCCTTCGAAAAGGATGGTCACTTGGTAGCAACCGCCGATGGCAATCAAACTAGCATGCTTTCCCACCATATTTTAATACAAATGATTTGGTATCTTCCATACAGTACGGACATGCTAACCTCCCATGTGTGCTCCAACCAGATAGCATTCCATATGCATGGAAATCAATTATTGTCCACATCAGTGCAGCCTTCATAATAAAATTTTACTTCCTACATGCATCATAAGTAACAACTCCATCAGTCCATAATAAATTGAGCTCATCAATCAACGGCCTGAGATATATGTCCAAATTTTTTTCAGGACTTTTTGGACCAAGAATTACTAAGGACAAAAATAGATTTTCTCGCTTTAAGCACATGTCCGACGAAAGGTTGTACGGTGTCATGAACACTGGCCAACAAGAATAAGATGTCACTGAACCACCGAATGGATTAAAACCATCTGTGCATAAACCCAATCGAACATTACGTGGCTCCTTTGAGAAAGTAAGATGAGTACGACTGAAGTGTGTCCAAGCTTCACCATCGGCAGGATGACTGATTATATCATCGGCACGGCGTACTCTTTCGGTGTGCCATGTCATATGTCGAGCCGTCTTTGAGGACATATACAACCGCTGCAGCCTAGGCACAAGAGGGAAGTATCGCAATGCTTTGTAAGGTACATCTTTTTGCTTTGAATTACCCCCTCTCTTAGGTTTGAATATGTCATGGTGACAAATAGAACATGATATCTTATCTGCATCATCTTTGTAATATAACATACAGTGACTCGGGCATGCATCTATTTTCACATATCCAAGCCCTAGCTCATTGACCATCTTTTTAGCACGGTAATAAGTTTCTGGCATCTTCTCGTCTCGAGGCAACATACTCTTGATCAAGAGGAGGAAACGGTCAAAACAAGTCTCACTGATGTGAAATTCAGATTTTAAATTCAACAATTGTGACACTGCAGATAATCGAGCGTGCTTTTCATAACCATCCCACAGCGGCTCATCAGCATCCCTAAGTAGTTGATAAAATCTTCCAGCTTTCTTATTTGGCGCTTCTTCCATGTATGCATGTTCCTCATCAACATTAAAACTAGGACCAGCAGCATCTACAACCATATCCACGTACTCACTTGTGCGTGCAATATTGTCAGGCTCATACCTGAAGTATTCCTCACCATGACACGTCCAATTCGTATAACCAACCATGAACCCTTTCGTGTACAAATGATGTTGCACATCCCATGGTGAATGCCACCTCACGTTTCTACAATTTGAACAAGGGCATCGAATGTGACCTTCATGGTCTGTTGCTGCATTGGGATTTCCTAATGTAAATTCAATGAAACTCTCAACTCCATGCTTAAAGTCATCCGACACCACCCGGTCAACTATTCTACGATACATCCATGAACGATATGTCATCATTTTACCTGCACCCAATAAATGTTAATACACATCCTAACATTGAAATCATTACTCCTGAAAATATTCACAAACATTTCCTTACATCGTTCGCCATAGACCATTTGCAGTTGGAAGAGGACTATTAATTAGATTATCACTTTTAACCCATTCATGAAGGTTTGATTGCACAATCACTTACTATATGTGTTGCACGATTTGTTAAAAATTTTGGCAGCATCTCCCCACACTTCTTCGATATACCAAAAATATTTATTGATTTTGAAATTTTCTTAAACACTTACAAGTAAGTGGTTAAGAAAACACTCAAAGTTAATAAAGGTATATCAGAGAAGAGTGCGGAGACACAACCGAAATTCTTAACAAATCATACAAACACATATAGTAAATGACTGTCTAAGTGCGATCAAACATTCACAGACTGTCCAAACGGGACAATTCAAGACTTTGAGGTAGATATATACATTCTAATAAAAAAACGAGAACATACACATCAATCTCAAAGTCTTGAACGGAAAGGTTCATTGATATAATTTTAACACGCTCTCCTGAGGTGCGTGTAATGTTAGGTCGCACCCACGCACCTCAGCTCACAGTGAATACACCATGTATTTATATAACATAAAATTAAATAACAAGGCAATTATCATTATGCATATAACAAGTTAAATAACATCCAATTGTTAAAATTTTCAAATGAAGAACATCAAAGCGAAATAATTCATATTTTTGAGTCAGATCAACATCAAAGATAAATAAGATAAAATAAATAAATGAAGCCACATCAAATAGAGGGCTTCGATTTCTTGGTGGGATACCTAGTGGGTGATAATCCTGGAGGCTACATTTTGGCACATGCACAAGGGTCAGGAAATACTTTCATGCTCATTAGCTTTCTTCAGAGTTTTTTTGGCTAAATATCATTCTTCCTAAAGGAATTCTGCCAACGTGAAAGAGAGTTCCATCATTGGCAAGTAGAAGAACTTCCTCTGTATGACTTATACTCTGTTAAGGCTGATAATAGATCTCAGCAGCTTAATGTTCTTCAAAAATGGGAGGAGAACAGGAGTATTCTTTTCTTGGGCTATAAGCAATTTTCTAGAATTATGTGTGAGATAGGGGCTGCAGGTCAGGAGAGGTTACTAAAGGTCTCTAGCCTTTTCATTTTAGATGAAGGCCATACTCCCAAAAATGAAGACACAAATATTCTTTCTACGCTAGAAAAGATGCAAACTCCCCGTAAGGTGGTCCTTTCAGGGACACTATGTCAGAATCATGTCAAAGAAGTTTTTAATATATTGAATCTAGTGCGTCGTAAGTTTGAGAACATGGACTCGGCACGTGCATGTCATGATGAGTCCATGTTCAGCAAAACTTACGACACACTAGATTCAATATATTAAAAACTTCTTTGACATGATTCTGAAATAGTGTCTATGAAAGGACCACCTTGCGGGGAGTTTGCACATTTTCTAACGTAGAAAGACTATTCGTGTCTTCATTTCTGGGAGTATGGCCTTCATCTAAAATGAGAAGGCTAAGGATCTTTACTAACCTCTCTTGACATGCAGCCTCTATCTTGTCTCCTACATCGCACACAATTCTAGAAAATTACTTATAGCTCAAGAAAAGAATACTCATGTTCTCCTCCCATTTTTGAGAACATTAAGCTGCTGAGATCTATTGTCAGCCTTAACAGAGTAGAAGTCATACAAAGGAAGTTCTTCTACTTGCCAATGTGTAGCTCCCAAGAGATATCATCACAAGATGCCATGAGACTCATCACGAGATGTCATGAGACGAAAGTATCCCGAGTAGAGCATGTATATCAGGTGGCAGTAGGAGGCACCTGAAAGTTGATGCAGAGGTAGCTTTCTTTGATATAGTGGAAGAAACATTGCAAAACGAAGATCAATGTAAAAGGAGAATTTCTATCATAAAGGACCTTCGAGAGATGACCGTAGATGTCTTGCATTACTACAAAGGTGATTTCTTGGATGAGTTGCGAGGACACATTGATTTTACTGTGCTATTGTGTCTGAGTCCCAGACAGAAAAAACTTCTAGGAGAGTTCAGGAAATATGAGAAGTTTAAGATAATTGATGTTGGTAGTGCAGTGTACTGGGCATCCATGTTTGAAAGATTGTGCTGATTATATTTCTCGAGACCGGAGTGTCATGAAAGTGAAAGATCAAGAGATTGATAATCTTTTGGACTGCATAGACTTGAAAGATGGAGTGAAGACAAAATTAGTTTTGAACAGTTTGTCAATGGCAGACTCTACTGGAGAGAAAGTGATTGTATTCATCCAGTACATTCTTCCACTTAGATTTTTGGAGAGGCTAATAATCAGGATTAAGGGCTGGCGTCTCGGAAAGGAAATTTTCATGATTTCTGGTGACATAAATACTGAGCAGAGGGAATTGACAATGAAACAATTCCTCCACTCACCTGATGCTAAGTTTCTATTTGGTTCAATTAAGGCATGTGGAGAGGGCATCTCTCTTATAGGAGCATCAGGAGTGGTAATCTTAGATGTCCATCTCATCACTCCTACCAAGGAGGATATTTTTATTCTTGATGTTTTTTCCCTATTGACATTAAAACAACCCTTATTGCATGTCATTTGATTTGGTTGAATATTTTTATTCTTGATGTTTTTTTCTCTATTGCATGCCATTTTTCTGGAAAAATTATGTTTTCAAAGAGGGTCATAAGGCCTTTGATTTGGTTGAATGGCATTGGGTGATTTTTCTACACATAAAAACCTCCCATAAATACATACTAAACTTCTAGGATGCTTCGGAAAATATGAGAAGTTGCTTAATGCCTTTTTCAGTTCTGGCACTGCAAGTGTCGACTCTTGGAGTCGACATTTGTAGCCCAGCTTGCTGCCTGGGCGCAGCAGGCTGCAAGTGTCGACTCCTAGAGTCGACACTTACAGTCCAGAGAGCGCTTTATGCTACAGATAGAACCTCCGCCAAAATGTGTCGACTCTGAGAGTCGACACTTTCGACTGGATTTTTTGTTTCTTTGCTCGAAACAGAACTCTCGATGAAATGTGTCGACTGTGAGAGTCGACACTTTCACCCTGTGTTCAGATTTTGTTCTTTGATAGAACATCTGTGAACCCTCGTCACAGGGTTTTGAGATGATTCCCAAAATACACCATAGTCCATATGAAGGATGCCGGATGGCATTGAATAATTCATAATATATTTCACAAACATGTAGATGCATAAGGAAAAAAAATAGCCCTATAATATGGTTACAAAAATCAGGAATCGGAGGCCTAGCCCGGTTATCTGAGATCAGAGGAGGCCTCTTCCTCCCCCTCCGAGCTCCCCCTCCTCCTCCCCCCCCACCCTCCCTGAACCTCCCTTCCCCTCCCATCGGCGACCTCCCCCCCTCCTTGAACCCACTCCCACCGATGACCTCCCCTCCCCCTCTGAGCTCTCCCTCCCTGCCACCACTCGTCCTGCCACTGGTCGCCCCTCCCTGAACCCCCCTCCCCCTCTGAGCTCCCCCTCCCTGCCACCGATCGCCCCTCCCTGATCCCCTCCTCCCCTCCCACCGGCAACCTCCCCCTCCCCCTCCGAGCTCCCCCTCCCCCCCACCCTCCCTGAACCCCCCCTCCCCTCCCACAGGCGACCTCCTCCTCCCCCTCCGACCTCCCCCTCCCCCCCCCCCACGTACCCTTCCTGAACCCCTCCGATGATCCCCAAAAAAAACGGCACTTGCGTCGACGAGGGAGGGGGAGGGGAAGGGGGATGGGACTTACCGGAGAGGCTGGCAGCGGTGGCGACGACAAGAGGCGGTGGTGACGACGAGAGGGAGGAGGCGATGGCACCGACGATGAGAGGGAGGAGGATGGCGGCGGCGGCGAAGACGGAGGCCGGCGGAGACGGTGCGGACGGCGGCAGCGACGTCGAGAGGGAGGAGAGCGGCGGCGACTTCGACGGGGAAGACGGAGGAGAAAGAGTAAGAGTGAGAGGGAGGGTGGGGGAAATGAGGAAATGGGAAAATGGGGGTCTCGAATGTGGCGGGGGAGGGAAAATTTGAGACGGAAAAAATTTTTGTCTCAAATTTCAGACGTAATTTTATTCGTCTGAATACTCGTCTCTAATTTCAGACTTGAAAATTGTCATCTGAATATCCGTTTCTAAATTCTGACGGATATTCAGACGGAATGATTCTGTCCCAAATACAGATGGAAATTTAGATGAAATATATATGTCTGAATTTACAGATGGAAATGCGACGAAAATTAATCCGTCTGAAATTTCCGTGTGAAATACCGCCTTTTCTTGTAGTGCTTGAAGATGCTGAAGCGCCTCTGGAGCTCAGTGCCCGCGCACACTGTCACAGCCTTCATCGAGTCGTGCCTCTCATACATGATGACAATGTCCTCGTCGCAGAAACTAGGAGCTTGTTTGGTCCTGCGCACAGGCGGCAAGACGACGCTGACGTCATAAGAGGGAGGGATCTATCCCTGCGGTAGAGGATAGTGAAGCAGAGGAGGCGGGGAGGACCACAAGGTTGG
The DNA here is from genome assembly GCA_022559845.1 of Amorphophallus konjac. NCBI lineage: Eukaryota > Viridiplantae > Streptophyta > Magnoliopsida > Alismatales > Araceae > Amorphophallus > Amorphophallus konjac. Next base: position 329,665,056 of record CM040122.1, on the reverse strand, counting down.
GGGTCGACTACATGGTTCATCGACTCGGCCCAACTCGACTGATCCTGGGTGGATCACATACTGGGTTTTCCTAGACACAGTATGATATGCCCGAGTCGATTTGGGTGGGATTGAGGCGGACCCAGTTAACAAACCATGAGTGCCCCACGACCTCTTGAATGAGGTCCAACTCAAATGTAGAACCAACAACTTAGGGTGGCTTTGATAATCGAATAGAATAATGGGGTTAGGATAAGCGGTGTTTCAAGAATAAGCTTTTTTAGCTTTAATAACCACTAGCTGATTAGCCTTTACTGGGATCAAATGAGCCATTCCAGATAAACACTCTATTCACATGAATAAGCCCATTAACCCTGTTTAAGCATGAGCAATCTATCTACATAATCAAATCTGGTTTCTGTAGCAAAGGCCGGACAATTCACTATGACTGAGCTTATTTCATTATCAAAGGGGCCCCTATTTGATAACGGGTTAAGCTCGGGTAGGGTAGATTAATCGGGGTCGGGTGGATTATTTCTTGTTTGATATTTTTTTTATTAACCAAAGTCAAGTATGGTTAAAGTGGATTAACTCATTCCTAAAAATTATGTGAAATGAGTTAACCGATCCCGATTAAGATTAGGGGTCGGGTGGGTCACCCCGAGTAAATCACCCGCCCCTAACCTACTTCGTTATCAAAATCGCCCCCCAAAAGACAATGACATATTTAAGAGTAATATCTGTTGCACCCTATGTATATGCACATAGCCCTACAACCAATCTCGCCGTACCATCCAATCTTGAGTTGATAGTCACAAAAAATCAGAAAAAGAAAAGGAAAGACACTCTTAATGGGCTAATTTTGGTCGTGTCATTTTTATGTGAAAAATGTTGTCCGTTCCTTCTGTGATATTTTTATTTGAAAAAGGGTGTCTGTTTATATATATATATATATAGTAGAACTCCTTTAAAAATAGAGCACCCACAATGTTCATAAGCCTTTTCTCGTAAATCTGAAGCGTATAATAGCATTTTGATAGGCTATCCTCCTGATGTAAGCTGTGGGCAACATTGTCCCAAATGCCTAGTTCAACAACTTTGGAAGAAAGGGAGCGTCCGATGTCAATTTCTGGTCACACTCACTTGGTAGTTGATAAGGCATGGTAAAAGTTCATGAGCAAATAATGGATAATTTTCAAAGACTTAAACAAGATCCTATTTAGCAAAAGAGTGAATGGGACCACAATCCTAAAACAGTGATATATAGCATCTAATGCAAACCTTTAATTAAACGTCTTTGCATTTTGATCTTCCCTTTGGATGGCTCCTACTCAATAGGATTCTTAGTTCTCAACACCTATATATAATCTCTCATCATGGTTAGGATCAGTCTTTCAATCTTGTTATTTTGTTACAACCCCTCGATACAAATTTATTTGATCAACACTCTTTGGAGGGTTTTGTTTTTGTTTATTTTTTTTCAAAACACTTGAAGGGTCTTTCCCCCTAATTTTCTAGGGTGCATCTCTAGATAACTAGGGAATTATGAATAATTATAACTAAATATTTGAATAGAAGGTGATGATCCTCAAATATAGAGTTAGAGTGATGTTGAAGTATCTGCACCGTTGGCGGTGCAGGTAAGTTTTTTTTTTTTTTTTTTTTTTGCATTTTTCGGGTGAATCTCAAGGTCCTCAACTTTAGAGTGGGGCCCAAACGCCCATTTACTTGAGCTCTAAGGTAAGTCGAAAAAAAATTGACATGAATAATGCACTTGCATGTACTTTTTTTTACTTGCTGTGCATGATAAATTTTTAGGTGGCGTACGTGAATTTCACGTTAACCATAGTTTGACGTGGAACTCACGTCAAAAAAAATTCAAAAAAATAAAAAATTTACTTGCACCTCCAATGGTGCAGATAGGGTCGTAAGAGTTGAAAACTAAACATATCCTTACGTTCACTTTGACGTCGGGGCAAGGTAACGCATTCGACATCGTAGGGTCAAATGCACTATCCAACCCCGATTAAAGAGGATGTGCGTGAGAGATATACACGAGACTCTCGCGCGCTCTCTCTCTCTCTCTCTCATCTGATAGCACATTCGTCCGATCTTATCTACCCCGATGACAAAGGGGTCTTTAAGAATAATATTGTCACGGGTCGCAATCAAAGTATTAACGTCACACGAAGCTTATAAGAGATGAGAATGGGAAATTGGAGTTGAGGAGAATTGGGAGTGGGTAGCTGACGTCACATAGCAAAAGTACATCGATCAAGTGCCCTCCTCCTGGTAGTCTACAGCGAACTTGCAGTGTCAGACCAAGAAGAGTTATATTTGCTGCACTACGGTATTGCACCGCATCGCAGTGCAACAACTCTTTTTTTTTTCCAGCTACATCTCAACTCAACTCACATATTTGTAAGGTCCAATTTCTGATGGCATGGTTAAAAGAAAAAAAAATAAAAAAAAAGGATCGGATAACCCTAAATGGGGCCTCAATTGGTTGGCCAATGATTTTAGATAAATAGAGGTGTTCTATATCTTTCTTTCTTTTTTCCAACTCTAATCACACAAGAGTCTGATCAGAAAAACTGTAAAAAAAAAAGGCCCTTAGTTGCACTGTCGGGCGACGTAGCCACAGTTTCAGGAATGAAAAGACGCAAAAGGAACTGATGCCCCACCCCTTTACTCGGATTGAAGTCAGATCAGATAATTCTGAGGGTTGGCGCCGGACGCCCGCTCCGCGCCAAGCGCTCGCCCGCCCAGTCGCGAGCTCCCTCGCGGAATCATCGGGAGGGGGGGAGCTCCCGCCGGAGACTCCCCCCTCCTCCTCCTGCTCCTATTCGGAGGCTCCTCCATCTGGTCCGTCTCTCCGGGGGCGACCACTGGGCTTTTGTCAGGTAGGTTCCCTAACCCTACCTGGAATCTCAGGGAGATCGGAGCTCCTCCGATCTCCTCTGGATCCCTCCCTCCTCCCTCTTGCCTATCTTTCCCCGTGCTTGTTCTCCGGCCTCACTTCCCCGCCCTCCCTCTCCGTCCCTTCCACCTTTCCGTGCTGCTACTCCCCCCCCTCCCCTCCCGCGTCCCCCCCTCGGAGCTCCCCGTCCTCCTTTACCTGGGCCATTCCCCTTCGCCGGCGCCCCCCGTCGCACCCCACCCCCCTCCCGTCGCACCCCTCCCCCCTCCAACGGTGTCTCCCCCCCCCCTCTTCCTCCGGCTGCCTTCTGCCCACCCCTTCCCCCATTCATAACCCCCCTCCCCGGCATACCCCCCTCCCCCCCCACTCCCACATGTTCCCTCCTCCGGCCGCCTTCGGCTTCCCCTTCTGCCACCCCCCCCCTCCGATCCACAGCCTTCCCCCTGCCCCGGTGCCCCGTGCTCCTTGTCTCGGGTCACCCCCCTCGCTCCGCCGCCCTCCCCCCTCCCTCTCCCGCCGCTTTCCGCTGCCTCCCCCCTCCTCCCCCTTGGCCCTCTTCTTCCCCATCCCCTCCTTCCCTCCCACCCGCCCTTTCCCACTCTTCTCATCCGGCGTTCCCCTTTCTCCGCTTCCCCTCCCCCCGGTGCTCTTCCCTCTTTCTTCTTTACCAAGCCCTTTTGTCCCCCCGGGCCTTCGGCACTTGTGTGGTTCACCGGACGAAGAAGAGGCTTGCTGGTCGCACCTGCAGGTGACGGGTATCCCTCGGTTTCTATCAGAGCTCGGAGATGCTGCGCTTCTTCCAAGCACCCCTCGGTTGCTTGTCTCCCGGGTCTCTTTTACTCGCCGCTATATGTGTAAGCGGTCTGGAAGCCTTGCGCTCCTCGAGGATAATATCAATCGCCTTCGATTCGTCAGCTGCCCCATCGTCGTCGGGAGTCCCGCGCCCTCGGGTTGTTGTTGTTGTCTCTCTGTTTTCATATTATGTAACTCGATGGGCTGTTATCTTCATAGGCCAGTGTGGGTGGTTTGTGTGGTTTGGTCTTTGTCTCCTTTGTATCATGTTTCTTATGTGAAATGAATGAACTCTCTTGCTTCCAAAAAAAAAAAAAAGTCAGATCAGATAATGTGTTGTGAGAATCCATATATCTTATATTTTATCAAAAATATAAGGTGGATGAATCCTATTCTTTTACCTCTCTTAGCCTCTCTTTGACATAGACATAGATAAATAGAGAGATATCCTCTTTAGATTATTCTATCCCTCCACTTAGTTTCATTTACTTTGATAATAAATGGGTTATTCTTTTGGGACAAAATGTTATCCCCTCTCTTATTCCACTTAATTCGATTATATCCATAGATAAAAAGTGGGTTAATTATATAAATTGACTTAAATGTCTCTCTCTTTCTAACTTTACGACCAATGATTCTAAAATTATTTTATTTATATATTACTCCTCCTATTTCTGACATATTTAAATAGATTCTATAAAATAAATTTAACATCAAAATAATAAAATATTTGATATTAATATTTGTTACTAATACTAATTTAAAAGTATAAACTACAAATATTGTTTATGTATTGAACTGTTCACATTAAATATTTTTAATTTATAACTATTTTTATTAGATTCTATAAAATAAATTTAATGTCAAAATAATAACATATTTTATACAAATATTTATTACTAATACTAATTAAAAACTAATATTGTTCGTGTAATTTACTGTTCAATTTCAATGTTTTTAAATTTTTTATTTTTTTACTATTTTTATTAGATTTAATAAAATAAATTTAACTTCAAAAATAATCAAATATTTGATATTAATATTTATTATTACTATTAATTAAAAAACAAAAGCAAAAAAATTTATTTAATTACGTCATTGACAGTTCACCTTCAATAATTTTTAATTTTTTAATTTTTAACTATTTTTATTAGATTCCATAAAATAAATTTAAGGATAAAATAATAAAATATTGGATATTAATATTTCTTAATGTTACTAATTAAAAATCAAAAGTAAAAATGTTGTTTACGTATCTTACTGTTCACCTTCAATGTTTTAATTTTTTGATTTTTAACTATTCTTATTAGATTCTATAAAATAAATTTAATGTCAAAATAATAAAATATTTGATATTAATATTTACTTATACTACTAATTAAAATAAAAAATGAAAAATTTTCTTTACATAATTATTCATTCACTTTCAAAGATTTTATTTTTTATTTTCAAACTATTTTTATTAGATTATATAAATTAAATTAAACCTCAAAATAACAACATAATTTATATTAAGATTAGTAATATTAATAATTCAAAATTAAAAGAAGAAATTTTTCATCCATTATCTATGGAGAGAGAGAGAGAGAGAGAGAGATCAGAGAGAGAGAGATGTGGATTAAACTGTTCCACCTATTTAGATGCGTAAGAATATCCAGGTTAGATGAGAGTTATCTTTCAATCTAACTTGAATATTTATATCCCTCTATCAAATTAAAAAAGGAACAAAATAAAAATTATCCCCGAGATAAGTGGGGGATAACCCCCTTTCAGACTCTTATCTCTCGTGTTCCATGGATCTCAGTTGCCTTAGACCTGGGAGGGGAATCTGTGTGAGCGTTTGTTCTTTCATGTATAGGACTTCATAGAAATTTCTTCTCAGTGCAAGTTTTTGCTGTTTGACTGGGTACTTGCACTTTATTTTGCATATCTTTGAAATATTGTACTCACTGGAAAGTTTATTACAATTTGTTCTCAGCGGTAAGAAGTAGTAGGCATATTGTTTCTTTGTTGGATGGTTTGAAAAGAACTCCTGATCGATAAGGTAATGAAGGCGCTTGCACAATAGATGTCACGAAAGGTGAAGGTTAACAACGTTTATTCTTGAAGGTTCTGGTTCTCTTAATTTTTTCGTCATCTATATATAGTAGGTAGGTTATTTTCAAATCCAAACTTTTTTATGAAGTTTAAAGATACCTGGCTAATCACTATATATGGCAATAAAAGCTTATCTGATGATGGGGAAATTAAAGCTGATTGTCTTCTTCTGATTAGGTTGGTTGGATGTTTTGGACTTCTTCTACGTGCATCTGGCTTCCTTTTATCTTCTTTTCCGGGATCTCTCTTCTTCTTGAAAACCAACTTCTACGTTAATGTAACACTCTGCATGCATTGTCCTGAAACTTAAGGGGAGTTCACAATTTTATTTTATTTTTTGAAAAATAAAATGTTGTCGTATTTTCTCATTTCTGTATAGAATTACGTCTATTCAACAAAACGACAAGAAACAGAGTTAGATGATTATCTGTCTAAGTCTATAGGATAGACGAAGGGTTAGATGATATATGGTCATCCATCTAATCTCCAGGACATATCGTCTAATACAAAAATGGTAGACAGAAGATTAGACGATACATCGTTTAATTGAAAATGGATAGATGATACTCCATCTAAGTAGGTGTTTAACGTGCGAAAAATGCGGACACGTTGATGATGAATTAAAATTTTGGGGGGATTTCGGGTATCATCATCATACTTATTTGTATTTATTTATTTCACATTTTGGGTTTATCAGACGATTTAGAATTCGTGTACTGGACTTTCCTCACCGATCGGAGTCGGTATTAATTTACATCGGAACTAGTCCGAACACCTTTGATTAACTGTCAAAGAACACCTTTTGCCTCTTTCTGTTGGGACATTGATGACTTTGATGATCCTACATTACGGGTACATACTCTTGCAAAGAAATTTGAAGACTATTTCCTTAAGCAGATGTAATTTGCATTACAATCGGTCTTTAAAGACCTTTACATATGGCCCCAATTATGTAATCGGGTCTTCAGGATTACATCCGGTTGCAACTAGAGCCTTTGAATTTGCTTCAGTCTGCACTTGGACTTTTGAATTTGCTTCCGTCCTAATTGGGCCATTGAATTTACTTCTGTCCCCTGATCGGGCGGTTGAACTTTAATTCTGCCATGATCGGACCGTTGGATCGCCAAAATGATCACTGTCGGTCCGTCGGATTTACTTCATGGTCATGATCACTCTTTTGATTGTGATCGGACCCTTAAGTTGACTTGGTGTCCATAAAAGACATTTCTGCATGAGACGGAATATATTTGTAATCTTTCTTCCGTCAAGGTATTTATGTAGTTTTCTCAAATATTGGGGTATTCTTACAGTTTCAGAAGAACTTTGAACATTTATATTTTTTTGACCCTTTTTGAGTATTTCTGTAACTTCTAACGCTTTCTGAGTATTTTTGCAATTTCTGGCCATTTTTGAGTATTTTTGAAGTTTTCTTGCTCTCCTAGATTTTTCTGTCTTTTCTTGACTTCTCGGTACATTTTTGCAAGTTCTCGATTGTCTTGAACATCGCTGTCATTTCTTGACTATCCGAAATATTTCTATCATTTGTTGATCCTCCGGGGTAGCCCGATCATTTCTTGACTTTCAAGGGTATCCCAGTAATTTCTTGACTTCCCTAGGTATTCCTGTCATTTCTTGACTTCTCGGAATATTTTCGTCACTTCGTGACTTTCTAGAGGATTTCTGTCATTTCTTGACTTCTCGGAATATTTTCGTCAATTCGTGACTTTCTAGGGAATTTATGTCATTCTTGACATTCGGGGTATAAGAGTTCTTGGTGAAAAAATGGTGGATTTGGATGGTTAGCCTTAAGCCGGACTTAGGAGAGTGCACGCCGCTTTAGAGAAGTGGCGTGGTCTCGCCCCACCGAGTCGTGCAAACGGCACGAACCAAAACATGGGCATTTTTGGTAAGTTCTAGGCAGGCGAGGAGCTTTGTGCAATTTCTAGATTGACCGAGGGCTTTTATAAAATTTTCCAACAAGTAGGGGCATTTCTTCAATTTCTAGTGTTTTAGGGTTTTTCTATAATTTCTAACATTTCAAGAGTTTTTCTTCATTTTTTGGACCTTCCAGGGTCTTTTCTGCATTTTTTTGACATGTAAGGATTTTTTTACAATTTTCTGATCATCAAGATTTTTTCTGCAGTTTTCCACCTTTCAATGATTGTTCTGCAATTTATGGACCTTCTAGAGTCTTTTCTACAATTTTTTGACCAGCAACAATTTTTCTGCAATTTGTCACATTCAAGGGACCTTTCTATAATTTTGTACATGTTTATGAGACTTGCACATTTATGAGACTTTCAGTCATTTTCCTACATAGGGCATTTTCTTCCTCGTAACATTAGTGGATGAGGCATTCCTTAGGCTCACCACTGTAAAGAGAGGTGATCGTAACCTCTCGGGGGGGGGGGGGGGGGGGGGGTGACTGGACCCACTTACACCTTCTGTTGACCAACCACGGACTAGGCAAGATTGCTCTTGCGCTCAGCCACTCCTTGTTCTTCTTGTTGGTGTCCTCTTCGTTAGTCTTCTCTCTTTCTCTTGGTCGCTCCCTCTCTTTTATAGGCGCTGGGGAGTGGAGCGGAGGTGTGGTGCCTCCAGTGGACAACTTGGAAGCTGCTCATCCAGTGGAAGTTGAAGAGGTAGGCTCCTTCCTCCCTCCCCCCTTCTCTTTTTCATCTTCTTCTCCTTGGTGACCTCTTAGTTGGAGTTCTCCATTGGAGTTCTCTCTATTGGAGCTTGTTTGTTGGAGTTCTCTCTTCTTTCTCTGGGCCGCTCCCTTTTTTTTATAGGTGTTGGGGAGTAGAGCATAGGTATGGTGCTAGGGGTGGGTTAGAGCGAGGTAAGTTAACCCTTATTTTTTGGTTTGTGTGTGCTTGTGAGGGAGAGAAAGGGCCGGAGGCCCCCACCTCCTGTTGGCATGACCGGAGAAGGGGTCCCTTCGGTTGGTTGTGGAGGAGGAGGGACCTCCTCTCTTCTTTGTCCTTTTCTTTTTTTTCTTTCCTCCCTTTTCTTTTTTTTCTTTCATCCTTTTTTTTGTATGACAGAGAGAGAGGAGAGACTGAAGGGGGTCTCCCTCCTGTGCCAGGATGACCGAAGGGGCTTTCCTCCAGTTGTGTACAATCAAAGGGACCTTCCTCCAGTGCTGCACAACCGGAGGAGGACCCTCCAGTTTGCTGTGCTACCGGAGGGAGCTCCCTCCCGTCTGCTGCTACTGGAGTGATCTCCTTCCAGTGCTACGCAACTGGAGGGAGAGGTCTCGCCCTCTTTTTCTTTTCTTTTTTTTTTTAATTTGTGTTCAATAGTGGGCAAAGTAGCATTAGACGAAACTTCGTCTAAAGTCTCTAGTTAGACGGAACATTAGACGATACATCGTCTAAGTCAGAATGGATAGACGATGCGAGAGCTGATAGATGAATCTTCATATAAGAGGAAAATGACAAAAACTAAGAATAGACGATATTTCGTCTAACTAAAGAAGCGTTAGACAAAATTTCATCTAACTCACGATAGATGATGAGTTAGATGATACTTCATCTAAATGGAAAAGGACAAAGCTCAGGATAGACGATACATCGTCTAACTGAAGATGAGTTAGACGATACTTCATCTAAATAGAAAATGACAAAAACCCAGAATAGACGACACATAATCTAACTAAAGATGTGTTTGATGATACTTTGTCTAACTCACGATGGACGATGAGTATGAGTTAGACGATACTTCGTCTAAGAAGAAAATGACAAAAGTTGAGATAGATGGAACTTCGTCTATTCTATCAAGCCGAAAAATATTAGATGAATAGAACTACAAATAGGCGAAGCATTAGATGATACTTGGTGTAACTATAAAATGATAAAGATCAAGGATAAATTGTTGCCCAGTAAATGGCTTGACCCAGAGAGGGGTGAATGGGTAAATAAAATTTTAACCGTTATAAAATAACGTTTATAACACGGTACGAATGAAAATATGAAAGCTGCAGCAATCACACAATAGAACACAGAGATTTCATCCTAGTTCGGCCCTGACCTTCAGTCAGTCCTACGTCCAGTCCCCGGCCATTACTGAGATTTCCACTATCTCCACTTGAGAACAGTACACTGGCTATGTGCGCTTGTGCTGGAGGCTAAGGTTCTCACACCCGTCTATACTTATGCTCTACAATACTAGCTCAAAAAAATTGCTTTGCTTGTTCAGTTCTCATATGTATATATAGGCCTCTCAGTGCACTGGTTCCATTAGATACAATATTGGTAAAGTTAGATGCAAATTGGTATCCATTGGAGAGAGCCTTGTACAATATTTGAATAGAGTAGCTACGTATGAGATCTTTCTGTCTTGAAAGATACGGCGTTTTCTCTACATGAAAAGATAGTAGCATATCCTTCTTAGGATAGCCTGTAAAATTATAGAAAGTATTTGTTTATTTGTTAAAAAGATGAAGTCAAACTTTTCTGCATAGAATACTCCCTTCTATTTACTAGTGTTGATATGTATTTGTACCACTATTCTTGTCAGTGTCTTTCTTGTTTGTTTTTTCTTGAAATAGAATATGAAAGTTGACCTTTCCAGGTCTTCAGACAAGTGTATTTCATAAAAAAGGAAACAAAGATAGCATGTTCGTTCATATGTTGTATGAGTAGCATTAAATATTTGCACAACTGCATTTAATGCATTTGAATTTTAAATTTTATTATGATAGTCACTTAGATATTTTGCCATAGTCGATTAAATAGTGTAATTTTATTTACAATATTGACTAAGTGTTTTTGTCATAGGCGTTGAACTGTAGCTATCTAAGGATAATATAAGAATATAGGCGATAACATTAAAATAGTCGAAACTGAAGTTAGATAGTTGATCATTCTGTGCGACTATGTTATAAACATGCAGATAGTTGATTATCTCATAGGCTATATTTGTTCGACTATCAGTTTATGATAGGCGGTCTTTTGGGATAGTCGATTATTTTTCGTGCGCCTAAATGAGCATAGCTCAGTTTACGCCTAGTTTGTTTGCACTTATGTGAACACAGTTCATTGTTTGCGCCTAAGTAAACATAGTTGCGACTATGTTAATATAATTGCGACTATGTGATCATAATTGTGACTATGTGAAGATAGCTTTGGATTTCAGCAGCTAACAAAATTTTAGCTTTAAGTTACTGCGTCTATGTTAACTTAGCTTTTGCGACTAAGTGAAACTTAATTTTTAGTGTCTGCGTCTAAGTTAACTTAGCTTTTATGCATAGCCCTGAGTCTCTGTGACTATGTGAAACTTAACTTTATTTCTGCAGTGCCTAAGTGAAATATAGCTTTGTTCTTCTGTGCCTATGTTACATTTAGATGAATTTTTTATTTCTTCTTCTTCTTGCAAAGTTTTTGTTAATTCAAAGGTTTTGTTTTTGCGAATGTTACTTCCAAGGTTTTGTTATTTGCCAAAACTATTGTTAAAGTTTTGTTATTGTCAAAATTACTTTCAAGGTTAATATCTGGGTTTCAATCTAACAATCTCCAAGAGTAGTTTAAATTTAGATATCAACCCAACATAGATTATGCTTCGTCTAATATGAAAAGTAAAATGAATGCTTAGAAGAATGAGTAGAATATACTTCGTCTACTTTCATTAAACGAAAAAAAACTCATTGCCTCATTTTTATCTTCCATTCAACTAAAGCAGTACACGTGTTACACTTTAGACATGGTCAAATATATATTTTTGTTGCGTTAAATGACAAAAAAAATTTGAAATAACTGCGGCCTAACATATGTGAACATGCCCATGCAAAATGGAGAGAAACCCTAGCTATCTAGGATGCTATGTAATAAAATCTTCTGGGATAAATCTTTGGATAACCCCCTTTCAGACTCTTATCTCTCGTGTTCCATGGATCTCAGTTGCCTTAGACCTGGTAGGGGAATCTGTTGTGAGCGTTTGTTCTTTCATGTATAGGACTTCATAGAAATTTCTTCTCAGTGCAGGTTTTTGCTGTTTGACTGGGTACTTGCACTTTATTTTGCATATCTTTGAAATATTGTACTCACTGGAAAGTTTATTACAATTTGTTCTCAGCGGTAAGAAGTAGTAGGAATATTGTTTCTTTGTTGGATGGTTTGAAAAGAACTCCTGATCGATCAGGTAATGAAGGCGCTTGCACAATAGATGTCACGAAAGGTGAAGGTTAACAACGTTTATTCTTGAAGGTTCTGGTTCTCTTAATTTTTTCGTCATCTATATATAGTAGGTAGGTTATTTTCAAATCCAAACTTTTTTATGAAGTTTAAAGATACCTGGATAATCACTATATATGGCAATAAAAGCTTATCTGATGATGGGGAAATTAAAGCTGATTGTCTTCTTCTGATTAGGTTGGTTGGATGTTTTGGACTTCTTCTACGTGCATCTGGCTTCCTTTTATCTTCTTTTCCGGGATCTCTCTTCTTCTTGAAAACCAACTTCTACGTTAATGTAACACTCATGCATGCATTGTCCTGAAACTTAAGGGGAGTTCACAATTTTATTTTATTTTTTGAAAAATAAAATGTTGTCGCATTTTCTCATTTCTGTATAGAATTACGTCTATTCAACAAAACGACAAGAAATAGAGTTAGATGATTATCTGTCTAAGTCTATAGGATAGACGAAGGGTTAGATGATATATGGTCATCCATCTAATCTCCAGGACATATCGTCTAATACAAAAATGGTAGACAGAAGATTAGACGATACATCGTTTAATTGAAAATGGATAGATGATACTCCATCTAAGTAGGTGTTTAACGTGCGAAAAATGCGGACACGTTGATGATGAATTAAAATTTTGGGGGGATTTCGGGTATCATCATCATACTTATTTGTATTTATTTATTTCACATTTTGGGTTTATCAGACGATTTAGAATTCGTGTACTGGACTTTTCCTCACCGATCGGAGTCGGTATTAATTTACATCGGAACTAGTCCGAACACCTTTGATTAACTGTCAAAGAACACCTTTTGCCTCTTTCTGTTGGGACATTGATGACTTTGATGATCCTACATTACGGGTACATACTCTTGCAAAGAAATTTGAAGACTATTTCCTTAAGCAGATGTAATTTGCATTACAATCGGTCTTTAAAGACCTTTACATATGGCCCCAATTATGTAATCGGGTCTTCAGGATTACATCCGGTTGCAACTAGAGCCTTTGAATTTGCTTCAGTCTGCACTTGGACTTTTGAATTTGCTTCCGTCCTAATTGGGCCATTGAATTTACTTCTGTCCCCTGATCGGGCGGTTGAACTTTAATTCTGCCATGATCGGACCGTTGGATCGCCAAAATGATCACTGTCGGTCCGTCGGATTTACTTCATGGTCATGATCACTCTTTTGATTGTGATCGGACCCTTAAGTTGACTTGGTGTCCATAAAAGACATTTCTGCATGAGACGGAATATATTTGTAATCTTTCTTCCGTCAAGGTATTTATGTAGTTTTCTCAAATATTGGGGTATTCTTACAGTTTCAGAAGAACTTTGAACATTTATATTTTTTTGACCCTTTTTGAGTATTTCTGTAACTTCTAACGCTTTCTGAGTATTTTTGCAATTTCTGGCCATTTTTGAGTATTTTTGAAGTTTTCTTGCTCTCCTAGATTTTTCTGTCTTTTCTTGACTTCTCGGTACATTTTTGCAAGTTCTCGATTGTCTTGAACATCGCTGTCATTTCTTGACTATCCGAAATATTTCTATCATTTGTTGATCCTCCGGGGTAGCCCGATCATTTCTTGACTTTCAAGGGTATCCCAGTAATTTCTTGACTTCCCTAGGTATTCCTGTCATTTCTTGACTTCTCGGAATATTTTTGTCACTTCGTGACTTTCTAGAGGATTTCTGTCATTTCTTGACTTCTCGGAATATTTTCGTCAATTCGTGACTTTCTAGGGAATTTATGTCATTCTTGACATTCGGGGTATAAGAGTTCTTGGTGAAAAAATGGTGGATTTGGATGGTTAGCCTTAAGCCGGACTTAGGAGAGTGCACGCCGCTTTAGAGAAGTGGCGTGGTCTCGCCCCACCGAGTCGTGCAAACGGCACGAACCAAAACATGGGCATTTTTGGTAAGTTCTAGGCAGGCGAGGAGCTTTGTGCAATTTCTAGATTGACCGAGGGCTTTTATAAAATTTTCCAACAAGTAGGGGCATTTCTTCAATTTCTAGTGTTTTAGGGTTTTTCTATAATTTCTAACATTTCAAGAGTTTTTCTTCATTTTTTGGACCTTCCAGGGTCTTTTCTGCATTTTTTTGACATGTAAGGATTTTTTTACAATTTTCTGATCATCAAGATTTTTTCTGCAGTTTTCCACCTTTCAATGATTGTTCTGCAATTTATGGACCTTCTAGAGTCTTTTCTACAATTTTTTGACCAGCAACAATTTTTCTGCAATTTGTCACATTCAAGGGACCTTTCTATAATTTTGTACATGTTTATGAGACTTGCACATTTATGAGACTTTCAGTCATTTTCCTACATAGGGCATTTTCTTCCTCGTAACATTAGTGGATGAGGCATTCCTTAGGCTCACCACTGTAAAGAGAGGTGATCGTAACCTCTCGGGGGGGGGGGGTGACTGGACCCACTTACACCTTCTGTTGACCAACCACGGACTAGGCAAGATTGCTCTTGCGCTCAGCCACTCCTTGTTCTTCTTGTTGGTGTCCTCTTCGTTAGTCTTCTCTCTTTCTCTTGGTCGCTCCCTCTCTTTTATAGGCGCTGGGGAGTGGAGCGGAGGTGTGGTGCCTCCAGTGGACAACTTGGAAGCTGCTCATCCAGTGGAAGTTGAAGAGGTAGGCTCCTTCCTCCCTCCCCCCTTCTCTTTTTCATCTTCTTCTCCTTGGTGACCTCTTAGTTGGAGTTCTCCATTGGAGTTCTCTCTATTGGAGCTTGTTTGTTGGAGTTCTCTCTTCTTTCTCTGGGCCGCTCCCTTTTTTTTATAGGTGTTGGGGAGTAGAGCATAGGTATGGTGCTAGGGGTGGGTTAGAGCGAGGTAAGTTAACCCTTATTTTTTGGTTTGTGTGTGCTTGTGAGGGAGAGAAAGGGCCGGAGGCCCCCACCTCCTGTTGGCATGACGGGAGAAGGGGTCCCTTCGGTTGGTTGTGGAGGAGGAGGGACCTCCTCTCTTCTTTGTCCTTTTCTTTTTTTTCTTTCCTCCCTTTTCTTTTTTTCTTTCATCCTTTTTTTTGTATGACAGAGAGAGAGGAGAGACTGAAGGGGGTCTCCCTCCTGTGCCAGGATGACCGAAGGGGCTTTCCTCCAGTTGTGTACAATCGAAGGGACCTTCCTCCGGTGCTGCACAACCGGAGGAGGACCCTCCAGTTTGTTGTGCTACCGGAGGGAGCTCCCTCCCGTCTGTTGCTACTGGAGTGATCTCCTTCCAGTGCTACGCAACTGGAGGGAGAGGTCTCGCCCTCTTTTTCTTTTCTTTTTTTTAAAATTTGGGTTAAATAGTGGGCAAAGTAGCATTAGACGAAACTTCGTCTAAAGTCTCTAGTTAGACGGAACATTAGACGATACATCGTCTAAGTCAGAATGGATAGACGATGCGAGAGCTGATAGACGAATCTTCATATAAGAGGAAAATGACAAAAACTAAGAATAGACGATCGTCTAACTAAAGAAGCGTTAGACGAAATTTCATCTAACTCACGATAGATGATGAGTTAGATGATACTTCATCTAAATGGAAAAGGACAAAGCTCAGGATAGACGATACATCGTCTAACTGAAGATGAGTTAGACGATACTTCATCTAAATAGAAAATGACAAAAACCCAGAATAGACGACACATAATCTAACTAAAGATGTGTTTGATGATACTTTGTCTAACTTACGATGGACGATGAGTATGAGTTAGACGATACTTCGTCTAAGAAGAAAACGACAAAAGTTGAGATAGATGGAACTTCGTCTATTCTATCAAGCCGAAAAATATTAGATGAATATAACTACAAATAGGCGAAGCATTAGATGATACTTGGTGTAACTGTAAAACGATAAAGATCAAGGATAAATTGTTGCCCAGTAAAAGGCTTGACCCAGAGAGAGTGAATGGGTAAATAAAATTTTAACCGTTATAAAACAACGTTTATAACACGGTACGAATGAAAATATGAAAGCTGCAGCAATCACATAATAGAACACAGAGATTTCATCCTGGTTCGGCCCTGACCTTCAGTCAGTCCTACGTCCAGTCCCCAGCCATTACTGAGATTTCCACTATCTCCACTTGAGAACAGTACACTGGCTATGTGCGCTTGTGCTGGAGGCTAAGGTTCTCACACCCCTCTATACTTATGCTCTACAATACTAGCTCAAAAAAATTGCTTTGCTTTTTCAGTTCTCATATGTATATATAGGCCTCTCAGTGCACTGGTTCCATTAGATACAATATTGGTAACGTTAGATGCAAATTGGTATCCATTGGAGAGAGCCTTGTACAATATTTGAATAGAGTAGCTGCGTATGAGATCTTTCTGTCTTGAAAGATACGGCGTTTTCTCTGCATGAAAAGATAGTAGCATATCCTTCTTAGGATAGCCTATAAAATTATAGAAAGTATTTGTTTATTTGTTAAAAAGATGAAGTCAAACTTTTCTGCATAGAATACTCCCTTCTATTTACTAGTGCTGATATGTATTTGTACCACTATTCTTGTCAGTGTCTTTCTTGTTTGTTTTTTCTTGAAATAGAATATGAAAGTTGACCTTTCCAGGTCTTCAGACAAGTGTATTTCATAAAAAAGGAATCAAAGATAGCATGTTCATTCATATGTTGTATGAGTAGCATTAAATATTTGCACAACTGCATTTAACGCATTTGAATTTTAAATTTTATTATGATAGTCACTTAGATATTTTGCCATAGTCGATTAAATAGTGTAATTTTATTTACAATCTTGACTAAGTGTTTTTGTCATAGGCGTTGAACTGTAGCTATCTAAGGATAATATAAGAATATAGGCGATAACATTAAAATAGTCGAAACTAAAGTTAGATAGTTGATCATTCTGTGCGACTATGTTATAAACATGCAGATAATTGATTATCTCATAGGCTATATTTGTTCGACTATCAGTTTATGATAGGCGGTCTTTTGGGATAGTCGATTATTTTTCGTGCGCCTAAATGAGCATAGCTCAGTTTACGCCTATGTGAGTTTGTTTGCACTTATGTGAACATAGTTCATTGTTTGCGCCTAAGTAAACATAGTTGCGACTATGTTAATATAATTGCAACTATGTGATCATAATTGTGACTATGTGAAGATAGCTTTGGATTTCAGCAGCTAACAGAATTTTAGCTTTAAGTTACTGCGTCTATGTTAACTTAGCTTTTGCGACTAAGTGAAACTTAATTTTTATTGTCTGCGTCTAAGTTAACTTAGCTTTTATGCATAGCCCTGAGTCTCTGTGACTATGTGAAGCTTAACTTTATTTATGTAGTGTCTAAGTGAAATATAGCTTTGTTCTTCTGCGCCGATGTTACATTTAGATGAATTTTTTATTTCTTCTTCTTCTTGCAAAGTTTTTGTTAATTCAAAGGTTTTGTTTTTGCGAATGTTACTTCCAAGGTTTTGTTATTTGCCAAAACTATTGTTAAAGTTTTGTTATTGTCAAAATTACTTTCAAGGTTAATATCTGGGTTTCAATCTAACAATCTCCAAGATTAGTTTAAATTTAGATATCAACCCAACATAGATGATGCTTCGTCTAATATGAAAAGTAAAATGAATGCTTAGAAGAATGAGTAGACGATACTTCGTCTACTTTCATTAAACGAAAAAAAACTCATTGCCTCATTTTTATCTTCCATTCAACTAAAGCAGTACACGTGTTACACTTTTGACATGGTCAAATATATATTTTTGTTGAGTTAAATGACAAAAAAAATTTGAAATAACTGCGGCCTAACATATGTGAACATGCCCATGCAAAATGGAGAGAAACCCTAGCTATCTAGGACGCTATGTAATAAAATCTTCTGGGATAAATCTTTGGATAACCCCCTTCCAGACTCTTATCTCTCGTGTTCCATGGATCTCAGTTGCCTTAGACCTGGGAGGGGAATCTGTTGTGAGCGTTTGTTCTTTCATGTATAGGACTTCATAGAAATTTCTTCTCAGTGCAGGTTTTTGCTGTTTGACTGGGTACTTGCACTTTATTTTGCATATCTTTGAAATATTGTACTCACTGGAATGTTTATTACAATTTGTTCTCAGCGGTAAGAAGTAGTAGGCATATTGTTTCTTTGTTGGATGGTTTGAAAAGAACTCCTGATCGATCAGGTAATGAAGGCGCTTGCACAATAGATGTCACGAAAGGTGAAGGTTAACAACGTTTATTCTTGAAGGTTCTGGTTCTCTTAATTTTTTCGTCATCTATATATAGTAGGTAGGTTATTTTCAAATCCAAACTTTTTTATGAAGTTTAAAGATACCTGGATAATCACTTTATATGGCAATAAAAGCTTATCTGATGATGGGGAAATTAAAGCTGATTGTCTTCTTCTGATTAGGTTGGTTGGATGTTTTGGACTTCTTCTACGTGCATCTGGCTTCCTTTTATCTTCTTTTCCGGGATCTCTCTTCTTCTTGAAAACCAACTTCTACGTTAATGTAACACTCTGCATGCATTGTCCTGAAACTTAAGGGGAGTTCACAATTTTATTTTATTTTTTGAAAAATAAAATGTTGTCGCATTTTCTCATTTCTGTATAGAATTACGTCTATTCAACAAAACGACAAGAAATAGAGTTAGATGATTATCTGTCTAAGTCTATAGGATAGACGAAGGGTTAGATGATATATGGTCATCCATCTAATCTCCAGGACATATCGTCTAATACAAAAATGGTAGACAGAAGATTAGACGATACATCGTTTAATTGAAAATGGATAGATGATACTCCATCTAAGTAGGTGTTTAACGTGCGAAAAATGCGGACACGTTGATGATGAATTAAAATTTTGGGGGGATTTCGGGTATCATCATCATACTTATTTGTATTTATTTATTTCACATTTTGGGTTTATCAGACGATTTAGAATTCGTGTACTGGACTTTTCCTCACCGATCGGAGTCGGTATTAATTTACATCGGAACTAGTCCGAACACCTTTGATTAACTGTCAAAGAACACCTTTTGCCTCTTTCTGTTGGGACATTGATGACTTTGATGATCCTACATTACGGGTACATACTCTTGCAAAGAAATTTGAAGACTATTTCCTTAAGCAGATGTAATTTGCATTACAATCGGTCTTTAAAGACCTTTACATATGGCCCCAATTATGTAATCGGGTCTTCAGGATTACATCCGGTTGCAACTAGAGCCTTTGAATTTGCTTCAGTCTGCACTTGGACTTTTGAATTTGCTTCCGTCCTAATTGGGCCATTGAATTTACTTGTGTCCCCTGATCGGGCGGTTGAACTTTAATTCTGCCATGATCGGACCGTTGGATCGCCAAAATGATCACTGTCGGTCCGTCAGATTTACTTCATGGTCATAATCGCTCTTTTGATTGTGATCGGACCCTTAAGTTGACTTGGTGTCCATAAAAGACATTTCTGCATGAGACGGAATATATTTGTAATCTTTCTTCCGTCAAGGTATTTATGTAGTTTTCTCAAATATTGGGGTATTCTTACAGTTTCAGAAGAACTTTGAACATTTATATTTTTTTGACCCTTTTTGAGTATTTCTGTAACTTCTAACGCTTTCTGAGTATTTTTGCAGTTTCTGGCCATTTTTTAGTATTTTTGAAGTTTTCTTGCTCTCCTAGATTTTTCTATCTTTTCTTGACTTTTCGGTACATTTTTGCAAGTTCTCGATTGTCTTGAACATCGCTGTCATTTCTTGACTATCCGAAATATTTCTATCATTTGTTGATCCTCCGGGGTAGCCCGATCATTTCTTGACTTTCAAGGGTATCCCAGTAATTTCTTGACTTCCCTAGGTATTCCTGTCATTTCTTGACTTCTCGGAATATTTTCGTCACTTCGTGACTTTCTAGAGGATTTCTATCATTTCTTGACTTCTCGGAATATTTTCGTCAATTCGTGACTTTCTAGGGAATTTATGTCATTCTTGACATTCGGGGTATAAGAGTTCTTGGTGAAAAAATGGTGGATTTGGATGGTTAGCCTTAAGCCGGACTTAGGAGAGTGCACGCCGCTTTAGGGAAGTGGCGTGGTCTCGCCCCACCGAGTCGTGCAAACGGCACGAACCAGAACATGGGCATTTTTGGTAAGTTCTAGGCAGGCGAGGAGCTTTGTGCAATTTCTAGATTGACTGAGGTCTTTTATACAATTTTCCTACAAGTAGGGGCATTTCTTCAATTTCTAGTGTTTTAGGGTTTTTCTATAGTTTCTAACATTTCAAGAGTTTTTCTGCATTTTTTGGACCTTCCGGGGTCTTTTCTGCATTTTTTTGACATGTAAGGATTTTTTGACAATTTTCTGATCATCAAGATTTTTTCTGCAGTTTTCCACCATTCAATAATTTTTCTGCAATTTATGGACCTTCTAGAGTCTTTTCTACAATTTTTTGACCAGCAACAATTTTTCTGCAATTTGTCACATTCAAGGGACCTTTCTATAATTTTGTACATGTTTATGAGACTTGCACATTTATGAGACTTTCAGTCATTTTCCTACATAGGGCATTTTCTTCCTCTTAACATTAGTGGATGAGGCATTCCTTAGGCTCACCACTATAAAGAGAGGTGATCGTAACCTCTCGGGGGGGGGGGGGGGGGTGGTGACTGGACCCTCTTACACCTTATGTTGACCAACCACGGACTAGGCAAGATTGCTCTTGCGCTCAGCCACTCCTTGTTCTTCTTGTTGGTGTCCTCTTCGTTAGTCTTCTCTCTTTCTCTTGGTCGCTCCCTCTCTTTTATAGGCGCTGGGGAGTGGAGCGGAGGTGTGGTGCCTCCAGTGGAGAACTTGGAAGTTGCTCATCCAGTGGAAGTTGAAGAGGTAAGCTCCTTCCTCCCTCCCCCCTTCTCTTTTTCATCTTCTTCTCCTTGCTTACCTCTTCGTTGGAGTTCTCCATTGGAGTTCTCTCTATTGGAGCTTGTTTGTTGGAGTTCTCTCTTCTTTCTCTTGGCCGCTCCCTTTTTTTTATAGGTGTTGGGGAGTAGAGCATAGGTATGGTGCCAGGGGTGGGTTAGAGCGAGGTAAGTTAACCCTTGTTTTTTGGTTTGTGTGTGCTTGCGAGGGAGAGAAAGGGCCGGAGGCCCCCACCTCCTGTTGGCATGACCGGAGAAGGGGTCCCTTCGGTTGGTTGTGGAGGAGGAGGGACCTCCTCTCTTCTTTGTCCTTTTCTTTTTTTCTTTCCTCCCTTTTCTTTTTTTTTCTTTGATCCTTTTTTTTTGTATGATGGAGAGAGAGGAGAGACTGAAGGGGGTCTCCCTCCTGTACCAGGATGACCGAAGGGGCTTTCCTCCAGTTGTGTACAATCGAAGGGACCTCCCTCCGGTGCTGCACAACCGGAGGAGGACCCTCCAGTTTGCTGTGCTACCGGAGGGAGCTCCCTCCCATCTGCTGCTACTGGAGTGATCTCCTTCCACGCTACGCAACTGGAGGGAGAGGTCTCGCCCTCTTTTTCTTTTCTTTTTTTTTAAAAATTTGTGTTCAATAGTGGGCAAAGTAGCATTAGATGAAACTTCGTCTAAAGTCTCTAGTTAGACGGAACATTAGACGATACATCGTCTAAGTCAGAATGGATAAATGATGCGAGAGCTGATAGACGAATCTTCATATAAGAGGAAAATGACAAAAACTAAGAATATACGATATTTCGTCTAACTAAGGAAGCGTTAGACGAAATTTCCTCTAACTCACGATAGATGATGAGTTAGATGATACTTCATCTAAATGGAAAAGGACAAAGCTCAGGATAGACGATACATCGTCTAACTGAAGATGAGTTAGACGATACTTCATCTAAATAGAAAATGACAAAAACCAGAATAGACGACACATAATCTAACTAAAGATGTGTTTGATGATACTTTGTCTAACTCACGATGGACGATGAGTATAAGTTAGACGATACTTCGTCTAAGAAGAAAACGACAAAAGTTGAGATAGATGGAACTTCGTCTATTCTATCAAGCCGAAAAATATTAGATGAATAGAACTACAAATAGGCGAAGCATTAGATGATACTTGGTGTAACTGTAAAACGATAAAGATCAAGGATAAATTGTTGCCCAGTAAATGGCTTGACCCAGAGAGGGGTGAATGGGTAAATAAAATTTTAACCGTTATAAAATAACGTTTATAACACGGTACGAATGAAAATATGAAAGCTGCAGCAATCACACAATAGAACACAGAGATTTCATCCTGGTTCGGCCCTGACCTTCAGTCAGTCCTACGTCCAGTCCCCGGCCATTACTGAGATTTCCACTATCTCCACTTGAGAACAGTACACTGGCTATGTGCGCTTGTGCTGGAGGCTAAGGTTCTCACACCCGTCTATACTTATGCTCTACAATACTAGCTCAAAAAAATTGCTTTGCTTGTTCAGTTCTCATATGTATATATAGGCCTCTCAGTGCACTGGTTCCATTAGATACAATATTGGTAAAGTTAGATGCAAATTGGTATCCATTGGAGAGAGCCTTGTACAATATTTGAATAGAGTAGCTACGTATGAGATCTTTCTGTCTTGAAAGATACGGCGTTTTCTCTACATGAAAAGATAGTAGCATATCCTTCTTAGGATAGCCTGTAAAATTATAGAAAGTATTTGTTTATTTGTTAAAAAGATGAAGTCAAACTTTTCTGCATAGAATACTCCCTTCTATTTACTAGTGTTGATATGTATTTGTACCACTATTCTTGTCAGTGTCTTTCTTGTTTGTTTTTTCTTGAAATAGAATATGAAAGTTGACCTTTCCAGGTCTTCAGACAAGTGTATTTCATAAAAAAGGAAACAAAGATAGCATGTTCGTTCATATGTTGTATGAGTAGCATTAAATATTTGCACAACTGCATTTAATGCATTTGAATTTTAAATTTTATTATGATAGTCACTTAGATATTTTGCCATAGTCGATTAAATAGTGTAATTTTATTTACAATATTGACTAAGTGTTTTTGTCATAGGCGTTGAACTGTAGCTATCTAAGGATAATATAAGAATATAGGCGATAACATTAAAATAGTCGAAACTGAAGTTAGATAGTTGATCATTCTGTGCGACTATGTTATAAACATGCAGATAGTTGATTATCTCATAGGCTATATTTGTTCGACTATCAGTTTATGATAGGCGGTCTTTTGGGATAGTCGATTATTTTTCGTGCGCCTAAATGAGCATAGCTCAGTTTACGCCTAGTTTGTTTGCACTTATGTGAACACAGTTCATTGTTTGCGCCTAAGTAAACATAGTTGCGACTATGTTAATATAATTGCGACTATGTGATCATAATTGTGACTATGTGAAGATAGCTTTGGATTTCAGTAGCTAACAGAATTTTAGCTTTAAGTTACTGCGTCTATGTTAACTTAGCTTTTGCGACTAAGTGAAACTTAATTTTTAGTGTCTGCGTCTAAGTTAACTTAGCTTTTATGCATAGCCCTGAGTCTCTGTGACTATGTGAAACTTAACTTTATTTCTGCAGTGCCTAAGTGAAATATAGCTTTGTTCTTCTGTGCCTAAGTTACATTTAGATGAATTTTTTATTTCTTCTTCTTCTTGCAAAGTTTTTGTTAATTCAAAGGTTTTGTTTTTGCGAATGTTACTTCCAAGGTTTTGTTATTTGCCAAAACTATTGTTAAAGTTTTGTTATTGTCAAAATTACTTTCAAGGTTAATATCTGGGTTTCAATCTAACAATCTCCAAGAGTAGTTTAAATTTAGATATCAACCCAACATAGATTATGCTTCGTCTAATATGAAAAGTAAAATGAATGCTTAGAAGAATGAGTAGAATATACTTCGTCTACTTTCATTAAACGAAAAAAAACTCATTGCCTCATTTTTATCTTCCATTCAACTAAAGCAGTACACGTGTTACACTTTAGACATGGTCAAATATATATTTTTGTTGCGTTAAATGACAAAAAAAATTTGAAATAACTGCGGCCTAACATATGTGAACATGCCCATGCAAAATGGAGAGAAACCCTAGCTATCTAGGATGCTATGTAATAAAATCTTCTGGGATAAATCTTTGGATAACCCCCTTTCAGACTCTTATCTCTCGTGTTCCATGGATCTCAGTTGCCTTAGACCTGGTAGGGGAATCTGTTGTGAGCGTTTGTTCTTTCATGTATAGGACTTCATAGAAATTTCTTCTCAGTGCAGGTTTTTGCTGTTTGACTGGGTACTTGCACTTTATTTTGCATATCTTTGAAATATTGTACTCACTGGAAAGTTTATTACAATTTGTTCTCAGCGGTAAGAAGTAGTAGGCATATTGTTTCTTTGTTGGATGGTTTGAAAAGAACTCCTGATCGATCCGGTAATGAAGGCGCTTGCACAATAGATGTCACGAAAGGTGAAGGTTAACAACGTTTATTCTTGAAGGTTCTGGTTCTCTTAATTTTTTCGTCATATATATATAGTAGGTAGGTTATTTTCAAATCCAAACTTTTTTATGAAGTTTAAAGATACCTGGCTAATCACTATATATGGCAATAAAAGCTTATCTGATGATGGGGAAATTAAAGCTGATTGTCTTCTTCTGATTAGGTTGGTTGGATGTTTTGGACTTCTTCTACGTGCATCTGGCTTCCTTTTATCTTCTTTTCCGGGATCTCTCTTCTTCTTGAAAACCAACTTCTACGTTAATGTAACACTCTGCATGCATTGTCCTGAAACTTAAGGGGAGTTCACAATTTTATTTTATTTTTTGAAAAATAAAATGTTGTCGCATTTTCTCATTTCTGTATAGAATTACGTCTATTGAACAAAACGACAAGAAACAGAGTTAGATGATTATCTGTCTAAGTCTATAGGATAGACGAAGGGTTAGATGATATATGGTCATCCATCTAATCTCTAGGACATATCGTCTAATACAAAAATGGTAGACAGAAGATTAGATGATACATCGTTTAATTGAAAATGGATAGATGATACTCCATCTAAGTAGGTGTTTAACATGCGAAAAATGCGGACACGTTGATGATGAATTAAAATTTTGGGGGGATTTCGGGTGTCATCATCATACTTATTTGTATTTATTTATTTCACATTTTGGGTTTATCAGACGATTTAGAATTCGTGTACTGGACTTTTCCTCACATATCAGAGTCGGTATTAATTTACATCGGAACTAGTCCGAACACCTTTGATTAACTGTCAAAGAACACCTTTTGCCTCTTTCTGTTGGGACATTGATGACTTTGATGATCCTACATTACGGGTACATACTCTTGCAAAGAAATTTGAAGACTATTTCCTTAAGCAGATGTAATTTGCATTACAATCGGTCTTTAAAGACCTTTACATATGGCACCAATTATGTAATCGGGTCTTCAGGATTACATCCGGTTGCAACTAGAGCCTTTGAATTTGCTTCAGTCTGCACTTGGACTTTTGAATTTGCTTCCGTCCTAATTGGGCCATTGAATTTACTTCTGTCCCCTGATCGGGCGGTTGAACTTTAATTCTGCCATGATCGGACCGTTGGATCGCCAAAATGATCACTGTCGGTCCGTCGGATTTACTTCATGGTCATGATCACTCTTTTGATTGTGATCGGACCCTTAAGTTGACTTGGTGTCCATAAAAGACATTTCTGCATGAGACGGAATATATTTGTAATCTTTCTTCCGTCAAGGTATTTATGTAGTTTTCTCAAATATTGGGGTATTCTTACAGTTTCAGAAGAACTTTGAACATTTATATTTTTTTGACCCTTTTTGAGTATTTCTGTAACTTCTAACGCTTTCTGAGTATTTTTGCAATTTCTGGCCATTTTTGAGTATTTTTGAAGTTTTCTTGCTCTCCTAGATTTTTCTGTCTTTTCTTGACTTCTCGGTACATTTTTGCAAGTTCTCGATTGTCTTGAACATCGCTGTCATTTCTTGACTATCCGAAATATTTCTATCATTTGTTGATCCTCCGGGGTAGCCCGATCATTTCTTGACTTTCAAGGGTATCCCAGTAATTTCTTGACTTCCCTAGGTATTCCTGTCATTTCTTGACTTCTCGGAATATTTTTGTCACTTCGTGACTTTCTAGAGGATTTCTGTCATTTCTTGACTTCTCGGAATATTTTCGTCAATTCGTGACTTTCTAGGGAATTTATGTCATTCTTGACATTCGGGGTATAAGAGTTCTTGGTGAAAAAATGGTGGATTTGGATGGTTAGCCTTAAGCCGGACTTAGGAGAGTGCACGCCGCTTTAGAGAAGTGGCGTGGTCTCGCCCCACCGAGTCGTGCAAACGGCACGAACCAAAACATGGGCATTTTTGGTAAGTTCTAGGCAGGCGAGGAGCTTTGTGCAATTTCTAGATTGACCGAGGGCTTTTATAAAATTTTCCAACAAGTAGGGGCATTTCTTCAATTTCTAGTGTTTTAGGGTTTTTCTATAATTTCTAACATTTCAAGAGTTTTTCTTCATTTTTTGGACCTTCCAGGGTCTTTTCTGCATTTTTTTGACATGTAAGGATTTTTTTACAATTTTCTGATCATCAAGATTTTTTCTGCAGTTTTCCACCTTTCAATGATTGTTCTGCAATTTATGGACCTTCTAGAGTCTTTTCTACAATTTTTTGACCAGCAACAATTTTTCTGCAATTTGTCACATTCAAGGGACCTTTCTATAATTTTGTACATGTTTATGAGACTTGCACATTTATGAGACTTTCAGTCATTTTCCTACATAGGGCATTTTCTTCCTCGTAACATTAGTGGATGAGGCATTCCTTAGGCTCACCACTGTAAAGAGAGGTGATCGTAACCTCTCGGGGGGGGGGGGGGGGGGGTGACTGGACCCACTTACACCTTCTGTTGACCAACCACGGACTAGGCAAGATTGCTCTTGCGCTCAGCCACTCCTTGTTCTTCTTGTTGGTGTCCTCTTCGTTAGTCTTCTCTCTTTCTCTTGGTCGCTCCCTCTCTTTTATAGGCGCTGGGGAGTGGAGCGGAGGTGTGGTGCCTCCAGTGGACAACTTGGAAGCTGCTCATCCAGTGGAAGTTGAAGAGGTAGGCTCCTTCCTCCCTCCCCCCTTCTCTTTTTCATCTTCTTCTCCTTGGTGACCTCTTAGTTGGAGTTCTCCATTGGAGTTCTCTCTATTGGAGCTTGTTTGTTGGAGTTCTCTCTTCTTTCTCTGGGCCGCTCCCTTTTTTTTATAGGTGTTGGGGAGTAGAGCATAGGTATGGTGCTAGGGGTGGGTTAGAGCGAGGTAAGTTAACCCTTATTTTTTGGTTTGTGTGTGCTTGTGAGGGAGAGAAAGGGCCGGAGGCCCCCACCTCCTGTTGGCATGACGGGAGAAGGGGTCCCTTCGGTTGGTTGTGGAGGAGGAGGGACCTCCTCTCTTCTTTGTCCTTTTCTTTTTTTTCTTTCCTCCCTTTTCTTTTTTTCTTTCATCCTTTTTTTTGTATGACAGAGAGAGAGGAGAGACTGAAGGGGGTCTCCCTCCTGTGCCAGGATGACCGAAGGGGCTTTCCTCCAGTTGTGTACAATCGAACCTTCCTCCGGTGCTGCACAACCGGAGGAGGACCCTCCAGTTTGTTGTGCTACCGGAGGGAGCTCCCTCCCGTCTGTTGCTACTGGAGTGATCTCCTTCCAGTGCTACGCAACTGGAGGGAGAGGTCTCGCCCTCTTTTTCTTTTCTTTTTTTTAAAATTTGTGTTAAATAGTGGGCAAAGTAGCATTAGACGAAACTTCGTCTAAAGTCTCTAGTTAGACGGAACATTAGACGATACATCGTCTAAGTCAGAATGGATAGACGATGCGAGAGCTGATAGACGAATCTTCATATAAGAGGAAAATGACAAAAACTAAGAATAGACGATCGTCTAACTAAAGAAGCGTTAGACGAAATTTCATCTAACTCACGATAGATGATGAGTTAGATGATACTTCATCTAAATGGAAAAGGACAAAGCTCAGGATAGACGATACATCGTCTAACTGAAGATGAGTTAGACGATACTTCATCTAAATAGAAAATGACAAAAACCCAGAATAGACGACACATAATCTAACTAAAGATGTGTTTGATGATACTTTGTCTAACTTACGATGGACGATGAGTATGAGTTAGACGATACTTCGTCTAAGAAGAAAACGACAAAAGTTGAGATAGATGGAACTTCGTCTATTCTATCAAGCCGAAAAATATTAGATGAATATAACTACAAATAGGCGAAGCATTAGATGATACTTGGTGTAACTGTAAAACGATAAAGATCAAGGATAAATTGTTGCCCAGTAAAAGGCTTGACCCAGAGAGGGTGAATGGGTAAATAAAATTTTAACCGTTATAAAACAACGTTTATAACACGGTACGAATGAAAATATGAAAGCTGCAGCAATCACATAATAGAACACAGAGATTTCATCCTGGTTCGGCCCTGACCTTCAGTCAGTCCTACGTCCAGTCCCCAGCCATTACTGAGATTTCCACTATCTCCACTTGAGAACAGTACACTGGCTATGTGCGCTTGTGCTGGAGGCTAAGGTTCTCACACCCCTCTATACTTATGCTCTACAATACTAGCTCAAAAAAATTGCTTTGCTTTTTCAGTTCTCATATGTATATATAGGCCTCTCAGTGCACTGGTTCCATTAGATACAATATTGGTAACGTTAGATGCAAATTGGTATCCATTGGAGAGAGCCTTGTACAATATTTGAATAGAGTAGCTGCGTATGAGATCTTTCTGTCTTGAAAGATACGGCGTTTTCTCTGCATGAAAAGATAGTAGCATATCCTTCTTAGGATAGCCTGTAAAATTATAGAAAGTATTTGTTTATTTGTTAAAAAGATGAAGTCAAACTTTTCTGCATAGAATACTCCCTTCTATTTACTAGTGCTGATATGTATTTGTACCACTATTCTTGTCAGTGTCTTTCTTGTTTGTTTTTTCTTGAAATAGAATATGAAAGTTGACCTTTCCAGGTCTTCAGACAAGTGTATTTCATAAAAAAGGAATCAAAGATAGCATGTTCATTCATATGTTGTATGAGTAGCATTAAATATTTGCACAACTGCATTTAACGCATTTGAATTTTAAATTTTATTATGATAGTCACTTAGATATTTTGCCATAGTCGATTAAATAGTGTAATTTTATTTACAATCTTGACTAAGTGTTTTTGTCATAGGCGTTGAACTGTAGCTATCTAAGGATAATATAAGAATATAGGCGATAACATTAAAATAGTCGAAACTAAAGTTAGATAGTTGATCATTCTGTGCGACTATGTTATAAACATGCAGATAATTGATTATCTCATAGGCTATATTTGTTCGACTATCAGTTTATGATAGGCGGTCTTTTGGGATAGTCGATTATTTTTCGTGCGCCTAAATGAGCATAGCTCAGTTTACGCCTATGTGAGTTTGTTTGCACTTATGTGAACATAGTTCATTGTTTGCGCCTAAGTAAACATAGTTGCGACTATGTTAATATAATTGCAACTATGTGATCATAATTGTGACTATGTGAAGATAGCTTTGGATTTCAGCAGCTAACAGAATTTTAGCTTTAAGTTACTGCGTCTATGTTAACTTAGCTTTTGCGACTAAGTGAAACTTAATTTTTATTGTCTGCGTCTAAGTTAACTTAGCTTTTATGCATAGCCCTGAGTCTCTGTGACTATGTGAAACTTAACTTTATTTATGTAGTGTCTAAGTGAAATATAGCTTTGTTCTTCTGCGCCGATGTTACATTTAGATGAATTTTTTATTTCTTCTTCTTCTTGCAAAGTTTTTGTTAATTCAAAGGTTTTGTTTTTGCGAATGTTACTTCCAAGGTTTTGTTATTTGCCAAAACTATTGTTAAAGTTTTGTTATTGTCAAAATTACTTTCAAGGTTAATATCTGGGTTTCAATCTAACAATCTCCAAGATTAGTTTAAATTTAGATATCAACCCAACATAGATGATGCTTCGTCTAATATGAAAAGTAAAATGAATGCTTAGAAGAATGAGTAGACGATACTTCGTCTACTTTCATTAAACGAAAAAAAACTCATTGCCTCATTTTTATCTTCCATTCAACTAAAGCAGTACACGTGTTACACTTTTGACATGGTCAAATATATATTTTTGTTGAGTTAAATGACAAAAAAAATTTGAAATAACTGCGGCCTAACATATGTGAACATGCCCATGCAAAATGGAGAGAAACCCTAGCTATCTAGGACGCTATGTAATAAAATCTTCTGGGATAAATCTTTGGATAACCCCCTTCCAGACTCTTATCTCTCGTGTTCCATGGATCTCAGTTGCCTTAGACCTGGGAGGGGAATCTGTTGTGAGCGTTTGTTCTTTCATGTATAGGACTTCATAGAAATTTCTTCTCAGTGCAGGTTTTTGCTGTTTGACTGGGTACTTGCACTTTATTTTGCATATCTTTGAAATATTGTACTCACTGGAAAGTTTATTACAATTTGTTCTCAGCGGTAAGAAGTAGTAGGCATATTGTTTCTTTGTTGGATGGTTTGAAAAGAACTCCTGATCGATCAGGTAATGAAGGCGCTTGCACAATAGATGTCACGAAAGGTGAAGGTTAACAACGTTTATTCTTGAAGGTTCTGGTTCTCTTAATTTTTTCGTCATCTATATATAGTAGGTAGGTTATTTTCAAATCCAAACTTTTTTATGAAGTTTAAAGATACCTGGATAATCACTATATATGGCAATAAAAGCTTATCATGGGGAAATTAAAGCTGATTGTCTTCTTCTGATTAGGTTGGTTGGATGTTTTGGACTTCTTCTACGTGCATCTGGCTTCCTTTTATCTTCTTTTCCGGGATCTCTCTTCTTCTTGAAAACCAACTTCTACGTTAATGTAACACTCTGCATGCATTGTCCTGAAACTTAAGGGGAGTTCACAATTTTATTTTATTTTTTGAAAAATAAAATGTTGTCGCATTTTCTCATTTCTGTATAGAATTACGTCTATTCAACAAAACGACAAGAAATAGAGTTAGATGATTATCTGTCTAAGTCTATAGGATAGACGAAGGGTTAGATGATATATGGTCATCCATCTAATCTCCAGGACATATCGTCTAATACAAAAATGGTAGACAGAAGATTAGACGATACATCGTTTAATTGAAAATGGATAGATGATACTCCATCTAAGTAGGTGTTTAACGTGCGAAAAATGCGGACACGTTGATGATGAATTAAAATTTTGGGGGGATTTCGGGTATCATCATCATACTTATTTGTATTTATTTATTTCACATTTTGGGTTTATCAGACGATTTAGAATTCGTGTACTGGACTTTTCCTCACCGATCGGAGTCGGTATTAATTTACATCGGAACTAGTCCGAACACCTTTGATTAACTGTCAAAGAACACCTTTTGCCTCTTTCTGTTGGGACATTGATGACTTTGATGATCCTACATTACGGGTACATACTCTTGCAAAGAAATTTGAAGACTATTTCCTTAAGCAGATGTAATTTGCATTACAATCGGTCTTTAAAGACCTTTACATATGGCCCCAATTATGTAATCGGGTCTTCAGGATTACATCCGGTTGCAACTAGAGCCTTTGAATTTGCTTCAGTCTGCACTTGGACTTTTGAATTTGCTTCCGTCCTAATTGGGCCATTGAATTTACTTGTGTCCCCTGATCGGGCGGTTGAACTTTAATTCTGCCATGATCGGACCGTTGGATCGCCAAAATGATCACTGTCGGTCCGTCAGATTTACTTCATGGTCATAATCGCTCTTTTGATTGTGATCGGACCCTTAAGTTGACTTGGTGTCCATAAAAGACATTTCTGCATGAGACGGAATATATTTGTAATCTTTCTTCCGTCAAGGTATTTATGTAGTTTTCTCAAATATTGGGGTATTCTTACAGTTTCAGAAGAACTTTGAACATTTATATTTTTTTGACCCTTTTTGAGTATTTCTGTAACTTCTAACGCTTTCTGAGTATTTTTGCAGTTTCTGGCCATTTTTTAGTATTTTTGAAGTTTTCTTGCTCTCCTAGATTTTTCTATCTTTTCTTGACTTTTCGGTACATTTTTGCAAGTTCTCGATTGTCTTGAACATCGCTGTCATTTCTTGACTATCCGAAATATTTCTATCATTTGTTGATCCTCCGGGGTAGCCCGATCATTTCTTGACTTTCAAGGGTATCCCAGTAATTTCTTGACTTCCCTAGGTATTCCTGTCATTTCTTGACTTCTCGGAATATTTTCGTCACTTCGTGACTTTCTAGAGGATTTCTATCATTTCTTGACTTCTCGGAATATTTTCGTCAATTCGTGACTTTCTAGGGAATTTATGTCATTCTTGACATTCGGGGTATAAGAGTTCTTGGTGAAAAAATGGTGGATTTGGATGGTTAGCCTTAAGCCGGACTTAGGAGAGTGCACGCCGCTTTAGGGAAGTGGCGTGGTCTCGCCCCACCGAGTCGTGCAAACGGCACGAACCAGAACATGGGCATTTTTGGTAAGTTCTAGGCAGGCGAGGAGCTTTGTGCAATTTCTAGATTGACTGAGGTCTTTTATACAATTTTCCTACAAGTAGGGGCATTTCTTCAATTTCTAGTGTTTTAGGGTTTTTCTATAGTTTCTAACATTTCAAGAGTTTTTCTGCATTTTTTGGACCTTCCGGGGTCTTTTCTGCATTTTTTTGACATGTAAGGATTTTTTTACAATTTTCTGATCATCAAGATTTTTTCTGCAGTTTTCCACCATTCAATAATTTTTCTGCAATTTATGGACCTTCTAGAGTCTTTTCTACAATTTTTTGACCAGCAACAATTTTTCTGCAATTTGTCACATTCAAGGGCCTTTCTATAATTTTGTACATGTTTATGAGACTTGCACATTTATGAGACTTTCAGTCATTTTCCTACATAGGGCATTTTCTTCCTCTTAACATTAGTGGATGAGGCATTCCTTAGGCTCACCACTATAAAGAGAGGTGATCGTAACCTCTCGGGGGGGGGGGGTGACTGGACCCTCTTACACCTTATGTTGACCAACCACGGACTAGGCAAGATTGCTCTTGCGCTCAGCCACTCCTTGTTCTTCTTGTTGGTGTCCTCTTCGTTAGTCTTCTCTCTTTCTCTTGGTCGCTCCCTCTCTTTTATAGGCGCTGGGGAGTGGAGCGGAGGTGTGGTGCCTCCAGTGGAGAACTTGGAAGTTGCTCATCCAGTGGAAGTTGAAGAGGTAAGCTCCTTCCTCCCTCCCCCCTTCTCTTTTTCATCTTCTTCTCCTTGCTTACCTCTTCGTTGGAGTTCTCCATTGGAGTTCTCTCTATTGGAGCTTGTTTGTTGGAGTTCTCTCTTCTTTCTCTTGGCCGCTCCCTTTTTTTTATAGGTGTTGGGGAGTAGAGCATAGGTATGGTGCCAGGGGTGGGTTAGAGCGAGGTAAGTTAACCCTTGTTTTTTGGTTTGTGTGTGCTTGCGAGGGAGAGAAAGGGCCGGAGGCCCCCACCTCCTGTTGGCATTACCCGAGAAGGGGTCCCTTCGGTTGGTTGTGGAGGAGGAGGGACCTCCTCTCTTCTTTGTCCTTTTCTTTTTTTCTTTCCTCCCTTTTCTTTTTTTTTCTTTGATCCTTTTTTTTGTATGATGGAGAGAGAGGAGAGACTGAAGGGGGTCTCCCTCCTGTACCAGGATGACCGAAGGGGCTTTCCTCCAGTTGTGTACAATCGAAGGGACCTCCCTCCGGTGCTGCACAACCGGAGGAGGACCCTCCAGTTTGCTGTGCTACCGGAGGGAGCTCCCTCCCATCTGCTGCTACTGGAGTGATCTCCTTCCAGTGCTACGCAACTGGAGGGAGAGGTCTCGCCCTCTTTTTCTTTTCTTTTTTTTTAAAATTTGTGTTCAATAGTGGGCAAAGTAGCATTAGACGAAACTTCGTCTAAAGTCTCTAGTTAGACGGAACATTAGACGATACATCGTCTAAGTCAGAATGGATAAACGATGCGAGAGCTGATAGACGAATCTTCATATAAGAGGAAAATGACAAAAACTAAGAATATACGATATTTCGTCTAACTAAGGAAGCGTTAGACGAAATTTCCTCTAACTCACGATAGATGATGAGTTAGATGATACTTCATCTAAATGGAAAAGGACAAAGCTCAGGATAGACGATACATCGTCTAACTGAAGATGAGTTAGACGATACTTCATCTAAATAGAAAATGACAAAAACCAGAATAGACGACACATAATCTAACTAAAGATGTGTTTGATGATACTTTGTCTAACTCACGATGGACGATGAGTATAAGTTAGACGATACTTCGTCTAAGAAGAAAACGACAAAAGTTGAGATAGATGGAACTTCGTCTATTCTATCAAGCCGAAAAATATTAGATGAATAGAACTACAAATAGGCGAAGCATTAGATGATACTTGGTGTAACTGTAAAACGATAAAGATCAAGGATAAATTGTTGCCCAGTAAATGGCTTGACCCAGAGAGGGGTGAATGGGTAAATAAAATTTTAACCGTTATAAAACAACGTTTATAACACGGTACGAATGAAAATATGAAAGCTGCAGCAATCACACAATAGAACACAGAGATTTCATCTTGGTTCGGCCCTGACCTTCAGTCAGTCCTACGTCCAGTCCCCAGCCATTACTGAGATTTCCACTATCTCCACTTGAGAATAGTACACTGGCTATGTGCGCTTGTGCTGGAGGCTAAGGTTCTCACACACGTCTATACTTATGCTCTACAATACTAGCTCAAAAAAATTGCTTTGCTTGTTCAGTTCTCATATGTATATATAGGCCTCTCAGTGCACTGGTTCCGTTAGATACAATATTGGTAACGTTAGATGCAAATTGGTATCCATTGGAGAGAGGCTTGTACAATATTTGAATAGAGTAGCTGCGTATGAGATCTTTCTGTCTTGAAAGATACGGCGTTTTCTCTACATGAAAAGATAGTAGCATATCCTTCTTAGGATAGCCTATAAAATTATAGAAATTATTTGTTTATTTGTTAAAAAGATGAAGTCAAACTTTTCTGCATAGAATACTCCCTTCTATATACTAGTGTTGATATGTATTTGTACCACTATTCTTGTCAGTGTCTTTCTTGTTTGTTTTTTCTTGAAATAGAATATGAAAGTTGACCTTTCCAGGTCTTCAGACAAGTGTATTTCATAAAAAAGGAAACAAAGATAGCATGTTCGTTCATATGTTGTATGAGTAGCATTAAATATTTGCACAGCTGCATTTAATGCATTTGAATTTTAAATTTTATTATGATGGTCACTTAGATATTTTGCCATAGTCGATTAAATAGTGTAATTTTATTTACAATATTGACTAAGTGTTTTTGTCATAGGCGTTGAACTGTAGCTATCTAAGGATACTATAAGAATATAGGCGATAACATTAAAATAGTCGAAACTAAAGTTAGATAGTTGATCATTCTGTGCGACTATGTTATAAACATGCAGATAGTTGATTATCTCATAGGCTATATTTGTTCGACTATCAGTTTATGATAGGCGGTCTTTTGGGATAGTTGATTATTTTTCGTGCGCCGAAATGAGCATAGCTCAGTTTACGCCTATGTGAGTTTGTTTGCACTTATGTGAACATAGTTCATTGTTTGCGCCTAAGTAAACATAGTTGCGACTATGTTAATATAATTGCGACTATGTGATCATAATTGTGACTATGTGAAGATAGCTTTGGATTTCAGCAGCTAACAGAATTTTAGCTTTAAGTTACTGCGTCTATGTTAACTTAGCTTTTGCGACTAAGTGAAACTTAATTTTTAGTGCCTGCATCTAAGTTAACTTAGCTTTTATGCATAGCCCTGAGTCTCTGTGACTATGTGAAACTTAACTTTATTTCTGTAGTGCCTAAGTGAAATTTAGCTTTGTTCTTCTGCGCCTATGTTACATTTAGATGAATTTTTTATTTCTTCTTCTTCTTGCAAAGTTTTTGTTAATTTAAAGGTTTTGTTTTTGCGAATGTTACTTCCAAGGTTTTGTTATTTGCCAAAACTATTGTTAAAGTTTTGTTATTGTCAAAATTACTTTCAAGGTTATTATCTGCGTTTCAATCTAACAATCTCCAAGATTAGTTTAAATTTAGATATCAACCCAACATAGATGATGCTTCGTCTAATATGAAAAGTAAAATGAATGCTTAGAAGAATGAGTAGACGATACTTCGTCTACTTTCATTAAACGAAAAAAAACTCATTGCCTCATTTTTATCTTCCATTCAACTAAAGCAGTACACGTGTTACACTTTTGACATGGTCAAATATATATTTTTGTTGCGTTAAGTGACAAAATTTTTTTGAAATAACTGCGGCCTAACATATGTGAACATGCCCATGCAAAATGGAGAGAAACCCTAGCTATCTAGGACGCTATGTAATAAAATCTTCTGGGATAAATCTTTGGGTAAACAATGTATAATATGTTCTAAGAAAAAGGAAAATATAGTCGTTAGTCTATTTATCTTTCATGAACGGATCCTTGAGTGCTAATTCCCTTGTTGAAGATTACTTTTTCTTGTGAGCTAAAAATTCTCTCCAAACATCAAATTTAAATAACTACTACTTTATTCTCTATTAATTGCTTCTGTACAACAAGGATAAAATATTGTAAGCCTCTATGGTTTATAGGCGGTGGAGACAACAAACTCTAGTCGTAAAAGGAAAGATACTAGACAAGACAATATCTTCGGTTGGTCAGAACTCCAGTTCACATGCTACTTAGATAACGACGGATATGCTCAAGGTGAGATGGAGATAGAATCCCAGCCGCCGAACCTATGAGAAGATCACACCGTTGAAGGGTCTTGTATCTAACGGATATAAGGGACCCCGGGGGGTCTATAAATATATTAGAGAATCGAAGAAGAAAGACATCACAGAACCAGATGAGTGAAGTGATGCGAACACGAGTGAATCAACAGCCTTCTTCCTCTTGCTCACAAGCGATCTTCAAGTTTCCTGCATACTTTCACTCAAGAGAGACTTGACCGAATTTTCTGCATCATCCTTGAAGTCTTCTATTTTGGGAAGCAGTAAAGAGTTGGATATTATTCTTTAACGACATTTCGTTGTCTTCCTCCTTCATATGTCAGTGTATTTATTTCTTTTGTACTCTATAGATCTACTATCTACTCATCTAGGGGCGTAAGTATGGAACCTTGTATTTGTCTATCTGATAGTAAGAAGAGCATTTGTTGCTCTGGGGTAACCAGCACTGAGTCTACTAGATTGGTCTGTTGATACCGTGAAAATCAACTAGGTGACTAACTCCTGAAAAGCTAGAGGTGTGAGATCACCTGAAAAATTAAGTCACTGGGTGTGACTAGTTGGTTTGCTAAGACTTGACCAAAATCAGTTAGGCTTGTGGTTCCTAAAAAATCACTCGAAAGAATCTGCTGAGTCCTGTTAGGATCAGCTGGAGAGCAGGCCCTAAAAAATAGTGGGTGTAACATTTGGTAAAAGATCAGTGGAAACCTCAGGCAAGTTGTAGGAGATTGGACGTAGGGAAGCTAAGGAGGGCTGATCGAAAGAGTATAAAAATCGTTGTGCTCTTGTGGTTGTTTACAATTGTGCCTTTGTATTTCTGCTACGTTTCAATGTTTAATTTTAATATGTGATTATTTTCGTTGGCACACCTATTCACTCCCCTTTAGGGTGTGCCCGGCTACTATCATGTCTCCACCCAGATGGCTATGAGACCAGTCATCCTCACCACATGAACATGCATAACATGTACTAGTCTATTCGGATATTTGATGTCCTTCTCAAGTATTCTGACTTGGAACAGCTTAAAGACTTATGTCTCAAGAAGATGGATCTCATTATTATAATTTCATTATGATTTAGTTTTCATTGCATAAGTCTATGGAGTTCATTATGAATACCAAATGTACAAGGAAACATAATGAATATAGTGTCTCTTATTAAATAATCTGAACTAGAATGTACAAAGAGGTCTCACATGATTGGTTTGCAGGACACGATTTCCAACATTTTCTCACTTATATTAAAGTCAATCACCTACACATTTGATCCCCATCGAACTTAGGTGATGCCGAAAAAAGCTTGAGCCAAAGGCTTTGTTAGTTAATTAGCTACATTATCAACTGAAGGGATCTTTTCCACTATCACATCTCTTCTATTCAGAATCTCTCTGATTAAGTGAAATCGTCTTAGAATGTGCTTCAACTTTTGCTGAGACCTCGACTCTTTCGCTTAAGCAATTGCTCCATTGTTGTTGCACAACATTGAATTAGGGTGTAATAATTTCTCTTGGGTTTTCTTTTGTTTGATTGTTGTTTGTTTAATTCTTACATGTGGCAGATTGTGGATAGGCGTTTTACATTCAAAATAAGGCATTTTGGACACATTGTTTCGCTTGAATGCTCAATGTATGAATGATATCTTTGTACTTCAGGCTGGCTATTAAGATGAGTTTTATTTCCTACCCTTTTTTTACTAGGTTCCTAGTTATATGCATTTTTTCCTCGGGAGTGCTTTGGCTTTTCACTAACTGCTTGAAAAATCTGATGCCTTGTTCATGTTTCTAAGTTCTCTTCAGATTGATTGAGATCGATAGGCATTTACTCTTTTAACACAATCATCCTGTTTCAGGGCATGCTATGATGTATTGAGGCTCATTATGGAGAGAGGTGCTAATGGATGCGAGGTGTGATTTAGTCTTTTTGCCACTGGTGTGGGTTTGGATGTTTGTCATGCTAATTGATTTCCTGTGCGGGTGATTGCGAGTGGGAAGCTCAGGGCACAACGTGCAAGTCGATGAAGTTCCAAGTTGTTAGGAATATATATCACCCAGATGAGGAGGACAACCAGCAGAGGAGGAAGAAGAAAGGAGAAAAGAGGAATTAAACCACAAGAACACACAGGGAATTTTTACGTGGTTCGGAGGCAAGATGCCTTCCTACGTCCACGGCCGCAGCAGTAATCCACTAAGATAATCACAGACCAGTTACAACACAAAGAGACAACCCACCCTTTTATACTAGGAGATTAGGGCGTCATTAGTCAGGGCATTAAGGACAATAATACCCCTGATAAATAGAAATCCTCTTCCGGTATACATCAGACGTGCATGCTCGCCTGTCCCCCCGGATGCTCTCCTGAGACCGAGTATGCCCTCCAGCGACAGCAGATGCTCCCCCACCATCAGTCAGGTTCATACATTCCCAAAATCAGGTTGACACTTAGTGTCGACAGTACGGGTCGACACCTCAAGTGACATCGAAATGCCTTGAGCCCGCAATGCCTGCCCTCCTGACGACAGTGGTGCTCTCCTGAGGTAATGAATGCCCTCCAGAGACAGCATGTGCTTCCCTGCTAGAACCCAGACAGCATATGCTCCCCTGGAGCAGCGATTGCTCCCCTGGAGCAGCGATTGCTCCCCTGGCACTGAAGGATGCTCCCCTGGAGCAGCGATTGCTCTCCAGAGATAGCATGTGCTCGCCATGCTCCCCTGATGCTGAGAATGCTCCCCTGAAGTAGTGGATACGCTCCTGAGACAGAGTGTGATCCCGTGCAAGGGCGCACGAAGAATAGTTCTGACTCCACACTCTAACAATCTCCCACTTGGAGTCTGAACTCCAAAGAAAGCAAACATCTCAATGTATTAATCTTGCTTAATATAACAATGGAAATACTGCTACGACATCCCTCCATCAATCATCCATGGAGGCCAACTGAGGTCTTGCACAGCCTCAGTTTCTCTGTGGTTACCACCTTGGTTAACATGTCTGTTGGATTCTCTGCACCAAGTATTTTCTCCAGCATCAAAACATCATCTTCAAGCAGACCATGAATGAAGTGATATTTCAGTTGTATGTGCTTAGTCCTTGCATGAAAGACTGGGTTCTTGACAAGGTGAATTGCACTTTGACTGTCACAAAATAGCACAATATTGCTTTGTTCCTTGCCCAATTCCTTCAGAAAATTTTTCAGCCATACCATCTCTTTGCTAGCTTCAGAGATAGCTACATACTTTGCTTCTGTTGTTGAGAGAGCAACAACCTTCTGAAGTTTTAAAACCCAACTCACTGTAGTGCCACCCAAGGTGTAAACATATCCAGTGGTACTTCTTCTAGTGTCTAGATCACCACCAAGATCTGAATCAACAAAACCTTGTAAGATAACATCACTTTTCCTGAAACAAAGTGACTTGCATGAGGTGCCTTTTAGGTATCTCAGAATCCATTTCACTGCCTCCCAGTGTTGCTTGCCCGGATCTGCCATATATCTGCTCACAACTCCCACTGCATGTGCTATGTCCGGCCTGGTACAAATCATGGCATACATCAGACTTCCTACAGCTGATGCATAGGGAATTTTCTTCATGGACTCACACTCTTCAGCAGACTTTGGTGACTGCCTTTTAGACAGCTTGAAGTGACTTGCTAGAGGGGTGTTAACTGATTTTGCATCTTCCATGTTGAACCTGCTCAACACCTTCTGGATGTAACTTTCTTGAGATAGCTTCACAATACCAGCTATTCTATCCCTCACAATTCTCATCCCAAGAATTTGCTTTGCTGCTCCTAAGTCCTTCATAGCAAATTCATTTGATAATTACATTTTCAGATTGTTAATCTCTGTCATGCTTGATCCTGCAATTAGCATATCATCCACGTACAACAGTAGTATGATATAACAATTATCAAACTTCTTAAGATAACAACAATGGTCCATATTACATCTAATGAAACCATTGTTACATATAAATCTATCAAATTTTTTGTACCATTGTCTGGGGGCTTACTTCAGACCATATAAACTTTTTTTAAATTTGCAAACAAGATTTTCTTTACCATGTTCATGGAAACCTTCCGGTTGTGCCATATAGATATCCTCCTCCAAATTGCCATGGAGGAAAGCAGTCTGAACATCAAGTTGTTCTAAGTGCAGGTTTTCAGCAGTGACAATACTCAACACCAATCTAATGGTAGTTAGCTTGACAACTGGAGAGAAAATTTCAGTATAATCAATACATTCCTTCTGTTGGAAGCCTTTCACAACCAACCTTGCTTTGTACCTCTTGCTGCCATCATGTTCTTCTTTTATCCGATAAACCCATTTATTGTGCAAAGCTTTCTTGCCAGGTGGTAGTTCAGTCAAGACCCAAGTTTTATTTTTGTGTAAGGAATTTATCTCATCTTTCATTGCCAACTCCCACTTGATAGAATCTTCCACCTGCATAGCTTCATTAAGACACTCAGGTTCTCCTACGTCAGTTAACAACAAATAGTACAAAGAAGGAGAAAATCGCTCAGTCGGTTTAGGCAATCTGCTTGATCTTCTTGGTTGAACCTCGGGTGTGATTAACTCTGGTTGCACTACAGTGTTTTCAGGATTTCCTTGAAATCCCTTCAACACATCATCTTCTGAAATTTCCTCCAACTCAATATGTTCAGATTTTTGAGATTCTTGACCTGCATCTTCAGATTTCATGACAGATCTATGCTTGTATAATAAATTCTCATTGAATATAACATTCCTTTCTCTAATGATTTTCCTATTCTCATCATCCCAGAAACGGTATCCAAAATCATTAGAACCATATCCAATGAAAAAACACCTTTTTGACTTGGGGTCTAACTTGTCTCTGTCATTTGAATCAATATGCACATATGAAACACAACCAAATACTCTTAAGTGTGAAAGAATTACTTGCTTACCGGTCCAAGCCTCTTCAGGTATCTCACCATTTAGAGGAACACTAGGTCCTCTATTAATCAGGTAAGCCGCACAGCTGATTGCATCTGCCCAGAAGGTCTTCGGTAGGCCAACATGTAATCTCATGCTCCTAGCTCTCTCATTCAGGGTTCTGTTCATGCGTTCAGCAATCCCATTCTGTTGTGGAGTATTTGGAATTGTTTTCTCCATACGAATACCATGCAGTGCACAAAAATCTTTGAATTCCTTGCTGCTGTACTCTCCACCATTGTCAGACCTCAGACACTTGATCTTTGCGCCAGTTTGATTCTCCACTTCTGCCTTCCACTTAACAAAGGTAGAGAAAACATCATATTTATTTTTAAGAAAATAAACCCATACCTTCCGAGTAGAATCATCGATGACTGTGACATAATAGAGTGAGCCTCCAAGAGATAGAACAGGAGCTGGTCCCCACACATCTGTCTGTACACGTTCTAACCTTTCTAGCTTAGAACTTCTTCCAGCTTTGGAGAAAGTGACTCTTTTCTGCTTTCCGAAGATACAGTCTTCGCATAGCCCAATGTCTATGGACTTCAAATCACCCAACTTCCCCTTTGCTGCTAGCACCTTCATTCCTTTCTCACTCATGTGTCAAAGTCTGCAGTGCCAGATCTTAGATTCAACTTCTAAATTTGCCACTGTCACTGTATCTTTGTTGTTTGCAGTCATATAAAGAGTTCCAGTCTTGTTACCTCGTGCTATAACCATGGCACCTTTGGTTATTTTCCAGCACCCACTAACAAAGGTAGTGACATATCCTTCATCATCAAGTTGACCAATGGAGATCAAATTTCTTCTCAAATCTGGAATATGTCTGACATTCTTCAAATTCCACATAGTCCCGTTTGATGTCTTTAAATGAACATCACCCTTCCCCACAATGTCTAATGGCTCATCGTCAGCAAGATAAACCTTCCCAAAGTTTCTAGCAACATAATTTTACATACTTTCTTTATGTGAGGTAGAGTGGAAGGATGCTCCAGAGTCTAGGATCCACGATTCAATGGGACTATTAACACTTAAAATAAGTGCATCATGGACCTCTTCTATCATAGCATTCACAGAATCGTCTTCATGTTTCTGACTCTGATTCTTTTTCTTCAGGAGCCTACAGTCCCTTTTCAAATGTCCTTTCTTACCACAATTCTAACAGCCATCTCCGCGGGGCTTAGACTGACTCCTTTTCTTAGACTTGGATCTACTCCTATTTTGATCCTACTGTTTTGTTCTTCCCCTGCTCTCTATATTCAAAGCAGAACCTGAGACTTCACCGGATTCCCTTCTGCGAATATCTTCACTTAGAATCAAGTCTCGTACCTCATTAAGCTTCAATTTGCTAGAACCAGAAGAACTACTTAAAGCCGTCACAGTTGCACCCCAACTTTCATATAAGGAGGATAAAAGAATCAAGGCCCGAATCTCATCATCAAAGTTTATTTCTACAGAACTCAACTGAGTTGTAATCATATTGAATTCATTGATGTGGTTTGTAACAGAAGCACCTTCGGCCATCTTCAGATTAAATAAACGACGCATCAAATATACTTTGTTTGAAGCCAATGGCTTTTCATACATATTTGATAGTGCCTTCATCAATCCTGCCGTGGTCTTCTCGTTCACGATGTTGAAGGCGACGTTTCTGGCCAATGTCAAGCGAACAACTCCGAGTGCTTGTCTGTCTAGTAGATCCCAATCTTCTTTCTTCATCCATGCCGTCATCATTCCAAGAAGCGGCTCGTGCAGCTTCTTCTAATACAGGTAGTCTTCGATTTACATCTTCCAGAAACCGAAGTCCTTGCCATCGAACTTGTCGATCCTCACCTTTCCTTCATATGCCGCCATTGCTCGCACTGTTCTCCTCGAACCAGAACATGGCTCTGATACCAGTTGTTAGGAATATATATCACCCAGACGAGGAGGACAACCAGCAGAGGAGGAAGAAGAAAGGAGAAAAGAGGAATCAAACCACAAGAACACACAGGGAATTTTTACGTGGTTCGGAGGCAAGATGCCTTCCTACGTCCACGGCCGCAGCAGTAATCCACTAAGATAATCACAGACCAGTTACAACATAAAAAGACAACCCACCCTTTTATACTAGGAGATTAGGGCGTCATTAGTCAGGGCATTAAGGATA
This sequence comes from Amorphophallus konjac, assembly GCA_022559845.1. Taxonomy (NCBI): domain Eukaryota; kingdom Viridiplantae; phylum Streptophyta; class Magnoliopsida; order Alismatales; family Araceae; genus Amorphophallus; species Amorphophallus konjac. The sequence goes on along the minus strand of CM040122.1, from coordinate 329,621,210 downwards.
ATAATACCCCTGATAAACAGAAATCCTCTTCCGGGATACATCAGACGCGCATGCTTGCCTGTCCCCCCGGATGCTCTCCTGAGACCGAGTATGCCCTCCAACGACTGCAGATGCTCCCCCACCATCAGTCAGGTTCATACATTCCAAAAACCAGGTCGACACTTAGTGTCGACACTACGGGTCGACACCTCAAGTGACATCGAAATGCCTTGAGCCCGCAATGCCTGCCCTCCTGACGACAGTGATGCTCTCCTGAGACAATGAATGCCCTCCAGAGACAGCATGTGCTTCCCTGCTAGAACCCAGACAGCATATGCTCCCCTGGAGCAGCGATTGCTCCCCTGGCACTGAAGGATGCTCCCCTGGAGCAACGATTGCTCCCCAGAGATAGCATGTGCTCGCCATGCTCCCCTGATGCTGAGAATGCTCCCCTGAAGCAGTGGATGCGCTCCTGAGGCAGAGTGTGATACCGTGCAATGGCGCACGAAGAATAGCTCTGACTCCACACTCTAACACAAGTGTGGTTACATGATCTCCTCTGGTCAGCCCTTTGAATGAATACATTGACTCTGGAGTGAGGCATGTCCTTCTGAGACAGGTTAGTTGTGGTAGAAATGACTACTACTTGTTCAAACCAAGTAGTAGATTATCATATACTAAGAATTACGTACATGCCTCTTAAGTTTGCTACCAGTTTGTCCTAATAATTTGGCCTTGAGGTTACTTTCTGTGAATTTCAGAATGCATAATCATGCTTTAAAATTTTGTGCATGCTGATCCCACCAGACTTGGCAGTGTTATAATATCAATGTACATGTCTGGTGTGGCTGCTTGCCATCTGCTTCAATCTCGCCATAAACTGTGTGTTTATACTTCAAATATGAAGCCTTTCTCGAATAACATGCTGATTTTTACAAGAGTTAATTGGTGCTGCATGTTGTCATTAATTAGACTCATTACCATGACCAGTGGTAGGATTCAAGAGTATAATTACATATCCAACAATGCCATCCATATATGCTTGCTTTTCCATTAAGGCTCTATTGAATTTTACTGTTGGTGGATAGTTTTGACATTCATGACTAGGTAGATCCTAACTCTTTTCTTACCTCCTCCTCCAAATGTCACTCTTTGGTTTTCCCTACTGAACGTAAGTTTCTACAACTGATCTTGTTGGTCAGAGTGTTCTTGGGATCAAGGTCAAAAATCATGTTGGATTGGGATCCGAAGGGGAAGCAGGGTCCGATGACACCACTGCCAGACCTCGTGACTATTCACACCCCAAAGGATGAAGATGAACTGGTAAGGCCGCCTCCTATTGTGGCCACTGAGAGGAGATCGAGGTCCCTGGCCTTGCAGCTTTAGCATGTAACGTGGTAGCCTTCCTGTGTAGACCGCCAACTGCTTGCTCCCTTTTCAGTGTTTAAAGATTTTATCAGACCGAAGTCTTTTCTTTGCTGTGTAGAGTGGGACGTTTGCTTTCTGTCGAATCAGTTGGCATGTAGACATGCAATCTCATATAGCATGCATATATTAACAGTGAGCTAGTAATATTGATTAGGCACTAGATTTCCAACGTGGGATGTGTAATTTGTCTAATCTCGAAGTATTCTGCTTTCACTCAATTCAGATGATTATTCTTCGTAATTTCCCTGGCAAGCATTATCCTTGATTGGACTGGTTTTGCAGCCTGCTCAAATAGATTGATTCGTTCAACATAGTCACTCCCGCATATATATTACCTGGGATTCTACGTACCATTGTAAGAATATCACTAGCATGTAAAGAAGAAGAAGAAGCAAAAAAAGAAAAGATCACTGGCAGGAAGGATTGCCGAATCAGTTGGAGTTGGCTTGGCCCAATCCAATCTAGACTGAGATTGGCTCAAATGAACGAAGGATCGATTGATCTTGGAGAAATTCGAGCAAATTTATTTTTATTTCCTTTTATTTTTTTCAACTAATGGAGGGACGAGGCTTTTCTCCTTTGAAATCGGATCAGCATTGAGTTGGCAGATCTAGATCGGATGTGGCTGATCCCCTGAACTATATATGCTAGACTGGCATGTGCCGATTTGTTTGCCCGAACTGTTGTCGCTCTCAGAGTTGCAGCGTGTTGTGGCTTCCACCCAAGAGCTCAGTTCCAGGTGATCCTAATTCCACTTCTTTGACAGAGCGTTTCCTTTGTTACAGTTAGCAACAAAAATTACCAATTTGTCTTTTTTTGGGTTATGAAGCAGACTCCTTGGAGCTAGGGTTGGAGAGAGGGGGGCGGGGGGAGGGTGGGAAATGAAAAAGAGATTGCTGAGAAGCTACGTAAGTATATATATATATATATATATATATATATATATATATATATATATATATATATATATATATATATATATATATATATAGATGTTCACATGGGGTCGGCTTCATGGTTATTTGTCATAGTGCCAATATCCGGGTCCTCCATCTCATGGGATCGATGATCGCATGGGACCGATCTCATACGATCAAGGGCCCAAATGTCGGCCCTATGGCAAATAGCCATGGGACCGGCCCCATCTAAACATTTTCCATAAAGAGAGATGTTCACATGGGGTCGGCTCCATGGTTATTTGTCATAGTGCCAACATCTGGGCCCTCCATCTCATGGGATCGATGATCGCATGGGACCGATCCCATGCGATCAAGGGCCCAGATGTCGGCCCTATGGCAAATAGCCATGGGACCGGCCCCATCTGAACATTTTCCATATAGAGAGATGTTCACATGGGGTCGGCTCCATGGTTATTTGTCATAGTGCCAACATCTGGGCCCTCCATCTCATGGGATCGATGATCGCATGTGACCGATCTCAAGCGATCAAGGGCCCAGATGTCGGCCCTATGGCAAATAGCCATGGGACCGGCCCCATCTGAACATTTTCCATATAGAGAGATGTTCACATGGGGTCGGCTCCATGGTTATTTGTCATAGTGCCAACATCTAGGCCCTCCATCTCATGGGATCGATGATCGCATGGGACCGATCCCATGCGATCAAGGGCCCAGATGTCGGTCCTATGACAAATAGCCATGGGACCGGCCCCATATGAACATTTTCCATATAGAGAGATGTTCACATGGGGTCGGCTCCATGGTTATTTGTCATAGTGCCAATATCTGGGCCCTCCATCTCATGAGATCGATGATCGCATGGGACCGATCTCATGCGATCAAGGGCCCAGATGTCGGCCCTAAGGTAAATAGCCATGGGACCGGCCCCATCTGGACATTTTCCATATAGAGAGATGTTCACATGGGGTCGACTCCATAGTTATTTGTCATAGTGCCAACATCTGGGCCCTCCATCTCATGGGATCGATGATCGCATGGGACCGATCCCATGCGATCAAGGGCCCAGATGTCGGCCCTATGGCAAATAGCCATGGGACCGCTCCATCTGAACATTTTCCATAAAGAGAGATGTTCACATGGGGTCGGCTCCATGGTTATTTGTCATAGTGCCAACATCTGGGCCCTCCATCTCATGGGATCGATGATCGCATGGGACCGATCCCATGCGATCAAGGGCCCAGATGTCGGCCCTATGACAAATAGCCATGGGACCGGCCCCATCTGAACATTTTCCATATAAGAGATGTTCACATGGGGTCGGCTCCATGGTTATTTGTCATAGTGCCAACATCTGGGCCCTCCATCTCATGGGATCGATGATCGCATGGGACCGATCTCATGCGATCAAGGGCCCAAATGTCGGCCCTATGGCAAATAGCCATGGGACCGGCCCCATCTGAACATTTTCCATATAGAGAGATGTTCACATGGGGTCGGCTCCATGGTTATTTGTCATAGTGCCAACATCTGGGCCCTCCATCTCATGGGATCGATGATCGCATGGGACCGATCCCATGCGATCAAGGGCCCAGATGTCGGCCCTATGGCAAATAGCCATGGGACCGGCCCCATCTGAACATTTTCCATATAGAGAGATGTTCACATGGGGTCGGCTCCATGGTTATTTGTCATAGTGCCAACATCTGGGCCCTCCATCTCATGGGATCGATGATCGCATGGGACCGATCTCATGCGATCAAGGGCCCAGATGTTGGCCCTAAGGTAAATAGCCATGGGACTGGCCCCATCTGAACATTTTCCATATAGAGAGATGTTCACATGGGGTCGGCTCCATGGTTATTTGTCATAGTGCCAACATTTGGGCCCTCCATCTCATGGGATCGATGATCGCATGGGACCGATCCCATGCGGTCCCATGCGATCAAGGGCCCAGATGTCGGCCCAATGGCAAATAGCCATGGGACCGCTCCATCTGAACATTTTCCATAAAGAGAGATGTTCACATGGGGTCGGCTCCATGGTTATTTGTCATAGTGCCAACATCTGGGCGCTCCATCTCATGGGATCGATGATCGCATGGGACCGATCCCATGCGATCAAGGGCCCACATGTCGGCCCTATGACAAATAGCCATGGGATCGGCCCCATCTAAACATTTTCCATATAGAGAGATATTCACATGGGGTCGGCTCCATGGTTATTTGTCATAGTGCCAACGTCTGGGCCCTCCATCTCATGGGATCGATGATCGCATGGGATCGATCCCATGCGATCAAGGGCCCAGATGTCGGCCCTATGGCAAATAACCATGGGACTGGCCCCATCTGAACATTTTCCATATATATATATATATAGCAGCGTTATACATGAGTCCATTGGGTGGCAATAGAAAGCCTACTTAACAAAGCTTAGGTCCGCTTGACCGGGTCGAAGTTAGCGACGGCCATGACAGCACCCAAGGTCATCGCCTGCACGCCGTCGCCAGAGACGATGCTGAGTAGGAAGTTCTTGAGCGATGGTGAGATTCGAGGCTGGGTTGCCTTGGCGATGTCTGGCACCACCAGGGCTGCCGCCAGTGCCGCCGTCGTCAGGCCCGATGTCATTGCCTTCTCCGTCATGGACGATGACGCCCTGACACGGAGACGGGCGACGGCAAGTCTTGACACCCTGGGGGCCGGAGGAAATTAAGCGTGGGGGGGGGGGGGAGGCAAGCCGGGCTTCACGGAGGTGGCCGGCATTGCCATAGAGAGGGTGGAGGAGGACGCCAATATGTGAGCCTGCTCGTGGGTGGTGGGGGTTGGATCTCTGTCAGTCTGAAGGTAGTACGTAGCTGGTTTTGGGTGGTGGAGGATAAGATGGAGGGGATGGGTGTTTATGGCTCAAGAGGGAGGGAGGAAGGTGGTGATTGGTCTGAGCTGCCACGTCAGCTGGCCAGTTCCACATGGCGGCTTTGCGTTCGAAGTTGGGAGGATAACATATATAATATTCCTGTGAGGGCGCCGGCTCAGGTTGGCTATCATGGGGGGCAAAATTAATGGGAATTAATTATACGTGAGATCTGATTTATGGTGAGAGATTAATTCTTTGAATAGGTGTCCGGTGTCCCCTTCCTCGGATGTGTACGTAACAGGCTTGCCATTCTTTGCTTCTTCTTCTTCTTTTTTTCCTCTGAGATTTGGCAGAGTTTTTAATTAACTTGGTGCCATTTTCTCATGTTTATCTAACTTGCACTCCTTGATCTTGAGCTTGCTTCATTTCTTTTCCCTCCTTTTTAGAACTTTGAGACTTGGTAATGCTCAACTCCAACCCCGTTTTCTCGAGTTCATCTGACTTGGTTTAGAACAATCCATTTATTAAGCATGGATTAATTGGATTCTAGCTAGTTTAGTTATCCGAATCTAATCCAAAGACGCCATATCTTTCCTTATAGACATAATGTGAATTCATCCTCGCCTCACCTTGGCTCAAGATTAGGTTAATTTAGAGTCACATAATTTTAATATAAAATTTAAAAAGTCACATAAACTTAATTTCACGCGTGTCCTCCGGGCGTGGAATTAATAAAATTTTCAGAAGGCAGTACAGTAAGATCACGGTGGAATTTGTGTTTTTACCTGTCCACACACACACACACACACACACACACACGAGGGATGTCAAGTCTTTCTTCTCTCTTTTAGAAGGATGCAATTAATAGGAAATAGAAAACTAGAAATAAACTTTAGATTGTGTATAAAAAAGCCCACTCCATTCTGGTTTGGAGAGGAAAACAGCATCCTGCTCCTGAGTAGTCAGTCTCTGATCTCTATCTTCTATTTTAAAATGTGATGGTACGTTGAAGACTCCATGCAAGACTTTTAGGGCTTGGATGTGAATGGTTTCAGCTTTGGTCGAGTACTGATTTTCATTGTGGGAAACACCCCCACAAAATGAGCCCAAATGGCACCCCATACAGAACATTTGGATAACTGTTCTGCATGCACTTGAAAAATCATAGCTCCTTACTAATTGAGTGCATGCGGTACTGAAGTTCTCAACTTAATTAATCAAGGATTGCTAATGGAATTTCAAACATTAAGCATTAATGGAGGATTAAAAGTATTCTTTTACCGTAAAATTCAGCCTTTAGTACTGGTTAAGATACTATAAAAAAGGGTAATACTCTTGATATGAATATTGAGATCTCACCTTGATACTACAAAATTAAGAGTCAATACATATAATAATTACGATTAAAAGCTCATTTTTAGACCAAGGTTGTTTATCTTAGGATTATCCTATGACTGTTTTCAATTTGAGTTCTCAAACATAACCTAATAATTAACTATTGCAAAGATTAGTTTATTATGACTTAATCATCAATTTAACAAACTCGACAGAGTACAGTTTAACCTTAGTTATATATATGAAGATACATGAAAAATAATAAATAATAATATGGAATTGTTTGGTGTTCCTTTTATTTGTGAGATTGAGCTTTGACGTTTGCCTCGTGATAGATGTACGAAGAAAGGAAGAAATTGGAGGGCTTGTCCTCTCCAATTATATATATATATATATATATATATATATATATATATATATATATATATATATATATATATATATATATATATATATATATATATATATATATATATACACGCACACACACACACACAAGTACATGAGCCCTAAATAGGTCAAAGCGAATAGGCCGATCTCTTACTCCGAATACAATATAAAGTATAGAAAGGGAGAAATTAAGAGGAAAAGCTACACAATATAAACGCGATCTCTCTTAATTACAACAGGGGGGGGGCACGTCAACGTGGGGTATGTAATCCACGGTCGATAGGTAGCACCGCTGATCGAGGTGGTTTGTAGCTTGATTATTATTACTAGTAGGGAAGCCAGATGTTTGGACTTAAGGGTCTGTCTGAGATTGTGAATTTCAAATATTAGCACTAATAGAATGTTTAGTATTTTCTCACTGTTCGAAAATTTTGAATTATGGAAGAATTTAGAACGGGAATACAAAGACTTTTCCATTTGATATATTATCTTTATAGGCATGTAAATATTAAAAAAATAAAACTAGAATAATCAATCAGGATTAAAATCTCATTTATATGCAACATTAGTATTGATCATACTCTTGATCTTCTATCCATATTTTATCCTAAATATATCCTCTGAAATCTTTAAAACTTTTGAGGCTTGACAACATTTCTATCCAATATTTATTTTATTTTATTTTAAACTTGTGATGCGCGTGGTTCCCATCACCCCTACCATGTGGCCCTTCATGACCATCTTGGGTAAGCCCCCGCTATGTTTCAAATTTCAAGTTGCATGATGGCAAAATGGCATATCCCCAAGTTGTTGCCGAGATATGACTGTTAACTTAGAGGGGGTGAATGGGTTTGAAAAATAATTGCGGTATGATGAGTTAAGAGTTAAAATAGATACGATAAAACAACATTGATATAGACTATTCTAAGATAACTTGATTGCTGTAGAAATAAGGTGCGAAGAAATGTAAGTGTAACAACCAACACACAAGAGACACATGAGATTTTATAGTGGTTCAACGCTGATCTCCCATCAGCCCTATGTCCAGTACCTAGTAATCACTAGGCTTTCCACTAACTCCCTCAACATGAAATAGTACAAGGGTTACTTTTGACCAAGTGTTCAGCTCACCATGGGCACCATTACACAAGGGTCCCAGCTAACTTGCAGGCTTGTCAAACTTAGCATTTTCTGCTACTGTTTAGCTACATCTTGGGCACTTGCTCACTGGAGTCCTAGCTAGCAACTTTCACGGCACATGCAAAGGCAGGATTTCAAGTCTCCTGTAGGCACTCTTGCCTTCAAGTAAGGAACTTCTCCTCTCAAGGAGAAGTGAACCAATGTTAAGTGAGTTTACATAGATATAGCCTCTTAATAGACAGAGTTGTGTACAATGAGTGCAAAATTGTTCAAGATAAAAGGAAACAGAATGATAATGCAGGTATCTTGAATAGAAAGAACGAAAGTCTTCGACGAAAATCAGAGTGGCATGGAATGCTTTCGAAGATGCAGTAGAGTGAACAGTTGAGACTTTCTCTTCTTGAGCTCGTTGCAGCAAATCTATTGAGGAAGAATTTGGCTTTGGAAACTATCAACACTTTTGCAATGAATGCTTTGAGCTGGAAGCAAGGATCTCACCGGAATGCTCTCTTCATGATATTCTCTCTTGTTTATTTTTCTTCGTGGCTCAGAATGCATATTTATAGTTCTTTACTAGTTCTGGTTCCGTTCGATACAAGCCACTGATCATTTAGATAGAACCAAGTACAGATGAGAGAGGGAGATGGCGAGAAAGGGAGATGGTTCAGGTTCTGGTTCTGGTTCCGTTAGATACAAGTCACTGTTCTGGTTCCATTAGTTCTTTACAGGTTCTAGTTCTCTCTTCATGATATTCACCCCCTCTAGATCCTATTGACGCACCCAACAGATGAGAGAGGAAGAGGGACATGATGAGAGAGGAAGATGGCCAGAGAGTAGATGGCGAGATAGGGAGAGGGAGACAGCGAGAAAGGAGACGACGAGAGAGGGAGAGGGAGATGGCGCCTACCAGAGGAGGGTTCTCGTGCCGTGTCCCAGACGCTGTCGACGTCGCCGCTCGCTAGAGAGAGAGCACCGTCGGCCATGGCGAGAGAGTGAGAGCGAGGACGTGGGAGAGAGCGCAGGAGACAACACACGAGAGAGTGAGAGTGAGAGAGTTTCACGGGTGGTTAGGGATGGGGGGAAATGTTTCCCGATGAAACTAAATTCTGTCAGAAATACCGTCTAGATTCTAATTCTAGTGATGGGCATTTCCGACGGAGACTTATCCGTCTGATAATTCATCAAAATTTCTGATGGATTTTTCGACGGATAGGTCTCCATCGAAAATTTAGAATTTTCGACAGATTTTTGGACGGAATGTTGTCCGTCGGAAATTTTCATCCCTATTTCTGCCTTTTCTTGTAGTGTTGGCCTACGTCGAGAGCAAATTTAACAGTCAAACTTTTATCAAAACTTAAACCCAATGATCAGATGTAGATCATGAGTAAATCTAACTGTCAGATCTTGTTCAGATTTCGACCGGGACTAGATTGATTTATATATGAAGCAAATCTAACAGTTAGATCTTCATTATAGTTCCAACTCTAGATATTTACAAAGTACATCTAGTTATTTAAAAAAATTTTAAAAAACTAATTGAGATAGAATAAAATAGAATGGGTAGGGCCGGCGAGGGGGCCGAACTCAAAGTCCGAGTCCGTTGGATTTAATTTTGACGAAGATGTGACGGTTGAATTTGCTCTCGATCTAAATATGATCATTAGATTTAAGCCATTTGACGATGATCCAACTGGTAGATTTGCTCATAATCTAAATCTATATGTTCTCGATTGAAATCTGATCAAGATCTGACAATTAGATTTACTACTGATCTAACTCTAACTGTTGGATTTAAGTTTTGATAAAAGTTCCACTGTTGGATTTGCTTCCGATGGGTATGGGAGCTTATGATTATTTCATCGCAAAATCATTCCAAATCCATCTAGCTTGGGACAGAAATATTTTCATATAAAATTTATCCCAAATTAGCGACGAAATTATCTTCCGTCTCAATTTTCATCGCTAATTTGGGATGGATTTCGGACGAAAATATTTCTATCCCAAACTAACGATGTATTTGGGAGGATTCTGCGACGGAATAATCACCCTCCCCATCCAATGGTTGAACTTTTCTCAAAACTTAAACTTAACGGTCAGAGTTAGATCAGTATAGGTAGTAAATCTAACTATCGGATCTTGATCAAATTTCAATTGGGACCAGATAGATTTAAGTCGGAAGCAAATCTAACAGTTGTATCATCATCAAACGACTTAAATCGAATCGTCATATTTAGATCAGGAGCAAATTCAATAGTAGCTTCTTACCCCTATACTCTAGGCAACTTTAACAATCGAACCTTCATCAAAACTTAAATCTAACGGTTAGATTTAGATCATGAATAAATCTAACTATGGGATCTTGATTAGATTTCGATTAGGACCATATTAGTTTACATCGGGAGCAAATCTAACGGTTGGATCTTCATCAAACGACTTAAATCCAACGGTCAGATCGATCGGGAGTAAATTTAATAGTTACATCTTTATTAAACTTAAATCCAATGGTCACATTTTCATTCGGGAGTTAATTCAACAATCACATCATGATTAAAGTTAAAACGTATGGTCGGATGTTACTTGGGAGCAAATCTAATGGTTGGATCTTCGTAATGTTGAGTTGGATATCATTTGCTAATGCTGGCAAATTTAAGTTTACATTATTTAAATGTATATTTGTAAAATATTCTGCGGTGAATTTACGACTATTACGGATTAGGACAGTCAATGAATTAGGCCGGCCCGACGACCCACGATCCTGGCTCAATTTCGGGCCGTACTTCAAAGCTCTTTTCGGCCTATGGGCCCTTGGTTGGGCCCAAAAACTCCGCCCGACTAAGTTCACAGGCCGAACTCAGTTTTTGAGTTCAGCTCACTCGCAGGCCCTATCGGACTCAAAATTTGAGACGGATTAGAATTCCATCAGAATCATTTTTACCTTTTTTTAAAAGAAATAGTGTTAATAAATAATTTTTGAGACGGACTATAATTCTGTCCTAAAATTCATCAGAAATTATGACGGATTTTAGGACATAAAATAATTCCATCGTAAGTTTTTTACTATTTTTCAAATACAAATTATGGTAATAAATTTTGAGACTGAATAATATTCTGTCTCAAAATTTGTCACAATTTTTGACATATTTTGAGATGGATTAGAATTCTGTCGTAATTATTTTTAACATTTTCTTTAAAAAATAGTTCTAATAAATTTTGAGATAGAAGACAAATCCGTCCCAAACTTTGTCAAAATTTTTGATAAATTTTGAGACGGATTTCAATTCCATCACAATTATTTTAATTTTTTTTAAAAATATGATTAATAAATTTTGAGATAAAATTTTATTCCATTTTAAAATTTATCAAAACTTATGATAAATTTTAAGATAAAATTATTTTTCATCTCAAATTGTGACCAATATTTTGACCGTTGAAATTCCATTATTATTTATGACGAAAATATTCTGTCCCAAAAATTCATCTCATCTCTATTTTGTTGTCGCAGTGATCCACAACTCTCACCGGCCACGAGATATCTCCCAGCGGGAAATGGTAGGCCTTGCCCATTCCACTGCCCGTGCACAGCATCGAAGGTGTGGATGGTCCCGGCCGGGGTTTCCGTCTCCTTTCTCCTCCTCACTGCGTCCTCACTGCGTCTACGAACACACACATTTATTTGTGTGTGTGTGTGTGTGTGTGTGTGTGTGTGTGTGTGTGTGTGAGAGAGAGAGAGAGAGAGAGAGAGAGAGCTGTACACATCTATTTCCAATATGGGAGAGGCTTCCACCGAACACTCCGTAGTGCGCTGCCGTGGAGGGCATCCGACAAGGATTGAAGAAGGAAATTCGATGTGAAGGATACGGAGGGATTAATTCAATTTCCCACGCTCTCCCAAGTCCTATAAATACCACCCACCAATTAACAGCAGTGCAGTAACTCAACCGGCCCCCTACGCTAAGTACAGTATATATATATATATATGTTGGGATCGACTAATTAATCCGGATTAAACCCCGAGTTAGTTTGTATCTTGATTACCTTGAGAGGCCAATCTGTAGAGTACTCTCCTAGCTAGATTACCCCACTAAGTTAATTCTTTTTTCTACCAAAGAAAAATGAAATTAAACCTGATAATTTGGAGAACAAGGATACATAGATTGATCCCACACCAATGGGCACCCACTACGCAGCGTTAAGCAGTGATCCATTGGGCATTATTAGCTTGGCAGCGACCGGGCCGCACTAGCACTGTGTGGCTCGACATCCACTGAGCAAAGCAGGGCAGGCGGCTGACTACGTACGTAGTGCTACACAGCATTTATATATATATACATACTCGGAATTAGCTAGCTTGGTTCTCCTCGTTGAGGAGTATATATAAATATTTGTCTATTATTATTGAACAACTTAACAAAAAGAAACTTGGTCACTCCAAATGATCCATCACCTTAATTAATTACACGCGAAAAAGTGGTAGGCCTCACAGAACTCGGTGAAAACATAAGCTGTCCTTTATTCAGAGAGGGCAGTACTTACTGTCTCTCTCAAGCGTATGGCTACTTTTGAAAACACAGAATTAATACCCATAATTAATTACTTGTTTAGTCATCCGATCAAACGGTAAATTAAAGTTAACTATATATCATACGCCATGCGTGCTGAGGTTGGAACCATATATATCGTAAAAGCATTGATCCTTGTAAGCCAAGATGTATTTTCTTCTGATGCGTCCTAATTAATTGCATGATTACCCCTTGAATCAGAACTAAGAGTGCCCTAGCTTGGAAGATCTGTGGATTCAATAGCATAAGGATTGCTTGGAAAGAAAACTTTAGGATCCCGAATATTGTAGGATGACAGTGAAAGGGGAATATGAGGAAGAAAGTGGGAAGAGAGAGAAATGAGGAGTTGCTTAGAGAGAGAGAGAGAGAGAGAGAGGGAGTCGAGTACGTAGGGAATCTACAGATCAACAAGGACCCTCGTGTGCATGCCTGCATTAACAATTGCCGTGTTTTGTTTTGTCAACCTGGATATATATATATCGTTTTCTTTCATGTGACGAGAAGTTAATTAAGAGCCAGCTAAACATTCCAGCAGATCCCACCTGTTTTATCTGCTTCCTTCGCTTATTTTACACCACCGACGATTAATTAATCTTCCACAGGCACAGCTTTTCGCCTTCCCATGCTCTCTCTCTCTCTCTCTCTCTCTCTCTCTCAATATAAAGAGAGCTTGGCTTTTTACGTGCGTGCACAGGAACGTCCATGTGTTGTGGGCGGTGGGCACTCGATCTGCCCTTTTCGGTTGGGCATTCCTGCACTCTGATGGCCCCGGCCGGCCCATGAAGAGGCGGATCCCTAAGCCCACTAGCTACCCCTCCATCCTGCGCGTGAGAGAGAGGGCCGCGTCTGAGGCGGAGCGCACCTGCCCCAAACCCCTCCCTTCTTCCTCCTCAAAAGCCCGAAGGAGAGGAGGGAACGGGAAGAAGTAGGAGGCGGCCACCTCTCTCTCTCTCTCTCTCTCTCTCTCTCTCTCTCTCCCTCTCTCTTTGTGTGTGTGTGTGTGTTCATACTTCATACTAGCTTCTCTCCTTTGTGGTTCCTTCCGCCTCAAGTGAGGACCTAGCTCTCTCCTTCTCCCTCTAAAAAATTGCCCTTAATTCCTCTGCCACCTCCTAGGCTTCCCTCCATGGAAAGGTGGGAGAGCACTCGCCGCCACGGTCGAGAAATGCTCACCAGTACCGCTTCCGCCACCAGCTACCACCGCTCCTTCTCGTCCAGCCTCCTCGACGCCATCTACCTCTCCATCGACGTCGAGGGCGCCGGCGGCACGGGAGGAGGGCTGCAGCGCGAAGGCATCAACGACACCCTCGCTGCAGTGGGGAAGCAACACAGCCGCGCCATGCTCGAGGAGCGCAAGAAGAGCACGACGTCCTCCCAGAAGCCGGCGCTCTCGCGCCGAGGACCCGCCACCATGAACGACCTGCAACCCCAGCAGCACCACGGCAGGACGCAGCAGCAGCAACAGAGACAGCGGGACCGGCTCTTCGCCAACTCAACGTCCAGCTCGTCCGAGTCGAGTTACGGCGGGTTCTCCTCCTCCGACGCCGAGAAGACGGCGGCCCCCCTCTCCACCACCCCCCGCCCGAGGCCCATCCGAACCAGCGCCCCGCCGGAAGCCAGGAAAGAGAAGAAGCTCCCCAAAGACAGCAACAAGCAGAAGGCCGAGGGCTCCATCGGCGACAGGTTCCGGGCTTCCAAGCTGTACCGGGACCTCAAGAAGGCGAAGGCCCCGGCCTCTCCCGGCGCCCGCCTCGCCAGCTTCCTCAACAACCTGTTCGCCGCCGCGGGGAGCACCAGGAAGGCGAAGGACGTGGCAGGCGGCGTCAGCAGAGTCTCAGGAGACGCGTCTCTCTGTTCCTCTGCGTCGTCCTACTCGCGCTGCCGCCTCAGCAGGACCCCGTCCTCCATGGGCAACACGGCCTCTGGCGGGAGCGGCGACGCCCGGAGACCCGTCAGGTTCTTCCCCGTCAGCTTCGTCGTCGACGAGGACTGCCGCCCCCGGGGGCCAAGGTGGGCCTACGCTGACCAGAAGCAGGAGTACTTCCGCCGTGGTTGTCCGCCGGAGGGGACGGAGGTAGCAGAGGCCAGGAGACCCACGAGGGAGGCGACCGGGGAGTTTATTATCAGGAGCTATGAGGAGAAGAACGGGGCCTCCAATATTGGCCTCCAGGGGGACAAACGGGACGAGGGCGAGGCGGAGGGGGAGGAAGACGACGGCGCGGCGAGCTACTCAAGCTCGGACCTGTTCGAGCTGGAGAACCTGGCGGCCATCGGCGCCGGCGGGGATCTGCCGGTGTACGAGACGACGCGACTGGAGGCGAACCGCGCCATCGCGCAGGGACCCTGCGTACAAAATCGAGGAGGAGAAAAGAGGGGTGGTCTTTTCGCAACATCCCCGTAGAAAGTTGGGTTTCTTCCGGAAATTTGCATAACGGGGATTCGAAGGGAGGGGGGGGGGGTGAGGGAAGAACGAAAGAAAGAAAAGGAAAGAAGGAAGGAAGGGTTGCAAATACACGGAGGACAGGATATGATATGATATGATCCACACAAGGTGCTGTTGGCTTTTAGGAATGGCTGTCCCTCTCATCCATTTCTTTTGGAACCACGTAAAATGGGCATAGTATATCAAAGTAAGTGTGATGAGAGAATGAAGGAGGGAGATTCAAAATTTTATCTTTTCTTTTTCTTTCTTATTTTGGGTACGTACGTAAAGGGTTGTTTAGATATTGTCATAAAACATTCAAAAGATCTACCCACATGCAGCTCCAAATTTTGTCTTCGACTGATGTGAGTGAGTTGTCGAAAATCTTAATTTGAACACCTTTTGTTTGGATCGATGTCAGCTATCGAAATCTAAAACCCGAGTACACTGGGTTTTAAAGAAGAAGAAAAAATATTCTTGTTTAGTGGCTTTTCATATCGATCGAGTACGTTTTTATTTATATGTTCACATATAAGTTTCTAATGTTCACAATGAAATAAGTCAGCAAAGTGATGATATGTCCACGTACATGTAAGGCAGCCTGAATCTAGTTATAACATTTATTCTCATTTATTATACATTGTTTAACATCTCTCTCTCTCTCTCTCTCTCTCTCTCTATATATATATATATATATATATATATATTATCTATGCTTAGAAATTACGAAAGCTTGTCTACTATATATATATATATATATCCTGCTGTAGACATATATATACAAACTGTTCAAAAGAGAGATACTACTGGGCATATATCGGCCACCTACTATTCTTATGTTCTTAATCCAAACAAGTCATTTCTCTTGTACTCGCATAACTCAACATGAAAGTTGTCGTTGGTAGCTAGCCAGTATTTGATGTTTTTTTTTGACTTCAGTACCAACATATCCTAACCATGGTTGGTTTAAGGATCGGTACGACTCGGCGATTTGTTCCATATATATTTGACGAACCGTAAGTCGATTTTTTATCGGTCACACGTTAGTCAAAGTCAACTCTCAAGTCATCAAAACTTTCAGTGGATAACTTGATCTGAATCAGCCCTAGTCAATTCGAGTCAAGCACATATACTCGCAGCATACAGCTGGGAAATATCACAGACAATTCGTCCCGATGATCAGTCAGCCAACTATGATCTTAAGCGGGAGATAATGATATGGCAAGGGGGAATGGCAGGAGGAGAATCGTTCTAGATACAAAACGGGTAAGTAATCCTTCTTCTTCTGCTGTTGCTGCTGTTGTTTTAGATGACGATGTCGCAATTGACGGTTCCAAATTTTACCCAATATTTCGCCCTTTAAAGTATCTTTGAAAAAAGCAGTTTTGGAGATCACAATATAGTAATTCACAAAAATAACTATCGATTGTGATGATCTTAAACACAACTGATATCATATCATTTTAGCTCTACAATCTTATTTAAATCTGGGTCATAGATGTGACTTATTCTCGTTGAAAAGAAAGAAATCCCTCTAGCCGCGCACAAATCCTCCACAAGTCCTGAATACTACTGCACGTCTCCCTCTCGTACACCCCCCCCCCGGTTTTCTTTTGGACCGAAAACCAAACCAAAAAGACCGCGGGGGGGTCAAAAGCAGGCTTGCATAAGAGCCACCCCGCGATCACATCCGTCAAATCCGAAATCTAGAGCGCATGATTAACCACTTATAACCTCGGCATCAGTGCAATCTCATTCTCACTTGTTTGACTCTCTCTGTCTTATTTCAAAAAAAAAATAAAATCTGTGTTAAAAATTATCTCCATTAATCCCGACGCCTCCATCTGGTGGGGGCTTATTCATACACTTGTCTTCGTTAATCCAAGGTGGCAATGAATCAGATCGAATGAAAATTTAAATGGTCGAAAATAGAGTAGGATGAGAAAATAATATTGTTTCGAGGGCCATTTGATTTTGTTTTATATATAGAATATGTCGTATTTTGTGTCACATCAATATGATGTTTTATGATTGTTTAAATTTTTTACGTCAAATCAAATCAAATCAAATGAAGTCATTAACATTTGAATTTGGAAAAAAAGAAACAGATGGTTAAGATACTAAAAGCACTTGTCAGATACAGTTCACCGGAAATTTTCACCCTACTTACATCCACTAGAATTTTTTTAGGGCCCAATGGACAATGAGACGATGTAAATTGTATTTATTTCTCTATGTTGGATCCCACGATCAATGACACCCAAGAGGAAGGTGAATTGAGTGATTATAAATTTTAAGGAAACTCTTTCCCTTTTAACAAGTGTAATGAAACAACAATTAAAACATCAAATCTGTTGAACTGGCAAGTTAGATTACAACCTACACTAACCCCCACACTAGACGACAAGACGAATGCTGCGTGGTGGAATAAACTGCTTACAACAAGATTAAGGAAGTTAATTAAGACAAGAAGTAGATTCTCTCAATCTCACCGTTCCCACACGATCATATAAAAGGATTCAACAATCAAACCAAGCCAACGCGCAAAGCAAACCACAATGCACATGGATTTTAAGGTAGTTCGGGACCACAACGGGCTCCCTACGTCCACCCCTCACCAAACTAGGTGAGGCTTCACTCGGAGATAAATTCCCAAACGGAGATGACGCTCCAACCACACACGCAGGACGACGCTTGCACACGCACAGGAGGACGTGCCCCAATGCACACACACACACGGAGATGAAGTCTCCAACACGATCCAATAAGCAGATCAACAAAATACACACACGCTGCAACAAGTGCAGCAAACCTTACACACACGTAGATCTAGGAAGACCTACGCACACACATGAATCAAATACGACACACACAAATGACCACGGATCCAACAACAATCCACACACACACAAGTATGCAGTTTATAAGAAACACAAATCTGAAACTTAAAACACAATAAGGCACAGTTGAGAAAAACTCCCGATTTGGCTCTCCTTTGAATGTATGTTGTTGATTTTGAATGTGGCTTCAATCTCCACTTGATCGGAGCTTTAATCCGGGCTTGCTTGGCTCTTATTTTCCTTGGACAGCACTCTCTTGATCTCCCTTGGATCTCTCTTGACTCCCCTTAGATCGTTCTTGAAGGATGATGAAAGATTCTTGCTCAATTGAAGTTGTAGCTTGATTCTTTATGCAACTTCCAGTTGGGGATCGATTGGAAACTTGTTTGCAGCTTGTTCCCTTCACATTCACGCTCAAAACATGGTGGAAGAAGCCCTGGAGCTGCTGTCTGCGACCTGCACACATAAGGATAGAGAGGAATTCAAAATTTCAGATCTAGCTTGGCCCCCCTTAGGGTTTACAACCCAATAAGAAGTATTTATGCCTCTAGGACGGTCAAGAGACAACCCTGGGACAAGATCCACATATCTTGGAGTGATTTGGGGCTTTTGGACCGGATTGGGAGGACTTTTGGCGCACTTAAACTGTGACGACCCAGAGCTCCGGATACCGATATACCGATACCAAGAACTGGGGAAGCCACCCAAGAGGCTGATGAGGCCCCTGAAGGGTTAAAGGAGTTTGCTGAGGAGTTGCATAACGAATTGGGACCGCAGGCGCGCAATATTAATTAGGACAGCAATTAATAAATAAGTGCAGAAGCAATTAAAATATCAGAGTGGTAGAATAAATACAATAGTCCAGATTTTTCAATAAAAAGAGGTCCACTGTACAACTACACGGGGCATACCCCGGCACAACAGAACAAAAGACAAACCAACACAGCTGGCACTCTAACGACGCTCGGCACAACCACGAGAAGGACCGGCGGACGACTGGGGCGGCTCACCTGAAAGAAGGAAGGGTGAGTCACAGCCAGACTTAGTAGGGGTCACGCGGATCCCTACCCCAAACTAAACAGACAAGCAGGCAAACATAATAGTAATTAGAGCATGCATTTAAATAATAAGGCAGATGCACAATTTAATAAATATATAACAACAGGAAATAAATCTACCAATAGAATAAACCACTGCTAACCAAGTGAAGTGAGAGACGGAACAACCCACTAGAAGAACAAGACCAGACGCGTCCCCTGACGACTTACACTGCGTCTCGGCAACTCGCAAGTCTGGCTCACGACAAGCGAGAGGCATAATAGGACCAAACCAAGTACTAGTCAGAGCGACACTCGTCAGTGCTTGTCCAAGTCTCCGACCACGTGTGCACACACTGACTCCTGCCTAGAGCCAGGCCTCTAGCTAGTTCCCCCCCCACCGTTGGACGCAACGGTAACCGCAGGGGCCCACGGTAACTAGCTTACAAACCGTTCATTGGGAACACCCCTCCACCTCTCCCGGGTGGGACGACACGCTCGGTCGCTAGGCTACGACTAGTGATTCCATCACAAGGAAAAAGAAAGCAATTCCATAGGGATCTACTAATAAGCCATCGGTCTCAAAACAACCTAAACATGGCATATATACAACATGGAATGCATTAGAAATTGATTATGCATGCTATTAAAACCCAAAAGAATGTAACGGTCTAGGGCTGCCGCGTCACAGAGTGTGACGGCCAAGGGAAGGAGCGTCACAAGGGCTGTGACGGTTGAGGATGGGGGCGTTACAAGGGCTGTAACGCACTAGGGCAGGGGCGTTACACGGACATAAAGTGCCTCCCCGGGACCGTTACACCCGCCCGAGGCTAAAATAAAACCACAGCGTTCTAACAGAACGTAACGCGCTCCTGGAGGCGCGTTACAACGCCCTGACGGCCGCCCGACAGACCATTAGGCCAACCGCCATACGAAGTCAACGGTCAAACGGGTCAAGTGACGGTCGTGTAACGGTCCATCAGATGACCGTTACACCAAGAGTGACGCCCCCACTGTGGGCCGTCACACGCACGTAACGCACCCCACAAGGGCCTTTACAGTGTGACGGTTCCTGGTAGGACCGTCACACCAGCTGGGAACTTAAACCTAAATGGTCAAAACCAAACCCCCTCCCGGTCGACCCGGATCGACGGGGAAACGTGGAAAAACTGTAAAACCTGCCAAACCACAACATTCTACAACTAATCCATGCATCAAAACATAAAAACAATGCCCATGGAGTGATTTTCAAGAATTTAGCCTAAATTACACTAACATGTAATTTTGCATGGAAATTGAAGAAAATAACGTCGGATGGATGATGCGGGACGGACACGGGAGGCGACTCTACGTGGGGTGGACCTCAGACTCTAGATGTGGACGCGACCAGCAACACACACCAGGGAGACACTAAGCCCGACACTACGAGCTCCTAGTGGCGAAACGTTGCTAACAGAAGTGGAAGCTCACTCATCATCCCAAGCGAGGGAAAGCGCGGACCGTGCGCGGTTAAGGAACAGGCGGAGGTCAAGGGTAGTCTGACTCAACTTCCGGACTCGGATCGAGTCGCGGGACGGGTCACTCTCACTCTCACAGTGGTGACATGGACACACGGGCTAGTATCTACACTCTCGGCAGCGGCCTAAGACCATATACTAGCTAAGCAATGTAACGCCAAGGAGTTAAGACCTTTACCTCTACGCACCCGACATGGCGAAGACACCCCGGCTGACTTACGGGCCCCCGGTTAACATAATTCACAGCGGTACAAAGAGATTCGACCCACTCCACGTAGGGAGGTAAAAGGTCACATGTGGGCCCCGGGGATCACGCAAATCAGGTTGACGGGCAGCATCTTGATGTCGTCTCGACGCGCCAAACTCCGCGTTCTCGTGTTTTTCGGACGGCGCAATCAATGGGCCGTGGGGCCCACACGCTGTCCTATCCTCCGGGTCTGGCGGGGTGGGTCCCACTATAATGGGGACCCCTGGAAGCACGCTTCCCTAGACGGCGGTTAGCCGGCGACACTCACCGGAGGCCGGGTGCCCCGGTTCCCAAGTGGAGAGAGTGCTGTCCACGAGCTGATGTTGCTGTTTCAACAGCGCGCGCTCCGGCGAAAACGGCCGCTGCGATCAGCCCCGTCGCCGGAATGTGATGAAACCAGCGCCGTTGGAAAGAGGATTCGAAATCCTTCAATCTAGAGCCAGTGGACTCTTCTGAACCTGCGCGGACCTGGGCTTTAACTATTTTTCAATTCTCTGCTCCACAACTCCCGAAATCTCAGATCAGCATATCAGTTTCCTGTAAATGGCCGTTGAACGCCTACGTATAGTTGGATTCAGACTTCGAGCTCAACTTAAAAGTTGTAGGTAATCAAACCAAGGAACTGGGACTATGTTTTAGAATTTGATTTGGAGATGGCTGCGATTTGTTATGATTTTTGGGGTGACTGGTGGTCGGATCTGGGAATAGGTGGACAGAACTATAGATGGGTCTGAGAATGATTTTTAGAAAATATGAGATGGGCGAATCAAAAATTGAGAAAAATTGGGGATGAAGGGGTGGATGGATGGAACCCCCAGTAAAATTGGGCGAACTAAAAAAAATCAAAAAGTGGATCTAAGACATGAAACTCAGGATGGAGGTGAACCTCGACAGAACTCTGGCAGAACCTAAATGGAAGAGTGGACGAAAATCAAAAAATAGGAAACGTGATCTGAATGCTGGCCTGATTTTTTTGGGTGGAGAGGAACATCCCAGGAACAACTCCTCCAAATTTGGTAGCCAAATGAGCTCGGGGAAGACCTGTGAATTTCGAACAAGCTATTATGGTACTGCGCAGGCAGAACTCCGTTGATAGCGATGGCGGTGCGGTGGCGGCTCGTGGCGGCGGCGGCGATCGTCGGAACCGATAAACGAGGCGTCACACCTCAGAATGGAAGCCTTCAAAGCATCCAAGGGGGAGAGGGAGAGGAGAAGGGGGCGCACCAAGCTGGAGCTCCAAGATTTTCTTCCAATTCAAATGGCATTAATTCCTCAAAATGGGAAAATACAAGTATTTATGTGTTACATCTCACATCTATTATCCACCATTGGATCTAGGGGAAGGGGATGGAGGGCTGGGATGAGATGTGAACATCACACAAAAATTATATAAAAAAAACAAAGGGGGGGGGCCCTTGGACCAAGGAGTAGAAGGTTGAATTAGTAGGTGAGGGTGGGTGGCCAAATGTGGACTTTCCAAGTCCCTTGTTCCCCACTTGGCCTACCCTTCTAGAAGCCTCCATGTGGAAGGTTGACTGACCCCACATGGGACCCTAGGCTGAGGTGGCTCAATGGGATGGGGCCTGGGGGGGCCCGTGGGACCCGGGGTCCCAATTTTACACATAAACCCCTCGTACAATCAATAGTACAAACCGAATACAAATGAAATAAACACACATTAAACACAAATAAGGTCTAACTAAATATGATAAATGGGGAGGCTCAAGGCGGAGTCTCCAGGCTATTTCCGAGCCAGATGGACGCTGAGGTGGCTCGAGTCGTGCTCCGTGTGCGGTACCGGTGGCTTGGCGTGTCGCGCCGCTCAACTGCTCGGGTGTCCACACCAATTCTCCCCGGGTGGGAGAAACTCGACCATGTCGAGTAAGGGTCTGCATCGCTCCGGTATCACTCCAGAAGATCCGGATCAATCCGCTGCAACTCTCCATATGTGATCCATGTGTCCTCAGTAGCGGGCCGTCCTCTCCATCGCACTAGGTAGCGCGGGTAAGATCCACTCCTGGTAATTGTCACTTACTCGTCCAGTATACGATCTATATGCTCACGCTGCCGTAAAAAAGGGGCTGGAGGTGGAAGTGGACACTCAGGTGTGGGATCACTCTCAAGGGGAGGAGATGGCTCAAAAGGCTCACTAGGGATCATCGCTGGGTCCCTATATGCAACAAGATCCTATACATTGAAGGTAGAGCTTATACCATATTCCTCGGGCAGGTCCACAACATACGCATTGGATCCAACGCGTTTCAACACTCTAAAGGGACCGGCTCCGCGAGCTTGCAACTTCTTAACGGTTCCAGAGGGAAAGCGTTCAGGTCTTACCCTGATCATGACGTATTCGCCCTCGTGGAACTCTCGGTGGTGTCGGTGGGCATCGGCTAACTCCTTGTACCGTGCATTGCTGGCCTCAATGTGACGATAGATGTTGTCATGCAAACTCCTAACATGCCTAGCAAACGACTCGGCCTACTCCGACACTCTAGCATGGATAGGCATGGGGACAAGGTCAACGGGTTTCCTAGGCCTACGACCTGTGACAATCTCAAATGGACTCATGCCGGTATACCTATTCACCGAATCATTGTATGCAAACTCAGCCATGGGTAAAATGAGATCCCAATCCCCAATGCGGTCCCTGACTAGACACCTCAAAAGATCTCCCAGACTCCTATTGACTACCTCGGTCTGGCCATCTATCTGGGGATGATATGCAGTAGAAAACTTGAGGTGAGTACCCATCATATGCCATAGTGTCTTCCAAAAATAGGAAGTGAATCTAACATCACGGTCAGACACTATAGTGCGAGGCAACCCGAACTTGCACACCACATGCGTAAGGAAAAGGGCGGGCTACCCTCGAAGCATCCGAAGTCTTCGAGTAAGGAATAAAGAGGGCCATCTTTGAGAAACGGTCAACCACCACATAGACCGAATCATGCTTCCTGGAGGTACGTGACAATCCAAAAACAAAGTCCATGCTAACATCCTGCCACGGGGCATCAGGCACGGGAAGAGGCGTATAAAGGCCTGAGCTTTGCTTCTTCATCTTGGCCGTAGCACATGTACGGCACTGAGCCACGATGTTAGCAACATCGCGCTTCAAGCTCGGCCAATAAAATCGATGCTCTACTGCCTCGATAGTCTTGTTCCGACCAAAGTGGCCGGCTAGACCTCCCGCATGTAGTTCCCACACTAAGAAATCTCGAACCGAAGTTCGGGGAACACATAGCCTGCTACCTCGAAAGAGGTAACCCTCTGAAGCACATACTCATCAAGGTCTCTCGAGGGTCCGGCCTGGAGAGTGGTAAAAATCTGACCGAAGTCAGGACAATCAACATAGGCCTCCTTAATCTTCTCTAACCCTATGACCTCGGCACTCATGGTGGTAAGCAAACATGCTCGCCGACTCAAGGCATCAGCCACCTTGTTCTCCACTCCAGCCTTATGTTTTAGCACAGAGGTGAACTGCTGGAGATACTCGACCCAACGACTATGACGCGAGTTAAGCTTCTTTTGCGAATGGAGGTACCTCAATGCCTCGTGGTCGGAGTATAGGACAAACTCCTGATGTAAAAGATAGTGTCTCCAATGCCTAAGAGCCTGAACAACTGCGTAGAATTCTTTATCATACGTGGAATATCGCAGTTTCGCATCATTCAGTTTCTCACTGAAATATGCGATCGGGTGGGACTCCTGACTCAAAACTCCTCCAATCCCAACACCCGATGCATCACAAGAGACCTCAAACACCTTCGAGAAATCAAGCAATCGAAGGATAGGTGTCTGGGTCATGCGCTCCTTGATGTCCTTGAAGGCGGCAGATGCGGCCTTCGTCCATACAAATGTGCCCTTCCGGATGCAATCCGTGATCGGGGCGGTGACGGAGCTAAATCCGCAGATGAAGCGACGGTATAACGTCGCAAGGCCATGAAAGCTGCGGACATCATGAACCGTACGGGGTTCCGGCAACTCAACAATGGCCCGGACCTTCTCCGGATCGACGGAGACCCCAGTACTAGACACGATAAAACCCAAGAAGGTAAGCTGAGGTGTCATGAAGGCACACTTCTGTGGGTTCGCAAACAGCTACTCTCGCCGAAGAAGTAGATAGACCTGTCGAAGGTGGTCTAAGTAGTCCCCTGTGGTGCGACTATAGATAAGGATATCATCAAAATACACCACTACAAAGACTCCAATGAAAGGTCGAAGGACCTGAGTCATGAGCCGCATGAAAGTGCTAGGGGCATTGGTCAACCCAAAAGGCATGACCAACCACTCATATAGACCGTCCTTGGTCTTGAAAGCGGTCTTCCACTCATCACCTAGCCTAATCCTCACCTGATGGTAGCCACTCTTAAGATCGATCTTCGAAAAGATAGTGGCACCTGCCATCATGTCTAGCATGTCATCCAGGCGGGGAATAGGGAACCTGTACTTCACGGTGATTTTGTTGATGGCACGACTATCAATGCACATTCTCCACGTACCATCCTTCTTCGGGGCGAGTAATGCAGGTACAGCACATGGACTCATGCTGTCCCGAACAGACCCTCTCTGCACTAACTCATCGACCTGCCGTTTAAGCTCGGCATGCTCCGTGGGACTCATGCGATAATGTGGAAGGTTGGGCAAGGAAGAGCCCGGAACAAGGTCGATGGCATGCTGAATATCCCGCATAGGTGGGAGTCCCTCGGGAAGCTCATCGGGAAAGACATTAGCATACTCCTGTAGAATGGGAACAACCTCGGGTGGGAGCTCACCCTTGGAGTCCCGCTCCACCTCTCGGACCGTAATGGCAAACACCGGACAGCCCTGACTAAGCTCCTGCTCCATCTCCCGGGAGCTAATCATCATCAATCTCCTTGTCGAGGGCTCTCCTGGGCCAGAGGTAACGGTCATAGCCCGAGCTGGGGATGGGGTACTAGGCCCGGGAACGGAAGGCTTCGGAGTACTAGAGCCAGTAGGTTCCCTGACTGATGGGCTCTTGGGCCGATGGGGTTCGAGAGTAATCCGTTGGCCCTCATGGTCGAAGGTACAGGCGTTCGACCGGCCATGGAGTGTGGCATCCCGATCAAATAACCATGGCCTACCCAGAATAATGTTGCCCACCTCCATGGGTAGAACATCACACCAAACCTCATCACGGTAGGCATAGAACTGCAGTGGGACCAAGCACCGCAGTCTGATCGGAATGGAAGTGGAATCCACCCATGATACACGATAGGGGCTAGGGTGATCCACGGGTGTAAGACCAAGTCGGGAGACAGCACCCGTGGAGATTGCATTGATGCAACTCCCGCTATCGATGATTACCTTGCACACATGTTTACCCAGCCTACAGAAGGTATGAAAAATAGTGGTCCGACGCCAGTCATCACTGGCCTGTGGCTGGGTGAGAATACACCTGACGACCCCCACATGGGTGTCATCGGGATGCGAGGCCTCCTGATCGTCACCTTCGATCTCATAGTATTCATCAGCTAGCTCCTGATCGGCCACATAGGTGACTAACTCGAGGCCCGCGGGGGTGGTATCCTCGGCCTGTGTGTCCCCAATGATGAGAGATGGATGGGTGGGACACTGGTTGGCAAAATGGCCAAACCCATTGCAGCGATAGCACTGCTGCCGTAATCCACTGGGCTCCCCAATCATGGGTCCTTTCCCCTTATCCTCTCGACGGATAGGAGGTGTAGGTAGCAAAGGACGTGCAGGAGGTGCGGGTGCCGGTGGATGGGCTGTGGGTGGGGCCGTAAGATACTGGGGACGAGGAAGGTCCCTCGGGGGCGGAGGACGAGGCCTAGGAGCAAAGGGCTCGGGGCGAGCGGGCTCCTGAGGTCGAGCCATGGGGGCCCTTGGATATGTGCCAGATGAGCCACGGGGCTCGACACTACGAAGGGGGAAAGAGCCCAACCGATGGGGAGACTCGAACTCGGCCTCGAATTGCTCCAATTCGAGAGCTATTTGATATGCCTGCTCCAAAGTGGTGGCATTGCGGCGAAAGAGT
Source organism: Amorphophallus konjac (assembly GCA_022559845.1). Classification (NCBI taxonomy): domain Eukaryota; kingdom Viridiplantae; phylum Streptophyta; class Magnoliopsida; order Alismatales; family Araceae; genus Amorphophallus; species Amorphophallus konjac. Next base: position 329,594,528 of record CM040122.1, on the reverse strand, counting down.
TCATATTGATAATTTGATCGCAAACCTCTTCGAAAGTGGGATATCGTCATGGTGCTCTCTTCCGTGACCCCGCACCGCAAGTAATACTCATCGAACTCGGCGGTGTACTCGGTCACGGATCGGTTCCCTTGGAAAATACTTTGCCACTTGTCTATGAGACGTTGGCGATATGAGGCAGGAAGGTATTTCTCCCTCAATTTGGACTTCATGTCATCCCAAGTACCGATTTGGGGTTGACGTCGCTGGTTGAGCAGGCTCTCCACATTGGTCCAATAAGTTTGGGCCTGCCCTTGTAGCTTCATCTTTGCGTATCGGACTCTTTGGTGGTCCGTCATCTCAAACCACTCGAAGTACCGGTCCATGCCGGCCTCCCAATCTAGATACACCCTTGGGTCAAAGGACCCACTAAAAGTGGGAGGGTCCGCACGCACGCCCCTCAGAATGCGGTCGTCATCATCGTCATCACGATTCCGTCGATGATTTCGACGACCGTAACCCCCTTGATCATTGTCGGAGGCATAATCATCCACCATAGGTGCCTGTTGCCTCCCGACATCCTCCACCTGAGCCCTTGGCACAGCGGGTTGCTGCACCGGCTCTTGTTGGCTATTCGTCGGCGCGGGTTGCGCCGCTACTGGGCCCCTCTCTAGGACGGCAATCCTCCCAACTAAGCCCTGGATGGACTGATCCGAACTCTCGGCCCGATCCTCGAGGGCTTTCATCCGCCCTTCTGGACGCGTTCCTATGCCATCCATACGCATACTAAGGCCATCCATACACGTGTCAAGATGTTCCATAATGGCTCGAAACATCTCGGTCGTCGAGGACTCATTGGATTTACGGGCCCGGGAGTCCGCCATAGGTGGTGGTGGCGAGTATTGGGTACCTCGACGGGTGGGCATGCAACGGACACAAAATCTAGAGGACACCGACTAATGCAAAATGATGCACTTAGACCTAGCCAATATCCGGTACGTGGCGGACATAAGCGATCCGAAGATCACTCGCGCAAGTATGCTACCTTCCCGATAGGCATAACCTAATGTTCGGGCAACACCTTTTAATATACTAGGCTATTGGGTGAAATGCAATTTGAAAACACTTTTTTTTTGTTGTTTTGAAAATAAGGATGATCCTAGACTCGACTTAGACCATGATGCATGACTTATGCAACGACTACCCTAGACTCAACTGCTCTGATACCAAACTGATGCGGGACGGACACGGGAGGCGACTCTACGTGGGGCGGACCTCAGACTCTAGATGTGGACGCGACCAGCAACACACACAAGGAAGACACTAAGCCCGACACTAAGAGCTCCTAGTGGCGAAACGTCGCTAACAGAAGTGGAAGCTCACTCGTCGTCCCAAGCGAGGGAAAGCGCGGACCGTGCGCGGTTAAGGAACCGGCGGAGGTCAAGGGTAGTCCGACTCAACTTCCGGACTCGGATCGAGTCGCGGGACGGGTCACTCTCACTCTCACAGCGGTGACATGGACACACGGGCTAGTACCTACACTCTCGGCAGCGGCCTAAGACCATATACTAGCTAAGCAATGTAACGCCAAGGAGTTAAGACCTTTACCTCCACGCACCCGACGTGGCGAAGACACCCCGGCTGACTTACGGGCCCCCAGTTAACATAATTCACAGCGGTACAAAGAGATTCGACCCACTCCACGCAGGGAGGTAAAAGGTCACATGTGGGCCCCGGGGATCACGCAAATCAGGTTGACGGGCAGCATCTTGATGTCGTCTCGACGCGCCGAACTCCGCGTTCTCGTGCTTTCCGGATGATGCAATCAATGGGCCGTGGGGCCCACACATTGTCCTGTCCTACGGGTCTGGCGGGGTGGGTCCCACTGTAATGGGGACCCCTGGCAGCACGCTTCCCTGGACGGCGGTCAGCCGGCGACACTCACCGGAGGCCGGGTGCCCCGGTTCCCAAGTGGAGAGAGTGCTGTCCATGAGCTGATGTTGCTGTTTCAACAGTGCGCGCTCCGGCGAAAACGGCCGCTGCGATCAGCCCCGTCGCCGGAATGTGATGAAACCAGCGCCGTTGGAAAGAGGATTCGAAATCCTTCAATCTAGGGCCAGTGGATTCTTCTGAACCTGCGCGGACCTAGGCTTTAACTATTTTTCAATTCTCTGCTCCATAGCTCCCGAAATCTCAGATTAGCATATCAGTTTCCTGTAAATGGCCGTTGACCGCCTATGTACAGTTGGATTCAGACTTCGAGCTCATCTTAAAAGTTGTAGGTAATCAAACCACGGAACTGGCAATATTTTGTAGAATTTGATTTGGAGATGGCTGCGATTTGTTATGATTTTTGGGGTGACTAGTGGTCGGATCTGGGAACAGGTGGACAGAACTGTAGATGGGTCTGAGAATGATTTTTAGAAAATATGAGATGGGCGAATCAAAAATTGAGAACAATTTGAGATGAGGGGGTGGATGGATGGAACCCTCAGTAAAATTGGGCGAACTAAAAAAAATCAAAAAGTTGATCTAAGACATGAAACTCAGGACGGAGGTGAACCTGGATAGAACTCTGGCAGAACCGAAATGGAAGAGTGGACCAAAATCAAAAAATAGGAAACGTGATCTGAATGCTAGTCTGATTTTTGTGGGTGGAGAGGAACATCCCAGGAACAACTCCTCCAAATTTGGTAGCCAAATGAGCTTGGGGAAGACCTATGAATTTCGAACAAGCTGCTGTGGTACTGCGCAGGCAGAACTCCGTTGATGGCGATGACGGTGCGGTGGTGGCTTGTGGCGGCGGCGGCGATCGTCGGAACCGATAAACGAGGCGTCACACCTCAGAATGGAAGCATTCACAACATCCAAGGGGGAGAGGGAGAGGAGAAGGGGGCGCACCAAGCTGGAGCTCCAAGATTTTCTTCCAATTCAAATGGCATTAATTCCTCAAAATGGGAAAATACAAGTATTTATGTGTTACATCTCACATCTATTATCCACCATTGGATCTAGGGGAAGGGGATGGAGGGCTGGGATGAGATGTGAACATCACACAAAAATTATATAAAAAAACAAAGGGGGGGGGGGGGGCGGCCCTTGGACCAAGGAGTAGAAGGTTGAATTGGTAGGTGAGGGTGGGTGGCCAAATGTGGACTTTCCAAGTCCCTTGTCCCCCACTTGGCCCACCCTTCTAGAAGCCTCCATGTGGAAGGTTGACTGACCCCACATGAGACCCTAGGCTGAGGTGGCTCAATGGGATGGGGCCTGGGGGGGCCCGTGGGACCCGGGGTCCCAATTTTACACATAAACCCCTCATACAATAAAAATTACAAACTGAATACAAATGAAATAAACACACATTAAACACAAATAAGGTCTAACTAAATATGATAAATGGGGAGGCTCAAGGCGGAGTCTCCAGGCTGTCTCCGAGTCAGATGGACGCTGAGGTGGCTCGAGTCGTGCTCCGTGTGCGGTACCGGTGGCTCGGCGTGTCGCACCACTCAATTGCTCAGGTGTCCGCACCAATGGACGTGCATGCTATGCCAATGCAATCCTAGCGAGGCAAGGATTCCATCCTCCTACCATAATCGCGATGAAAACCGGATTTGGGCCGCATGCAAGCAATGGGTCACCGTGGCTCCTCCCGCCCCGTCTCACCTCCACGTCCCACGAACCGCGATGAGGTCAGCGTCTACGCGTTCCTCGCGACGAGCCGATTCCAACAACACCTCCCGCGCCTCGATCCGCGGCCGTCCGGACCGAAACCGAGAGAGTGGGAGAGGAGAGATCGTGAGAGGGAGAGAGAGAAAGAGGGAGAACGAGTGAGGGAGAGAGAAATCGATGGGGAGAGAGAGAGAGAGAGATATATATATATATATATATATATATATATATATATATTATTATTATTATTATTATTATTTTAAAAACTTAACCCTAATTGCCATTAACCTTAAACAAATTCTGATAAATGCCAAACGAACGCCTAAAAATCCACAAAAATAGCCAAAACGATCAGGACAAAGCCTAGATCCGAATTGCTAAGAATCCGCTAAGGCACGAGCGCTACAGTCCCTCCCTCCTTAAAGAAATTTTATCCCCGAAATTTAAACAGAAGGCGAAAGGAGGCAACTGTAAAATTAAAGCATGCCTTGGAAATAAAAGACCGGCTTCCCACGTGGTATAAAATAGACGCGCTTGTATCTGCAGTCAACCACGGCACTATACAATTCCAGCCAGTCCATGCCTAGAATAGCGTCATATTCGGCCAACTTCAATGCATAAAGTTTCACAAGCATCGGTGGGTGGAACAGCAGAAATTCCTTCAACGCTCTACCACGGCCACCGGGCACTTCTTCACGCGGAGCAGGGTTAACGGAAGTTAGCACTGCTGGGGCAAAGGAAGTGCCACTCTCCTCCCGAGGAGCCCGAGCTTTCTTCCATCCACGAGGCAACATCTTGAACCTAGGAAACACACGATAACGGAAAAACCATCAATAATCATGAGAAACATCCTAAGCCAGCAACAGACAACACAGTGCACTAGCTCTGGACCAGCGCGAGTTCCAATTCCTAATACAAATCCCCAACACAGCTCTGATACCATCTGTGATGATCCATTGCTTCGGATATCGATATACCGATACCAAGAACTGGGGAAGCCACCCAAGAGGCTGATGAGGCCCCTGAAGGGTTAAAGGAGTTTACTGAGGAGTTGCATAACGAATTGGGACTGCAGGCGTACAATATTAATTAGGACAGCAATTTATAAATAAGTGCGTAAGTAATTAAAATATCAGAGTGGTAGAATAAATACAATAGTCCAGATTTTTCAATAAAAAGAGGTCCACTGTACAACTACACGGGGCATACCCCGGCACAATAGAACAAAAGACAAACCAACACAGCTGACCCTCTAACGACGCTCGGCACAACCACGAGAAGGACCGGCGGACGACTGGGGCGGCTCACCTGAAAGAAGGAAGGGTGAGTCACAGCCAGACTCAGTAGGGGTCACGCGGATCCCTACCCCAAACTAAACAGACAAGCAGGTAAACATAAAAACAATTAGAGCATGCATTTAAATAATAAGGCAGATGCACAATTTAATAAATAAATAACAACAGGAAATAAATCTACCAATAGAATAAACCACTGCTAACCAAGTGAAGTGAGAGACGGAACAACCCACTAGAAGAACAAGACCAGACGCATCCCCTGACGTCTTACACTGCGTCTCGACAACTCGCAAGTCTGGCTCACGACAAGCGAGAGGCGTAACAGGACCAAACCAAGTACTAGTCAGAGCAACACTCATCAGTGCCTGTCCAAGTCTCCGACCACGTGTGCACACACTGACTCCTGCCTAGAGCCAGGCCTCTAGCTAGTTCCCCCCCGTTGGACGCAACGGTAACCGCAGGGGCCCACGGTAACTAGCTTACAAACCGTTCATTGGGAACACCCCTCCACCTCTCCCGGGTGGGATGACACGCTCGGTCGCTGGGCTACGACTAGTGGTTCCATCACAAGGAAAGAGAAAGCAATTCCATCGGGATCTACTAATAAGCCATCGGTCTCAAAACAACCTAAACATGGCATATATACAACATGATATGCATTAGAAATTGACCATGCATGCTATTAAAACTCAAAGGAATGTAACGGTCTAGGGCTGCCGCATCATAGAGTGCGACGGCCAAGGGAAGGAGCGTCACAAGGGCTGTGACGGACGAGGATGGGGGCGTTACAAGGGCTGTAACGCGCCAGGGCAGGGGCGTTAAACGGACGTAACGCGCCTCCCCGGGACCGTTACACCCGCCCGAGGCTAAAATAAAACCACAGCGTTCTAACAGAACATAACGCGCTCCTGGAGGCGTGTTACAACGCCCTGACGGCCGCCCGACAGGCCGTTAGGCCAACCGCCATACGAAGTCAACGGTCAAACGGGTCAAGTGACGATCGTGTAACGGTCCATCAGATGACTGTTACACCAAGAGTTACACCCCCACTGTGGGCCGTCACACGCACGTAACGCACCCCACAAGGGCCGTTACAGTGTGACGGTTCCTGGTAGGACCGTCACACCAGCTGAGAACTTAAACCGAAACGGTCAAAACCAAACCCCCTTCCCGGTCGAGCCGGATCGATGGGAAAACGTGGAAAAACTGTAAAACCTGCCAAACCACAACATTCTACAACTAATCCATGCATCAAAACATAAAAACAATGCCCATGGAGTGATTTTCAAGAATTTAGCCTAAATTACACTAACATGGAATTTTGCATGGAAATTGAAGAAAACGACGTCGGATGGACGTGCATGCTATGCCAATGCGATCCTAGCGAGACAAGGATTCCATCCCCCTACCTTAATCGCGACGAAAACCGGATTTGGGCCGCATGCAAGCAATGGGTCACCGCGGCTCCTCCCGCCCTGTCTCACCTCCACGTCCCACGAACCGCGACGAGGTCAGCGTCTACGCGTTCCTCGCGACGAGCCGGTTCCAACAACACCTCCCGCGCCTCGATCCGCGACCGACCGGCCCGAAACCGAGAGAGTGGGAGAGGAGAGATCGTGAGAGGGAGAGAGAGAAAGAGGGAGAACGAGTGAGGGAGAGAGAAATCGATGGGGAGATATATATATATATATATATATATATATATATATATATATTAAAATTATTGTTATTATTTTAAAAACTTAACCCCAATTGCCATTAACCTTAAACAAATTCTGATAAATGCCAAACGAACGCCTAAAAATCCACAAAAATAGCCAAAACGATCAGGACAAAGCCTAGATCCGAACTGCTAAGAATCCGCTAAGGCACGAGCGCTGCATAAACGAAGGTCAAATTTGATGGCACCACCCCGTACCGGAAAGGGTCGACCCTTGGGGTCGACTCTCGGGCAAACAGAACCCCAACAGAACCATTTTCATGTTCTGTTTTACAGGGGTCAACCCCAGGGGTCGACACTCGGGCTAACATAACCCAAACAGAACCAAGTTTTGGTTCTGGTTTACAGGGGTCGACCCCAAGGGTCGACCCTTTCAGGCAGGGTGCATAATTAAAACCGGTTCTGTTTTGAACAGAACCTAAGAGGGTCGACCCCATGGGTCGACCCCTTCTTTTTTGGGTCTGAAAAATAGCTAAAATCTCTATCAAATCAATGGGAAATAATTGATTAAATATTACCATAATCCCATGAAGATCAACCATGATTTTTCATCCTGAAAAAACATGATAAAGTAAGAGGTTAGATCAAAATCAAAATATATGGTTATGCATTAACATATGAAGCTAGTTTTGAGACCGAGACCCAAATGACATGAAGTATGATTATGAAAGCATTAGCATGAGACGCATAGATGCTTTGATAACATTTTAATTTTAAGAACCTTCCCAAGAATATGCATAAGACACTTTGAAACTATTAAGTCTTTAACTATCCAATGAAGTCAATTGAGAGCACGACTAATAAATCACTCCCAATCTAGGCACATGGAAATTTATTTCCAGCTCATGGATACTTACCATGGATTCAAGGGTAGTAACCAAGAGTGGGAGCTTACCATTGACTCCAAAGAAGTTTTGGCAAAGTGAAACTTACACATTATATCAGAGTATTGATCATGCATTTGAAGGGGCATTTCCAATACAAATCAATCAAACCTCATATGAGTTCTAACTTCAGTCTAGAGCAACATGTATCAAATCATCATTGAGTCATGATTTTGTATGAGTGAGAGGAAGATGATGATCCTTTCAACAAAGACAAACAATGAAGTGGAGATGATTTTACACAATGACAAGCAACCAATTCATATCAACGAATACTCAATGAATACTCAATGAATCTACATTAGTATGGGCAAAAAGAACAAGAACATTAGTCTTAACATTCCCACACTAAAACATGCATGAAGGCGCATGCATTCTAGCCCAGTAGTAGTACCTGTAAAGCAAGATATCAACATGTGAGTTCGTTTGTCATGACGACGAGTTCATTTATGATGAAGACATTTTCCATAGATCACTCACACATCAAAACTATTATCACCACACATGAAGTTTAGTTATCATCAAAATAATAGCTCAACAATCTCCCCCTTTTTGATGATGACAAACTTAGTGATGAATGATGACAACCTTAGTGATGATAGCAAACGAAATGATTTTTCTCCCCATGTCACAGGCAATCATGAATCATGAATCACATGAAATCTTTCTCCCCCTTTGACATTAGCAAAAAGCGGGGTAAGGCCAATCATTCTTTCTCAAGAACATGATCAAAAGGAGGGGAAGAAATAAATGAGGTGTAAATTGTAGCATGATAAATGAGCAAGGATCAATAACTCACATTTGAAATTCTGATGAAGCATGAGCAAAGTATAAATAAGTGGGTTCATGGAGTGTATGGGAGGGACCAAATCATATTTTTGTTGATTGATATGTTAGCAGAATTTTATTTGTCTTGTGATACCAATGGTTGACATGAGAGGACACCAATTTTTGATTACTTGGATGTACCAAGATGAGTAGAGCTGATTCTGATCTTTCTCCCCATTTGCCAAGCAAAGCCTAAAGTTAATTGAGCAAGTGAATAGCATGGGAAGTCCACTCATTTTTTGGTTTTTAGTATTTTCTAGATTTTTAATTTTTGATTTGTGGTTTGAAATGAATGAGATGCAACATATGCATGTGATGGCATGTAAGATGCATACACAAGCGAACAAATAGATACGTATAAATACATGCAACACAGTTCCCCCGTACTTATTTAAGAGGGGATGGGTATAGGAAAGATGCAAGAGAGTCATGACAATCGGAATGCACATGTGTAGCACATGGGAGATTGTGCAATCATATAGGATATTAATGTAATTGCTAATACAATCAATCAACTTTCTGAATACATATTAAATCAAATTCTCAAATGTGTAAGTGAGTAACATGAAAAATGATAGTTTCAATATGGATATTTAGATTTTCAGATCAACAAAGGGAGACATTTTACAGACTGCACTTCAATTTTGAGCACAGCGTATTGGAGACTTCGCTCTACCACAATGAGTTTTCACCATCATTTTTTCAACTCAACTAGTATCACATGATAGTCAGAATTTTTCAAGAGTGATTAGGTTCAAAATGATTCTTTTTTACGCGAGTAGACGCATGGAGCTCATGCCAGAATCTCCGGTTACTCAGAATACTGAATCATTTCACTTCATTTTGAACAGAGATACTAGTCCACACTTTTCAGATATGAACCACATCACGTCTCAGGTGACATGTGCCTAGTTTACTCAGTGAGATCGAACATTGCTCTGCCGTTCATTTTCATTTCAGATTTTTCAACAAGGATAGGTAGGCAGCTTTTTCCTCAATTGTCTCTTCAACATACATGCAACAAGTTTAACATCTCGAGAGTGTTGAAAAGAAATTCATATATCCTTATCTTTAACACTCATTTTCATATTTTGTGCATAAAGTGTACGAATTTGATCCAGCATGTATACCGAAAATATCATGAATACATAACAATACAACTCCCCCTAAATAGATACACTTTTACTCCCCCAGAGTGTACAACATGAAGCACACCGATAATGACTCAAATACACATTATTTATCAAGAAGGCATAAGGTCATAGAAATTTCAAGGATGGCGGTGAATAGCATATAATAACACATAAGCACACATTGGGAGTTTATTCAAATGCACTATGACATGCATGCGAGCAATGTGATGTCAATTTGATACCAATTGAATTGGATGCCAACAGAATGAACTAAGTGTGACTAATGCATGAGTTCTAATGTAATGTAGAAATTAACATGGGTGCAAAGTGTGTGTTTTTGGTTTTCCATTTGAGTGAACTAAATGCACCTAATGCATTGGATTCTGATGCATGCAACCTATAACTGTATGAGAATGAATGACAGGATGCAAAAACAAGATTAGAGCTTTGATTTTCAAGCTAGTGTGACAGAAATCTTATTGAGATCATCCACATTCTATCTATGAATCAGCAAACATTTTTTTATGACAAGACTTTTATGAATAAGGGTGCATAAATAATCAAAATTAAGCAATGCAACCTAAATTTCAGAATTGTTCAAAAAAAGATTTTCAAAGGTCTTTCACAAGTTTTGAAATGAGAATTCATCCAAAAGTCAAATGTATGGATCATTTAATCACAAACATATTTTCAATTTACATAACTCAGCTCAAGGATTCATTCACAAATCAATCAATCACAAGTCAGTCAAGATCTGGTACGAGGCGGAGATTTTAATCTAAATACCCAACTCAACGCATAGGGAATGCTTTCAAGTGGACATAATCCACTCTTTCACAAACGTCATTTGATATACCAGATATGCAATTCAACTCAAGTGTGATGATGCAATTCAGATTGAGTGTCATTCAATAACCAACAACTTCATGCACATCTCTCAAGGTTTTCATTTTGTTCAATCAATTAACTATGCTCATCACATCAAACTAGATTCAACCAATTTGTCACAGCATGTTAGTAAATGACAACTCAAGTTTTTAGAATCAACACTTGTCATCTAAAGATATCACCAAGTGACAAAAAGGCCATTGCATGAGTTGATAATGATGAATTACCTTGGTTCAGGAGACAAGATTGGAAGCCTTCAATCACTAAGATCACCAACCTCATGGAGGTTGATATTTCAGATTTTACTTTCTTACCTTTACCTTGAGAATTCATTTTCTTCTAAGGCTTTCACCATGTCTTGGGTACTTGCTTTAGCATGTACAAGGACTTTCACCAACTTGTGCTTAAGTCGATTCTAAAGGTTGTTCATGTTTTGGTATCCCATCTCCTTGTGGCAATTGAGAAGATTCTCATCATTTTTCATCCTTACAAGGTGTTCCTTTAGTTGATGCAAGCTTGACTATGACTGGCCAACATCACTTGGACTTGGGGAGTGTACTCTGCATCCAAAGATAAAAATAGATTTAATTTGTCAATTATGATTCAGATTTATTAACAATGACATCACAAATTATTTTAACAACCAACATCCCCTAGATAGCTCAAGATGTAATGCATGACTCATGTGTGAACCTAAACATTAAGCTCATATGGTGAATGTGGTTGCTCCCCCTTAGTGTGTGTGCATGAATGTAAGATGTTCAGTAACAATCTAATGCCATATGCAGCCTTTTAAGTAAATGACTCATAGTACCAGGTGGAGAACTTAGATCCAAAGATCACCTCACGCATAGTGATAGTTTTCATACACACTTAACCTGCCCTTCCACGTGTCACCATTTGATATACTATGTAATCATGGATGATGAAGGTAGGAGGATTGCTATACATTATGATATGAATTCACAATGTTCAACTTTTACATGATAGAGTATGAAAGTGTATGTAAACTCAATATATGTAGTGAAATCATGCTTTGGTGAATCTTCATGCTCTTCTTTAAACAAAGATGCTATATGACAAGTGGTATATGCACAAATATGCAAACAACCATGAATTAAATGCATGTACGGACATATGCAAGATTGCATGACTTCATAACACAAAGTCAGTTAAAATATGACACAATCACTACAGAAGGTAGGAGAGATATCACCTGATCTTCAAGTTCAGTTTTTGATTTTTCTTCCAACCTGACTTATGCCACTTGACCCGTGTGCCTTACCTTCTTGATGAAAATAGATTTCATGCTTTACATTCTCAAGGCACACCTACAAAATAAATTTCTCATTTGATCTTCTTAGGTACCCAAACCATCTTGGGTCCTTGTGGGTTAGCAGCAACATGTGCATGTGATTTTCAATTTTTGACAACATTCAAATCATCATCTTTCACAAGAAATCAATCATACTTAACATTTCCAGATTTGCCAAAGTGATGGGGGGAAACATGTGGCATTACAATTTTCTTTCTACTAGTTTGTGTATGTGAGCATGACGTGTTGAGTGAAAACTCATTTTCTTCATGAGTAACCAGCATTGTGACTTTGTGTGACCTTTTTTACCACAATGATTACAATGCATGGAAGATTTTGTGGTGAATGATTTCTTTGCATTTTTAAAACTAGCCTGATTTCTACATGCTCTCAAATCATCATTTTTCATAATGAAATAATTGTGCATCATGTGTCCAAGTTTTCCACAATAGAGACAAGTAGAATTTCTTTTCTTGGATGTATGGGGTTTCACATGAATATTTTAGCATGAACATTTTGGACATCCACACTCTTTTTCAGATTTGGTTGAGTTCTAGACATTGTGTGTTGCTGGGTGTGAGATGTGGAGGTACTAGGTATACATGTGATGTGGACAAATGAGGTATGTAACTTGTTTTCAAATTTCTTTTTCTTCACAGGACTATATCCCAGTCCTTCTTTTTGAAAATTCACTTTCATTCCCAGCAATTTGTCCAAATTATCTTTATAATCTATAAATTTAGATAGCGAATCATTCAAGTTAAGAATTTCAGATTCAAGAGATGCAACATGTAATTCATAGGAAGCCACCTTATTTTCACACGAATTGACTTGTTCATGTAAGGTAGCATTGATGGTTTTATGACTTTCTATTTCTTGCAACAAAGCATGCACTTTTTCATATTCATCAATATTCATAAATTTTCCTTCTTCAAAAGCAAGCAATCTTTCAGAAATAGTTCTATTCAATTCGTTCAGTTTCTTATTTTCCATTTCAAGATTTTTATCATTGGCAAACTCATTTTGACCATTATTCATAAGACTTACTCTCCCTCTCAGCTCTTAGTTTTCATTTCTCAAAGAAGAAATTTGATCTTTGTGAATTTCAATGTCGAACACATGACTATCAATCAATTCCTTCAAGTGTGAGCATTCTTTACATGGAGAATCACATTTATTTTGTCCAACATTCTTTTTCAATTTTTTATTTTCAGACTTAACCCTCTCATATTTATCAGCAAGCTCATCATATGCAATCAATAACTCCTCATAGCTAAATTCATCTTCATTATCAGAATCAGAATTTACCTTTGAGCTTGATTCAACTTGCTGATCTTTCCCTTGTTCACTCGTGCCTTCTACAAGTGTTTCCAGTGTTTTCTTTCTTTCCCTTTTCGTTCGCGTATCGATCAACCATTTGGCTAACTGGTAGTCAACTGACTGATTGACGACGCGGGCGTGCCAGTCACATGAGTGACAATTTTATTGTGCGCTCATTCTGACCCATATCGGGCGAATGTGAGGTTCGGTCAGGACCAGCAGTCCGCCATACCATAAAGGTTATGGCGTTAATTACATCCCCCACGAGGAGGGAACACCTTTGATTAATTACCGAGATAGCAAGCTGTCGAAGCCAGATTAAGAAAAGAACTACAGGGTGATCATGATGAAGACATGCAGGATGCACATGTTTATCGTATAGAAGATGCATAGTTCATAGAATTATGGATCCTCGGTACGTGGCGGAGGATATAGGTCCGAAGACCACCATCGCGCATGGCGAAGACTTTCGGCCGGGCGTAACCCGGTCTTCTGTCGACGCCATTTGATATACCCGAGGATCTATGCATGCGCACACATAAGACATTCACGCCTAGATTGCACATGAAGATAGTGTTATGAAGCGGTGGCGATCAGCCACAGTTATTACCCTCCACCGAGAAGAGGAAGAACGACACAAGTGTAATAGCGAAAGCAAAAACGCTTAACAGATCTGACAATGAGTACGATGATAATATGATTCGGGCTCGCTTGGCCATCCTTTTTATTCACCAATTACGGCTTATTGACATCGCCCCCGAAAGATGAGACTTACCCGGGGTGAATGAATCACTAGAGTAGCATGGCGCTTCAAAACCGGCGTGACTACAAGTATATAAGAACGTTTACACGGCGCGGTCACGCGTAGGTGTAGTGGTTAATACGGCGCGGTGACCATGTGTATTGAAACGGCGCGCAAGGGCCTTGGGGCGCGCCAGTTTAGGGCGCGCCGGAAAGGCGCAAAGGAAAAAAAGTTGGAAATGAGTGTGGCCTTATTCCGGCGCGGGGGGGTACCGCGCCGGGTTAGGGCGCGCCGGGAGGTACCGCACCGTTTTAACGTTAGTTTTGGTCGTTTTGCATTTGTTAAGCCCACGCAGGGGATCTTGAGGCCATTGAGGCCAGTTCTTTATTAAATTGAAGTTCTGAGCCCTCTGGAGATGAAGACTAAACCAGTGCGAGGTTCATACTCGAGCACTGGGTTGATTAAATTTAGAACAATCACTTTATTAACCCAATTTAGTTGGAATCTGTCTAAAATTTGACAGCATCTCTCCTGAACAAGAAGAGTTGCAGGGGAGAATCGGGGTCACACTCACTGGTGGAGCGAGCCCCTAAATCACCGGTCTACACGAAGGCAGCCAGCATACCCTACTGGATAGAATACCCCGAGGACAAACCTGCTAGGGGCACCAAAGCTCCTTAAGGGAAGAGACAGAGGGACGAAGTCACTGATGATGGGAACGATGTCCCGAGGGCTAGCCTGCGAGGGGTGGAGAACCCATAGTCGGTGATTCATCCCATGGAGGGACTGACCATTTGGAGAGTGGGACTCCGAGGGCTAGCCTACAAGGAGCACACCTCCCCTGGTCTCGATCGGGTCCTGATCTATCGGGGTCGAGTTCGTTGAACCTGGATCCTCGTCATTATCAGCCATGGCTTCGAGAAAGCGCCTACCACGGAGAGGTAGAGCCCTCAGTCGCCCAGCAATTGCAGGAAATAACGGGGGAATGTCCCCCTCCCCGGGTGATCAAAATGACGAGGAAACCTCGGAACGATGCAGATGACCGTGAAGAACAAGTGATAAGGGCATAAGTTAAACAGGCACGCAGTAGGGGCATATGCTCGAACAGCTAGAAAGCAATGTTCAGGGAGGTAAACCCTGTGTGGAGCTGCCAGAGACACGCGCAGAGGCACGGCTCTGTGGACGCACTTTTCGTTTAACAGTTGTTATGTTCATTCGTCGGTTTATTAAGTGCGTGGACGTGCCAGTCACCGAAGTGACAATTTATTCGGGCTCCGAAGAGCCCATGGTGCGCTCGATCTGACTTCGTCAGTCGATTGTGTGGTTCGTGTCGGGACCAAAACCCGCCGCGCCATAAAGGTCACGGCGTCATTTACATCCCCCATACGAGGGAACACCCTTGATTAATCGCCGAGATTCCAGGCCTCATGGCCAAGAAATTAATTGCATGAAAGGTCTATTACGCGGCATTGAAATCCTCACACGAGGGCGAGAAGAAAACCATTCGCGGTCATGTCGGTCATGTGTTGACCATTTAATGTTCGGACGAATGTCCGGCTCGATAAAATCGCGGTTGTCGCGGGAAAACTGGAGCGTATGTATGCCAGTATATGGCAATTTATTGTTCAGAAGAACGGAAAACGTTCGGCTAAACCTCGGCTGGAGCGGTCGGAAACCGGTAAATTTGTTGGCCCGGTGCAAGAGCAAGCTGCGACCATACTACGGTGGGCCCCCCGCGGTCGAAACAAGACTTGTATGAGCGTCATTGATATTTCCTGTGCCAAGGGGGCGACGAGGGAATATCCCTTGAATCGGCTGAAAAGCCCTATGTCCGGAGAAGCGGGCGTTCTAAACGTGTCGGTCATTCAGGAGACCGTTTAATGTTCGGACGGGTGTCCGATATTGGGAATATCGTAATCGTCGCGGAAAGACTGAGAATGTATGTGTGCCGGGACACGGCAAGTTTTATTATTCCGAGGCACTAAAAATGTTCGATTGAATCTCGGCTATTATATCCGGAAACCCGTGAATCTATTGACCCGGTGCGAGATCGAGTCGGGACCATGCCGGGGGCGCCTCCCGTGATCCAAACGGGGCTCGCGTGGGCAGCGTTAATATTTCTGGTGTCGGAGGGCAACGGGGAAAAGTCCCGGGACTAGGCTTCGGAACTGTAAACGTGTTCGAGAGGAATAGGCTGTAGACCGGAGATATGAGCCAGACGATGACCATGATCGGGACGGGCCCGAGGTCTAAATATGGCCCACGGAGGTCTTATTGATATTCCCATGGGAGGAGTCCAGGGGTGGTGAGAGCCGTCTCGTTCTATTCCGATTCTGTCGGTCACTTGCGAACCTTTCCATGTTCGGGCAAGGGCCCGTATTGAGAGCATGACGGGGGTGGACGCGACCCCGTACCAATGTATGCCAAGTTTACGGCAATTTCAATGAAAGAGCGGGAGCAAATCCCGATAGGAACGGGTTGGAATTGGTGAGCTATTGGCCCAGGACAATGCCGGCTCACAACCATGTTGGGGTAGGAGCCACCGGCTATGAAAGTCGCTCACGGGCCTTTTCATATTCGGACATGGGTCCTTATTAAGAACTCGGCGGGAATCGACGTGAACCCGTTCAAATGTCTGCCGAACGTGCGGCAATTTCAGTAGCGGCTCGGAAGGAATCCGGCCGGAGAAACGAGTCTGGTTTAATTGGAATGTCAGCCCGAGGTGAAGTCAGGCTATGGCCATTTTGAGATGATTCCCTAGGCTCAGGCCTAACTCGTAGGGGCGGTATTGTTGTTCCTTCGGCACCGGGTCACGGGAGAGACGAGGCTGCGAAGCGGGTCTCATTGTTTTATTATTATTTAAGAAGTGTTATCATTACCATTTGTTAATTTATAGATACATTTGGGTGAATTCTTTACTATCGTTTATTCATTTCTTCTTATGATTTATTCATTTAATATTGTTATTATTAGGTTTATTATTATTTTTGTTCATTTATATTATCATTCGTTTGCTTGGCATTTTTTTTTAGTTAAGTTTGTCGTTATTATTTATCCTGGGTTATCATTTATTTATCTATTTATCGTTGTTATTGTTTCTTTTAAACTTATTATCATTATTACTTATTTCTTTATCATTCTTATTTATTTATCCACCTTATTGGGTTTATTATCATTTATTATTTTATTTAACATTATTGTTTTCTATTATTTCTCTATTTTCTTTTGAGTTTGTTGTTATTATCGTTATTTAAGCTCTGTATCATTATTTGCTTATTTATTATGTTTTCTTTTAGCTTATTATCCTTATTAATATCATTATTCTTTTTGGGTGTGCCGCTGAGGATTGGTGGGGTGTACCGCTGAGGGTTGAGAGTGTACCGCTGAGGGCCAATGGGGGTGTACCGCTGAGGGCCAAAGGGGGTGTACCGCTGAGGGCCAAAGGGGCGTACCGCTGGGGGTTGGGAGTGTACCGCTGAGGGCCAAAGGGGGCGTACCGCGGGAGGTTGGGAGTGTACCGCTGAGGGCCAAAGGGGGCGTACCGCTGGGGTCAAAAGGGTGTACCGTTAAAGGCCAATGGGGGTGTGCCACTGAAAGCTGGGAAAAGTGTGCCGGCGAAAGGCTGTTGGAGTGAAGAGGTAGTGTGCCGGAGAGGAGGCTTCGAAGCGTGCCGTTGACGGCTGAGAGGAGTGTGCCGGCGAAGGAGTTGGATGAGCATGCCACTGAAAGATGATTAGAGTGCATCGTCGAAGGACCAATCAGGGCGTAGTGGTGGAGGTTCAGTCGGTCTTCAATTATTTATTTTAAGGCTTTTCTTTTCTTCTTAATTTGATTTTTTTTTTACGCAGTTTTATATAAACTTCTCCTTGGTTTTGTTCTGTTCGGCCTCTTTGCCATAAGTCGGAAGTTCGGTCGGCCGAGCTGTCAATCGGTCCAGCTCTTGTCGTGGTGCCGGCAGTGGCTTGATCAGTTGGAAGGTTTCATCATTAATTATTTTGCTCGTTTATTGCTTCCTTTTACGTCCTTTAATATTTTGTTATTTTCTCACAAAAATTCGGCAGCATCTCCCCTTGACCCGGGGTGTAAGGGAGATAAAGGGAACGCGCCCACATGGAGTGGCGGAACCCGACAACTGGAGGTGGGCGCCCGGAGGCAGCAACACCTTTATAAAACCTCAGAAAACACGAAGGCAAACAACGGGCTAGGGCTTGGCCAAGAGGTGTGCCGCTGGGGGCCTAGATGGTGTGCCGGCCAAGGGCCATTGGGTGTGCCGCTGAGGGTCAAAAAGGGTGTACCGCTGAGGGCCAATGGAGTGTGCCGCTGAGGGCCAATGGAGTGTGCCGCTGAGGGATGAGAAAAGTGTACCGGGGATGTTGATTGGCTAGGCCGAAGGAAATCTTGGCAGGAGGAGGGAGAGAGGCTCAAGGGGTGTTGGGCCTAGGTGTCCAAGGAGAGACGGAAGGGCGTCTCCCCTCAGGCAAATCGGAAGATGCGGCAGCGGGGAGGTGAAGGGGTAGCAGGCCCTCTTCCCTCTCTTCCTCTCCTCCCTCTTCTTCTCTTCTCCTTCTTCCCCTCCTTTCCTTTTCCCTTCTTCTCTTTGCATGGACGGCGGAGGATGGAACAGCAAAGGGGGGGGGGCAGCCTCCCCTCCTCCTCTTCTCCTCTTCTTCACTTCTTCTTCTTCCCTTCGCACGGACGGCGGCGGACGGAGTAGCGAGGGGGAGCCTCCCCTCCTCTTCTTCTCTTCACGCGGATGGCGATGGACGGAGTAGCCGGGGGGGGGGGGGGGGGGGCTCCCCTCCTCTTCTTCTTTTCCTCTTCTTCTCTTCACGCGGACGGCGATGGACGGAGTAGCCGGGGGGGGGGGGGGGAGCCTCCCCTCCTCTTCTTCTTCTCTTCTTCTCTTCCTCTTCTTATCTTCACGCGGACGGCGATGGACGGAGTAGCCGGGGGGGGGGGGGAGCCTCCCCTCCTCTTCTTCTTCTCTTCCTCTTCTTCTCTTCACGCGGACGGCGATGGACGGAGTGGCGAGGGGGAGCCTCCCCTCCTGTTCTTCTTCTCTCTGGGTGTGGGTGTATCTATTGCCCTCTTCTGTCCCTCTCTCCGTGCCTGTTTGCAGCGACGAAGAGGGGTCTTATAGCCCCGCCACGGCGAGCGTCCAAAGGCCGGAACGATTCGACGGGTATTGAATGGGGGTTGACCCCATTGTCCTGGGTGGCAGGGGGATAGGCAGCGTGGCCCTCTCCCCAGGCGACACCTTGGACGGACCACTGCGCGCCAAGGATCCGTAGGGCATGGGCTCCGTTGAAGATGCTTCACGTTGTGCCGCTGGCGGGCTGAACAAGCGTGCCGCGGGGGAGCCAAAAGGGCGTACCGCTGGGGGCCTGAATGGGCGTGTCGCTGAAAGCCCATGGGGCATGCCGTTGAGGCCAGGGGCTGTGCCGCTGAGGGGCCAAACGGGCGTGCCGCTGAAGGCTTTGTGGGCGTGCCGCTGAATGGCCTGAAGGGTGTGCCGCTGAACACCCTGGGGGCCGTGCCGCTGAAGCCCAGGCTGGGCGTAGTGCTGAAGGCCCAAAGGGCGTGCCGCTGAAGGCTTAAGGGCGTGCCGCTGAAGGCCAAAGGGCTGTGCCGCTGAACACCCAAGGGGTGTGCCGCTGAAGCCCCTCCTGGGCATGCCGCTGAAGGCCCAAGCTGGGCGTGCCGCTGAATGGCCTGAGGGGCGTGCCGCTGAAGGCCAAAGGGCTGTGCCGCTGAACACCCAGGGGGTGTGCCGCTGAAGCCCCTCCTGGGGTGTGCCGCTGAGGCTTGACTTGGGCCCGTTTTGAGCATGCGTTATGATTCGTTTGATTTTCTTCGGGGGCCGCGGATTGTGAGCTTCCTGGGGGTTGGTTTCTCTTTGCTGTCATGGCTCCGGGGACAGCTCCACGGTAGTGTGCATATGTGGGGGCGTCTGGATGACCAATCTCTCCGGGGGTTCTTCACTCGACGCCGTTGTTGATGCTGGGTCGAGTAGGGTGTTTGGTCTGCAATTTTTTTGGTGTCCACAAATGCCCCCCACCCACGGGTAGCGCAGGCGAAGGATGAGCCGGGCGGTGCCCGTGGGTGTACTTGTCTCTTTTCTCTTCGTCGATGCCGACGGGGTGTCAGAAGCCGACTTGACATGTTGGTCTCTTCTTCTCTTTGTTAGTGCTGACAGTGCGTCAGGAGCTGCCGTAGCATGTTGGTCTCTTCTTCTCTTTTTCATCATCACCGACAGGGCGTCGGGAGCCGCCATGGTCTGTTTGTCTTTTCTTCTCTTTGTCCGTGCCGGCAAGGTGCCGGGAACTGACCCAGTTTGTTGGTCTCTTGGTCTCTTCGTCAGTGCCGACAGGGTGTCGGGAGCTGGCCTAGTCTGTTGTCTCTTTGTCTCTTCGCCAGTGCCAACAGGGTGTCGGTAGCTGGCCTGGTCTGTTGTCTCTTTGTCTCTTCGCCAGTGCCGACAGGGTGTCGGGAGCTGGCCTGGTCTGTTGTTCTCTTGGTCTCTTCGCCAGCGCCGATAGGGTGTCGGGAGCTGGCCTGGTCTGTTGTCTCTTTGTCTCTTCGCCAGTGCCGACAGGGTGTCGGGAGCTGGCCTGGTCTGTTGTTCTCTTGGTCTCTTCGCCAGTGCCGATAGGGTGTCGGGAGCTGACCTGGTCTGTTGGTCTCTTGGTCTCTTCGCCAGTGCCGATAGGGCGTCGGGAGCTGGCCTGGTCTATTGTTCTCTTTGTCTCTTTGCCAGCGCCGACAGGGTGTCGGGAGCTGGCCTGGTCTGTTGTCTCTTTGTCTCTTCGCCAATGCCGACAGGGCGTCGGGAGCTGGCCTGGTCTGTTGTTCTCTTGGTCTCTTCGCCAGTGCCGACAGGGCGTCGAGAGCTGGCCTGGTCTGTTGTTCTCTTTGTCTCTTCGCCAGTGCCGACAGGGTGTCGGGAGCTGGCCTGGTCTGTTGTCTCTTTATCTCTTCGCCAGTGCCGACAGGGTGTCGGGAGCTGGCCTGGTCTGTTGTCTCTTTGTCACTTCGCCAGTGCCGACAGGGCGTCGGGAGCTGGCCTGGTCTGCTGTTCTCTTGGTCTCTTTCTCTTTCTTTTCTTCTCTCTCTTCTCTTCTTCTCTTCTTTTCCTTCTCTTCTCCTTTTGTCATCTCTCTTTTTTTTTGTTCTTTTGTTGTTGTTTTGTCTCTCTTCTTTTTTTTTTTCTTTTTTCTTCTTCTTCTTCTCTTTTTTTTTTTTGAACAACTCCGGGTGGCTGCTGGCGTGGATGCCAATGATATAAGAGCTGTCGGTGTGGCGGCCGATGATTGAAGCTGTTGGCGTGGGAGCCAACAAGTGAAAGCTGTCGACCCGAAGGTCGATGACTGAAAGCTGTCGGCTCAGGGGCCGATGATTCAAAGCTGTTGGCATGGGAGCCAATAATTGAAAAGTTGTCGACCCGAAGGTCGATGATTGAAAAGCTGTTGGCATGGGAGCCAATAATTAGAAAGCTGTTGGCATGGGAGCCAATAATTGAAAAGCTGTCGACCCGAAGGTCGATGATTGAAAAGCTGTTGGCATGGGAGCCAAAAATTAGAAAGCTGTTGGCATGGGAGCCAATAATTGGAAAGCTGTCGACCCGAAGGCCGATGAGGGAGGCCAAAGTAGTCGTGGCTGGAAGCAGGCTGCGGGAGCCGAAGTTGGGAGATTAATGGGCCGCGAGGGCAAGAGGTAGGCTAAGGTGGCCGATATTGGGCTCTACGAGCCGGAGCTGGGAAAGTAGGCTGCAATAGCCAAAGTTGAGTTTATTGCATACGCACATTCTTGTTATTTTATTATTTTCATTCTTGTTATTTTTTTTATGTTGTTTGTTTGTTTTTTTTTGTTATATTTTTGTTGTTGTTGTTGTTTTTTTTATATATATTTATCATCATTTTTTTCTTTTTTTCTTTTTTTTAATCATGCAAGCATTCATTAGCAGGCATAACATAAATATAAGTAAGGCACCTCCCTCTATAGGGGATAGGATAGGGACATTGCCCGTAATTCGTAGACGCGGCGCGGGCCACAGGGCACAACTGAGGGGTGGTACACCCGTCAAGAGGATATCGCATGTCTTACATGCATAGCCTAAATTCACGCATTTCACCCGAGGCAATTCTCTGTGGCGTGGCAGTGCAAATGTGTGAACAAAGGGCCCTAACCATAGGGATATGCAGGTTTTCCTGGTGACACTCGAGGATCACTCTAGCACCTACACATTAGTTCCAGGTTTTCGACTTTCGGTAGCTTCACACAGCCCCCATCTGTTTATTTTGTAGCGGATTTCACCGTTCGGCGCGAGTCTCCTCATGTGTCTCAATGGGGATTCCTGACTACTAGGATTCATCCTTATTATAATTCGCTTCACCGTTTCGCGCGAGTCTCCTCATGTGTCTCAATGGGGATTCCCGGCTACGCGGATTCACGTTTCTCTCTCTCTTCCCTTTTTTTCTCTCTTTTTTTCTCTTCTTTTTTTTTAACAGTGGGGGTAGGCAGCTTTTTCCTCACGATTACCTTTCACGCGAGTGCAGGAATTCAAGTCTCCATAGAGTGCTAAAAGAAATTCGGGCAATCCCTATAGTTGAAGGCTTTTGGACACATTAAGTGCGAAGTGTGGGAGCGTTGCCCCGGGTTTATTTTGTGAGCTGGGCTTAGCGATTCAGCCATGACTCTTCCCATTGACGTGTGCACCTGCCATAATTGGGTTCCCTTCGAGCGTGCGCCGTGACGTGCGTGCATCCGGAATTAGGGCAATATTATTTAGCAAGGAAACACGGTCCTAGAAAATTCCAAGGAGGTGTATTATTCTATATTAAGCAACCACGCAAGCAGGGCAATCATGCATTCTCTTTTTCTTTTTGTTTCAATTTTCTTCCTTTTTTGTTTTGTTTTATTTTTTTTTTGGTGGTGTTGTTGTCTTGTTGTTTTTTTTTTTTGTTATTTGTTTTTTTTTTTGCGTATGTGTTTGTTTGTTTGTTTGTTTTTCTGTGTGTTTTTGTTTATTTTTTTTTAAGAAAATATTGTTGTTGTGTATAAGTGTAGTGGTAGTAAAGATATTAGGGAGGCAGACCGCAAAAGGGCTGAAAGGATATCAGGGAAGCGGGCTATAGAACCTGAAGTTGATATTGGAAGTAGGCCACAATAGCCAAAAGTCGAGAAGAGCGGGTTGCGAGAGCTAAATTATGGGAAGCAGGCTGCAGGAGCCGAAGTTACGGGAAGCGGGCCGTGAAGGCCGAATACTGGGAAGCAGGCCATGAAGGCCGAATTCTGGGAAGCAGGCTGTAAGAGCCGAAATTATGGGAAGCGGCCCGTGAAGGCCAAATTCTGGGAAGCAGGCCATGAAGGCCGAATTCTGGGAAGCAGGCTGCAAGAGCCGAGGGATGTTAGAAGTCGGCTGCGAAGCCAAAAGATATCGGAGAGCGTAGTGGGACGGGTGGATTAATCCTGCTAGTGGGCCCCGGCCAAAATGGCCCTGCAGAGGGGCGTTGGGTAGTGGGACGTGAGAGTCGAAGAGAAGGGTCTCTTTTGTTCTCTGGTCGGGGGAGGGTCCGGACCAAAGCGAAAGGTTTATTCTCTTGACTGGGCAGCTGTCGGCTGGGGTGCCAATGATGAGATAGCTGTCGGCTAGGAGCCAATGATGAGGCAGCTGTCGGCTCAGAGGCCAATGATGAGATAGCTGTCGACCCGAAGGCCGATAATGAGGTAGCTGTCGGCTAGGCGCCGATGATTAGGTAGCTGTCGGCTGGGAGCCGATGATGAGGTAGCTGTCGGCTAGGAGCCGATGATTAGGGTTGGTCGGTTTAACGCCCTGTCGGCGGAAAGTCTAGTCGGTTCAACACCCGGTCGGCAGAAGGTCTAGTCGGTTTAACGCCCCGCCGGCGGAAGGTCTAGTCGGTTTAACGCCCCGCCGGCGGAAGGTCTAGTCGGGTTCTATTTGTTGGATGGCTGGAGGTCGGAGGTAGAAGCTCGCATCGTGACCCTTCTTTCTCTTCTTCTCTTCTTCTCTTCCTCCTTTGTGTGGGGAGGCGGGTTCAAGGACCGCGTCTGCCCCGTGACGGTTCTTTCTCTTCTTATTTCTTCTTTTGTGGGGAGGCAGGTGCAGAGACCATGTTCACCTCATGTCTCTTCTTTCTCTTCTTCTTTTCCTCTTCTTCTTATGTAGAGAGGCAGGTGCAGAGACCATGTTTACCTCATGATTGCCCTTTCTCTTCTTCTCTTCCCTTCTTCTTTTTTTTTATGGGGAGGCAGGTGCAGGGACCATGTTCGCCTCGTGTCTCTCCTTTTTTTTTTCTTCTATTCTTCTTCTTTTTTTTTTAGAGAGGCAGGTACAAGGACCACGTTCGCCTCATGTCCCCTTTTTTTCTTCTATTCTTTTTTTTGTAAAGAGGCAGGTGCAAGGACCATGTTCGCCTCGTGTCTCTTTTTTTTTCCTCTTCTTCTTTCCTTCTTCTTTCTTTTTTGTAGAGAGGCAGGTGCAAGGACCATGTTCGTCCCATGATTGTTCTTTTCTTTTTTTTCTTCCTCTTTTATTGAGGGAGGCAGGTACGAAGACCATGTTTGCCTCATATCTTTTTTTTCCTTCTCTTCTTCTTTTGTAGGGAGGCAGGTACGAAGACCATGTTTGCCTCGTGTCTCTTTTTTTCTTCTCTTTTTTTGCGTGATGAGGTGGACCCGAGGACCACATCTACCTCATGTCCATTCTTTTGATTCTGCTCTTCCTTCTTTTCTTGTGTGAAGAGGCGGGCTCGAAGACCACTTCTGCCTCATGTGCCTCTTCTTTCCTTTTCTTCTCTTCTTTTGTTTGGTGAGGCGGGCTCGAGGGCCACGTCTGTCTCATGTGTCTTTTCTTCTTCTTCTTTTGTGTGATGAGGCGGGCTCAAGGGCCACGTCTGCCTCATGTCTCTTCTTTTTTCTTCTTTTGTGGAGAGGCCGGTGCAAGGACCATGTGTGCCTCATGTCTCTTTTTCTTCTCTTCTTTCTGTGTGATGAGGCGGGCTCGAGGACCACGCCTGTCTCATGCGTGCCTTTTTCTTTATTCTGCTCTTCTTTTCTCACTAGTGCTTCCATGTTGGAGTGTATTTCTCTTAATGTGCCCCAGGTTGGGGTGTAGCTTCACTTGGTATGCATCCCCCCTCGAGGGGTGTGTTTTGCCTCTTTGCTTCTGTGCCCCCAGGCGGGGTGTATACTTCTTGGCTTCTATGTCCCAAGACCAGGGTGTGTTATTATTTTTTTTTCCTTTTAATGCCCCCTAGGCGGGGTGTAGCTCTCTTCAGATGCCCCCAAGTCGGAGGATGTTTCTTCTTCAGATACCCCTAAGCCAGGGTGGACTTCTCTTCATATGCCCCTGAGCCGGGACGTGTTCTTCATAGCTTCTAGGCCCTCGAGGTGAGGTATGCTTCTTCTTCATATGCCCCTGGTACGGGGGTGTATCTTTTGCTTCTTATGCCCCCCTGAGGCCGGGGTGTATCTCTTTACAGCTTCTGTGCCCCGGAAGCAGGGTATGTTGTTTCTTCAAATGCCGCTTGGGCGGAGTATATCTTTCTTCTTATGCTCCCAGATCGGGATGCATGTCTCTTCGTTTCTGTGCCCCGGATCAGGGTAGATGCTTCTGTTTCTTATGCGCCAGGGGCGTAGCGTATTTTTTGTGCCCCCTGAGCGGGGTGGATGCTCTACATGTGTCCCCGGGTCGGGGTGTAGCTTTGTCTCCCATGGGGGGGGTGTGTTGTTTCTTCAAAAGCCCTCGGACCAGGGTGTATTCGTCTCTTTCTTATACTCCCGAGGCGGGAGGAGTTCTCTTCATGTGCCCCCGTGGCGGGATGTGCTTCTTTCTTCAAGTGTCCCCAGGCCGGGGTGAATTCTTTTCTTCTTATGCCCCCCCATGGCGGGGTATGTCTTTTGCTTCAGGTGCCCCCATATCGAGGTGTATTTCCCCTTCAAATGCCCCTAAGCCGGGGTGCAGTTCTATTTCTTCTTACGTCCCCAGGTCGGGGCGGATTCACTTCTTCAAATGCCCCGAAGCCGGGGTGTAGCTTTTGCTTTGTGTGCCCCTCAGCTGGGGCGGATTCTCTTCATGTGCCCCTGGTAATGGGGTGTATTTCTCCTCTTCTTTTTTTTTTGCCTCCTATGCCCCCATAGCAGGATATATATCTTCTTCTCATCCCCCATGGCGGGGTATGTGCATGCTCTCTTCGGAAGTGGCGGCCGTGCTTGGCCTCATTGCTATAAAGCATTCCCCGCAGCGGGTAACTAGTCACCAAGCTACAATTGTGGCTCGCTGGGTCTTTTAACAGCCACTCGGGGGCCGTTTTGTATCGGATGGAGGCAGCATGAAGGAGGGACAGGCCGGGTCATTACACCACAGACTCGGAGCCTCCTAGAGTCGGGCAGGACGCCGTGTTTCTTCTTGCTCTTTTGGTTGGCGATGCTGGCCAAATTTCTTATTTTCTTTTTGCTTTCTTTCTTCTCTCTCTCTTTTTTTTCTCTTCTTCTTTTCTTTCTCTTTTTTTTTTGTCCCTTCTCATCTTCTCTTCTTTTTGTATGATTGACCAGGGTGGAGGTGCAGGAGAGCGCTCACCCCCTCAGGGAGGGGATGAGTGGTTCGCTCCACCGCATCAACCCCACAGCGGTAATCTTTGTTCAGCACGGGTCTCGACGGACGTGGTCGCACAACCCTCTCTTGCCAATTCCTTTTCTTCTTTTTTTTCTTCTCTCTCTTTTTTTTTTCTCTTCTTCTTTTCTTCTTTTCTTCTCTTTCTTCTTGAGGGAAATGGGGGCTTGATTTCCCCCTCCCTTCTCTGCTCTTTCTCTTCTTTTTTCTTTTTTTATAACAGCCCCCATGATTCATGGAAGTTGCATATGCTTCGAAGCAGCGTCCTCGAGGCCGCGAAGGCAGCTGCATCGAGTCTGGATTTTCTCCCCATAGGGCTGGCGAAGACAGCACCTGCAGTTCATCAAAGCAGGCAAACATCGTTTATTAGGGGGCCATGAGGCCCTGAATCCCGGCGAAGAGATGAAGGGTGGTTTGGTCCCACCGGGCGTGCCAGACTTGTGGACGCACTTTTCGTTTAACAGTTGTTATGTTCATTCGTCGGTTTATTAAGTGTGTGGACGTGCCAGTCACCGAAGTGACAATTTATTCGGGCTCCGAAGAGCCCATGGTGCGCTCGATCTGACTTCGTCAGTCGATTGTGTGGTTCGTGTCGGGACCAAAACCCGCCGCGCCATAAAGGTCACGGCGTCATTTACATCCCCCATACGAGGGAACACCCTTGATTAATCGCCGAGATTCCGGGCCTCATGGCCAAGAAATTAATTGCATGAAAGGTCTATTACGCGGCATTGAAATCCTCACACGAGGGCGAGAAGAAAACCATTCGCGGTCATGTCGGTCATGTGTTGACCATTTAATGTTCGGACGAATGTCCGGCTCGATAAAATCGCGGTTGTCGCGGGAAAACTGGAGCGTATGTATGCCAGTATATGGCAATTTATTGTTCAGAAGAACGGAAAACGTTCAGCTAAACCTCGGCTGGAGCGGTCGGAAACCGGTAAATCTGTTGGCCCGGTGCAAGAGCAAGCTGCGACCATACTGCGGTGGGCCCCCCGCGGTCGAAACAAGACTTGTATGAGCATCATTCATATTTCCGGTGCCAAGGGGGCGACGAGGGAATATCCCTTGAATCGGCTGAAAAGCCCTATGTCCGGAGAAGCGGGCGTTCTAAACGTGTCGGTCATTCAGGAGACCGTTTAATGTTCGGACGGGTGTCCGATATTGGGAATATCGTAATCGTCGCGGAAAGACCGAGAATGTATGTGTGCCGGGACACGGCAAGTTTTATTATTCCGAGGCACTGAAAACGTTCGATTGAATCTCGGCTATTATATCCGGAAACCCATGAATCTATTGGCCCGGTGCGAGATCGAGTCGGGACCATGCCGGGGGCGCCTCCCGTGATCCAAACGGGGCTCGCGTGGGCAGCGTTAATATTTCTGGTGTCGGAGGGCAACGGGGAAAAGTCCCGGGACTAGGCTTCGGAACTGAAAACGTGTTCGAGAGGAACAGGCTGTAGATCGGAGATATGAGCCAGACGATGACCATGATCGGGACGGGCCCGAGGTCTAAATATAGCCCACGGAGGTCTTATTGATATTCCCATGGGAGGAGTCCAGGGGTGGCGAGAGCCGTCTCGTTCTATTCCGATTCTGTCGGTCACTTGCGGACCTTTCCATGTTCGGGCAAGGGCTCGTATTGAGAGCGTGACGGGGGTGGACGCGACCCCGTACCAATGTATGCCAAGTTTACAGCAATTTCAATGAAAGAGCGGGAGCAAATCCCGATAGGAACGGGTTGGAATTGGTGAGCTATTGGCCCAGGGCAATGCCGGCTCACAACCATGTTGGGGTAGGAGCCACCGGCTATGAAAGTCGCTCACGGGCCTTTTCATGTTCGGACATGGGTCCGTATTAAGAACTCGACGGGAATCGACGTGAACCCGTTCAAATGTCTGCCGAACGTGCGGCAATTTCAGTAGCGGCTCGGAAGGAATCCGGCCGGAGAAACGAGTCTGGTTTAATCGGAATGTCAGCCCGAGGCGAAGTCAGGCTATGGCCATTTTGAGATGATTCCCTAGGCTCAGGCCTAACTCGTAGGGGCGGTATTGTTGTTCCTTCGGCACCGGGTCACGGGAGAGACGAGGCTGCGAAGCGGGTCTCATTGTTTTATTATTATTTAAGAAGTGTTATCATTACCATTTGTTAATTTATAGATACATTTGGGTGAATTCTTTATTATCGTTTATTCATTTCTTCTTATGATTTATTCATTTAATATTGTTATTATTAGGTTTATTATTATTTTTGTTCATTTGTATTATCATTCGTTTGCTTGGCATTTTTTTTTTGTTAAGTTTGTCGTTATTATTTATCCTGGGTTATCATTTATTTATCTATTTATCGTTGTTATTGTTTCTTTTAAACTTATTATCATTATTACTTATTTCATTATCATTCTTATTTATTTATCCACCTTATTGGGTTTATTATCATTTATTATTTTATTTAACATTATTGTTTTCTATTATTTCTCTATTTTCTTTTGAGTTTGTTGCTATTATCGTTATTTAAGCTCTGTATCATTATTTGTTTATTTATTATGTTTTCTTTTAGCTTATTATCCTTATTAATATCATTATTTTTTTTGGGTGTGCCGCTGAGGATTGGTGGGGTGTACCGCTGAGGGTTGGGAGTGTACCGCTGAGGGCCAATGGGGGTGTACCGCTGAGGGCCAAAGGGGGTGTCCCGCTGAGGGCCAAAGGGGCGTACCGCTGGGGGTTGGGAGTGTACCGCTGAGGGCCAAAGGGGGCATACCGCTGGGGGTTGAGAGTGTACCGCTGAGGGCCAAAGGGGGCGTACCGCTGGGGTCAAAAGGGTGTACCGTTGAAGGCCAATGGGGGTGTGCCGCTGAAAGCTGGGAAAAGTGTGCCGGTGAAAGGCTGTTGGAGTGAAGAGGTAGTGTGCCGGAGAGGAGGCTTCGAAGCGTGCCGTTGACGGCTGAGAGGAGTGTGCCGGCGAAGGAGTTGGATGAGCATGCCACTGAAAGATGATTAGAGTGCATCGTCGAAGGACCAATCAGGGCATAGTGGTGGAGGTTCAGTCGGTCTTCAATTATTTGTTTTAAGGCTTTTCTTTTCTTCTTAATTTGATTTTTTTTTTACGCAGTTTTATATAAACTTCTCCTTGGTTTTGTTCTGTTCGGCCTCTTTGCCATAAGTCAGAAGTTCGGTCGGCCGAGCTGTCAATCGGTCCAGCTCTTGTCGTGGTGCTGGCAGTGGCTTGATCAGTTGGAAGGTTTCATCATTAATTATTTTGCTCGTTTATTACTTCCTTTTACGTCCTTTAATATTTTGTTATTTTCTCACAAAAATTCGGCAGCATCTCCCTTTGACCCGGGGCGTAAGGGAGATAAAGGGAACGCGCCCACATGGAGTGGCGGAACCCGACAACTGGAGGTGGGCGCCCGGAGGCAGCAACACCTTTATAAAACCTCAGAAAACACGAAGGCAAACAACGGGCTAGGGCTTGGCCAAGATGTGTGCCGCTGGGGGCCTAGATGGTGTGCCGGCCAAGGGCCATTGGGTGTGCCGCTGAGGGTCAAAAAGGGTGTACCGTTGAGGGCCAATGGAAGTGTACCGCTGAGGGCCAATGGAGTGTGCCGCTGAGGGCCAATGGAGTGTGCCGCTGAGGGCCGAGAAAAGTGTACCGGGGATGTTGATTGGCTAGGCCGAAGGAAATCTTGGCAGGAGGAGGGAGAGAGGCTCAAGGGGTGTTGGGCCTAGGTGTCCAAAGAGAGAGGGAAGGGCGTCTCCCCTCAGGCAAATCGGAAGATGCGGCAGCGGGGAGGTGAAGGGGTAGCAGGCCCTCTTCCCTCTCTTCCTCTCCTCCCTCTTCTTCTCTTCTCCTTCCCCTCCTTTCCTTTTCCCTTCTTCTCTTTGCGTGGACGGCGGAGGATGGAACAGCAAAGGGGGGGGGGGGGCAGCCTCCCCTCCTCCTCTTCTCCTCTTCTTCACTTCTTCTTCTTCCCTTCGCACGGACGGCGGCGGACGGAGTAGCGAGGGGGAGCCTCCCCTCCTCTTCTTCTTCTCTTCTTCTCTTCACGCGGATGGCGATGGACGGAGTAGCCGGGGGGGGGGGGGCTCCCCTCCTCTTCTTCTTCTCTTCTTCTTTTCCTCTTCTTCTCTTCACACGGACGGCGATGGACGGAGTAGCCGGGGGGGGGGGGGGGGGGGGGGGGGGAGCCTCCCCTCCTCTTCTTCTTCTCTTCTTCTCTTCCTCTTCTTCTCTTCACGCGGACGGCGATGGACGGAGTAGCCGGGGGGGGGGGGGGGAGCCTCCCCTCCTCTTCTTCTTCTCTTCTTCTCTTCCTTCTCTTCTCTTTACGCGGACGGCGATGGACGGAGTGGCGAGGGGGAGCCTCCCCTCCTGTTCTTCTTCTCTCTGGGTGTGGGTGTATCTATTGCCCTCTTCTGTCCCTCTCTCCGTGCCCGTTTGCAGCGACGAAGAGGGGTCTTATACCCCCGCGACGGTGAGCGTCCAAAGGCCGGAACGATTCGACGGGTATTGAATGGGGGTTGACCCCATTGTCCTGGGTGGCAGGGGGATAGGCAGCGTGGCCCTCTCCCCAGGCGACACCTCGGACGGACCACTGCGCGCCAAGGATCCGTAGGGCATGGGCTCCGTTGAAGATGCTTCACGCTGTGCCGCTGGCGGGCTGAACAAGCGTGCCGCGGGGGAGCCAAAAGGGCGTACCGCTGGGGGCCCGAATGGGCGTGCCGCTGAAAGCCCATGGGGCGTGCCGTTGAGGCCAGGGGCTGTGCCGCTGAGGGGCCAAACGGGCGTGCCACTGAAGGCTTTGTGGGCGTGCCGCTGAATGGCCTGAAGGGTGTGCCGCTGAACACCCTGGGGGCCGTGCCGCTGAAGCCCAGGCTGGGCGTAGTGCTGAAGGCCCAAAGGGCGTGCCGCTGAAGGCGAAAGGACGTGCCACTGAAGGCTTAAGGGCGTGCCGCTGAAGGCCAAAGGGCTGTGCCGCTGAACACCCAGGGGGTGTGCCGCAGAAGCCCCTCCTGGGCGTGCCGCTGAAGGCCCAAGCTGGGCGTGCCGCTGAATGGCTGAGGAGTGTGTCGCTGAAGGCCAAAGGGCTGTGCCGCTGAACACCCAGGGGGTGTGCCGCTGAAGCCCCTCCTGGGGTGTGCCGCTGAGGCTTGACTTGGGCCCGTTTTGAGCATGTGTTATGATTCGTTTGATTTTCTTCGGGGGCCGCGGATTGTGAGCTTCCTGGGGGTTGGTTTCTCTTTGCTGTCGTGGCTCCGGGGACAGCTCCACGGTAGTGTGCATATGTGGGGGCGTCTGGATGACCAATCTCTCCGGGGGTTCTTCACTCGGCGCCGTTGTTGATGCTGGGTCGAGTAGGGTGTTTGGTGTGCAATTTTTTTGGTGTCCACAGGCTCCCTTCGAGAAGAAAAGGGGTGCAAAGACCCTTGAATCAAGCATAACAACAACAAAAAATGAATCAAAGAAAAGCCCCCGGGGAGGGGTGTTTCTATAGCCCACGACGAGTCGGGGCACGATGCAACCTTCGGAGAAACCAAGGTTAGAGTGATGTAGAGAAGAACTCGGACAGACGCGTTAGCATAGATAGAGAAAGAGAGGGGAGGATCATTCATCCGATTCATTGATTTAAGTATTCACACGCACGCACATACGTTGCCATTCCAAAAAAAATGGGAAGGGTTTAACATTTACATGGCGAGAGTACAGCCCCGGCACCATCACTTGATCGCCGTTCGCCGACAACAGAGACAGAAGACATTCTCGGTGCGATAACGGAGGAAGAAAATCAGAAGAGATCGCGTAGAGGGGGGAGGAGAATCGACTCATTTCATTGTCGCTCCCCCCCCCTCGCTTACATTTGACGGATAAGAGTTTCGAGGAAGAAAACTACGGAAAGCAGGAGAAGATCAACGCCCGCGCCCACCTGTTCCAGAAACAGAGTATCGCAGCGAAGAAGATGGCCGGCGGTCACTGCTCCCCAGAAACCTTCGCTCTCTGTACCTCAAGAGAAAAAGGAAAACCCTCTCCTCCCTCTTCTTTTTTTCTTCTTCTGATTCTTTTTTGATCTCCCTCTACGGCCTCTCGAAAACGATCAGAGGGCTGAAAGCCGATCCCCCAAAACAATCAGCCACCTTTTATTTCGAATAGCCATCTGTATATATACATGATCGAGCCCCAAGCCTCGTACGGCGTGAAGAACTGCGCGCCGGGAAAGGCTTCATGGGCCTTTGCGCACCGGAATAGCCAAGCCATGGATGGGTTTCAGCGCACCGGGATAGAGGGCATCAAGCTTGGGGCGCGCCGGTTTAGGGCGCGCCGGGCTAATGCTCCTCGTGGGCTTCGAGCCAGTTGATGAGCCCGGGGATGATTCCGGGGGTCACCGTGAACATTTATCTTGCCAATGCTCCTCGAAACTTCGACGAGATGTCTTGTAGAAGCTCCCCGGTTGACGTACGGCCATTCTCGAGGTTCCGAATAGCTTTATCTTGATCGTACGGGCTTTCTACCGGCACGGCCTTCGGCTCTACGCTCCATGCTGTTGGTCCGGCCTGGCTCGTACTCAGAGCTTTCTAGGAGGTTAGATAGCCGGGAGATAGTTCCGCCTGAGCCGGGCGATCATTCGGCCACTAATGGGCCCATCTTGACGGGAAGCCGTGCCCATGCCGGGCGATCGGGATCTTCCGCCGTCAGATCTTTCGATTCTCCGTTTCGGGAAGCCGGGGGGACTTCTTTATCCTCGGGAGAGCCTTTCATGAGGTGGGTAGCCACCGGGTAGACCGTCGACCTTGGTCGGACAACGGGTGTAGTGGATGCAGCACGACAAAGTCGATGCCGGTTCATTGGGCAGACTTGGTCGCACTGCCGGTTGGTTGACGAGTTTGTCTCGGCTCTCCTGAGGTGAAGTCCCCACGTCCATACGGAATGACTCGAGGCTTTGGCAGCTCGAGAGATCCTCGATGTGTTGATCTGCATCGGCTTCCGTGCTTCGGTGTGCCGGGTCATTCGTCTTTATTGGCTTGGTCGCCAATGATCATATTTTAGGTGCCAACAAATGCCCCCCAGACGTGGGTGTTGCGAGAAAGGCACAAGTGCGGCAAGACCCACGGATGAACTTCATCTGGACGGATCTCTTCTTCGGTTGACAGGAGCTCTGGATGGCCCTTAGTTCGGCACGGATGCTAATCCGGCGCCATTCCCATCTTAATACAGCATGGGATTAATACGGTGCACCCTTACCCTTTGTGGTTTTAATCCGGCGCGGCCTTTTCATCGGATTGGTTAATCCGGCGCGGTGATTCCCGGCGCGCCTTTGCTTAAAAGGGAAATTAATCCGGCGCGCTAAATAGCGCGCCGGTTTAACGGAGGGGGGCCTCCCCTATATAAGGCTTTCACCTTTGTTTTTTCTTCTTCATCTCCCATTCGCAAAAACTTTTTCTCTCTCTTCCCTCTCTTCGGCTCCGAGAGCGGCGATTTTCCTTCGGGTGAGTGGAGATGCTGTCCATTTGGGTTTCAAAACCCTTTCTTTGGGCCCTGGGAGGCTTCTAGCAGGGCTTGCCCTCGGAGCTGTTTCCCCGGGTGTTCCTCTGGCCTCGGTGTAATACCGATGGCTGCCTTTTAGGGACCGTTCCTCAGTGGACGCGTTCCCGCTTTTCTTTGGCAATTTCCTGTGCTGGGGAGACTCTGCCGAAATTTTGTCAGAAGTTCGCCTTTGATTAGCCATTTTCTGACTTTGTTTTTTATTTGGTATGCCTCTTTTTACAGCTATCATGGCCTCCAGTTCTTCTTCTCGTGCCGCAGTGACATGGGAGAATGTCAATTCCCTCGACTGGGGGCACGGCCAGGTGGCCATAGTTGCGGAGTCTTCGGATTCAGAGACGGACACTGTAGACATCGATCGTCTCCTTATCCTCGGGGGCGACTCTTTTCATTATGATAGAGAGGGCGTGACCAGGAAGGATTATCCCAAGGACAAGCACCTGATGTCCCTTCTTCAGCGCTTCAACCTTCAGGGGAAGCGGGATGTGTTCGCCGTCTGGAAGGTCGAGCAGGCCCTGCTGGTGGAGAGAGACAGCTTGGCCGAATGCGTAATGCGAGGAAGACCCATCTATCTCCCCGTGGAGGTCAGGAAGTGGAGCGTTGTGCTGGGGCTGCAAGACCTAGCTCCGGCAGACGGACTGTTGACCAGAGCTCCCGAATTTGTACCTGCTCGGTGGAATGACTCCGCGGGCAGAGTAGATCGGGAGAAGCCGATCTTTGGTCTATTCCTTGCCCCGTTGAGATGGGGATATAGAGATGAGTCATTCTTGCTGGATTGGTTGGCGATTCGCTTCAAGCACCAGATCTCCGTGGGGTGGTTTGCTGAGTTGAAAGCTACAGACGCCCACGCATTCAGGCCCGGAGCAGTGGAATTCACAGACTATGTGCTGCATCATTATGCTCCTCTTTTGACCAGAGCTGGTGTATATCACAGCGTGTACGCTTCAAGATATCGGTACCTGATTTCCCGAGGCTTGTGCTGTGGCATGATCGAGGTATTTTGTCCTGAATACATCACCTTCTATACTTCAGAGGGAGAGACCTCCTTAGACTTGTGGAGCCTATCTCAGCTCAGCGGCCTGCCCATTGATGGAGAGCCGTATGAAGAAGTTTGTTGGCCTGACTGGTTGAAGGACCAGACCGACGGTGACGGTCGGTATATGGCGGGCTACGCCTATCGATATCTAATGAAGGCGTATCGCACCCTCTTCCATTCGTCGCACGACACGAGAGAAGCTCGAAAGTCGGGCGAGAAGCGAAGAGTGCGGATGGGCGCTTGGCTTCAATATTTCTTCCAGGGGAAGAACAAGTATGAATATTTTCCTCCGATAGCACCGGTGGCCCAGAAGCGGAAGAATAGGGTACGACGCCAGGCCGCTTCGTCATCTTCTTCGAGAGGAGGGCAGGGGGAAAACCCAAACCCTACTGGTGTTGATGCAGTGACTCACTGTGCTGCATATTTGGTTTATTGGCTTTGTTCCTTTGCTCTCCCTCAGGGTGACGAGAGCGTGATCAGGGCGGAAGCCATATATCCAGCCTGTCTTATGGCTTGGGGTACCAAGCTGTCTCTTTGCCCAGTGGCCCTGTGCCTCATTTACAAGATGTTGGGAGACTTGCATAAGACGCGCCTCCCCAGAAGCCTTCGGACGGTTGGTCCGTTACATTTCTTTAATGCTTGGGTCTGCACCCTGTTCCCGGAGGCAGCTCCTCGGGCGTTACAAGCAGTTCCTCTGGTCCCGTGCATGATAGAGTTTGCAAGTGCCGAGCCATCATTGCTAGCGGAGCAACTCTATGCCATTCGGGGTAAATTGACCCGTCTTCCCGTGGACTCACCCGGGGTTCTTCATTTCTGGAGCTTAGCTGCTCACTCGAGCCCGTTGACGAACAGGACGAGGCAATGCAAGCTCTTTGAAATTGAGGAGTACATCCATCCGATTTCCCAGGCCAATTATACCAGGCCTATTCTGGAGCCGGAGTTGGTTGATTGGGCACTGGCCATCAGGCCTAGTGTCCTCGTATTTCGCAAGAGCGGCATTCTGTGGCTGGAGCCGTATTACCCGTTCCGTTTCAGTCGGAACTTTGGCTACGACCAGCAGATTCCACATTCCTCTTCGCAATTTGCATTGCCCAACAGGCACAGGGCCAGGCAAACGTCCAATGATGACACCCGGATATGGTGGGACTTTTTCCATCGTCGCGAAGATGTTTCTTTCCGGGTGCCCGCCCCCGCACGGTTCCCTCGCGTCACGCCTGAATACGTCAAGTGGTGGAACACGCGGACGGGATTTTACAGGACCTCCCGGAGAGAGTGCTGGGCCGTGGCGGAGCACAGGTTCTTAGCTTCCCAGCCGGAGCCAGTTCTTGATATTGACGCTTCTTATTTGAAGAAGTTGAAATCTTGGACTAATACGGACGTGAAGGCCTATCTAGAGGCCCGCAAGCTCGTAAAAGGCCGCAAGACGAAAGTTGAGCTGAAGTTGCCCCCGATCAACAAGGATGAT
The DNA here is from genome assembly GCA_022559845.1 of Amorphophallus konjac. Lineage (NCBI taxonomy): Eukaryota > Viridiplantae > Streptophyta > Magnoliopsida > Alismatales > Araceae > Amorphophallus > Amorphophallus konjac. The sequence continues at coordinate 329,558,091 of CM040122.1, read as the reverse complement.
TATGTGAAGACCCTTCGGGGTCTATGCCGGGTAAGCAGTGAGAGGGTGATTCTCCAGCAACTCCCTTTGCCAGTAGAGGAGCCCATCGCGGCCGTGGCCGACTGGCATCCCGAGGTGGACAGGTTGTATCCCTACCGGGCTTTCATTCGCAAAGAGGACAGGCGGGCTGACTTATATGCCAACACCCCCTGGTTGTTCGCACTCCTTCGGTCTCACGGCCTCTCGGTGGGTAGCCCCAGCGAAGCCATACTGGACCATCCTCTTCAGATCTCCTTCAAATATGCAGACAGGTGGGGGCTGGACCATCTGAGCCTGTATTATCTGCTGTCCTCCCGTGGCCATGAGGACCTGGCACTGCTGGCTGAGCCGTGTGAAAAGATCGGGGATCTATGCTGGCTTATTCGTGAGGCGGCTTCGAGGGACAAGACGCCATCGCTATTTTATTGGCCTCTCTTCCCCTTTTACACGGGATCGGCAAGTAAGTTCTATCTTTTCCTTCAGGCCCTTCGGCCAGCTTCTTCTTTTCATTGTGGTTGTGTCATTCTCACCCTTATGCGTATACAGTCCGACCGACTTCGGAGGAGACCCGGCACTTCAGGGAGCTGATCATAAAGGCCAAAAAGTCGGCATATTTTGAAGTTCCTGAGCCAGCCCCGACCACGACGCCACTACCTCCTGGAGATTCGAGGAAGAGGACTAGGTCCCAACTGCGAGAGGCCGTCGGGAAGGTGAAAGCGGCGGTGACCCGAGTGACACGGGCGCGTCGGAAGAAAGCCGCAGAGAAGGAATCGGCAACCATCCTTCCTTCTGTTGTATCTTTTGAAGAGTTTGAGGCTTCTCGCGTACAAGGGCTAGAGGCCGAAGGTAGGCTCTTCTTTTCTTCAGAGTGCATTAGCTTGTGTCGACCGCTTGGGGTGGCCCATGCTGACAGTTGCCGATAGAGTTGCCGCGGTCGTCGGACAGGAGGCGACGGTAGATGTAGCGGCTAGGGACGGGGCAGAGGAAGTCCCCGCTGCTCCCATAGAAAGGGATCTACCCTCTCCAACACCCCGGCGGGAGATGGAAGGTAATCTATAGTTTAGTTGCGATAGCAACGCAAATCTTCGTATCTTCAGCCGTCTTGACCCCTTTTTGCTGTGAATTGTAGTCGATATACAACCACCATTGGCGGCAAAGACCAGGGTCGAAAGGGGTAGACAGTCTTACCAATGGCGGCAAAGACCGGATAGGTAGCGACCTGTCTTGCCGATGGTGACAAGGGTCGAAAGGGGTAGATGGTATTGCCGATGATGACAAAAATCGAATAGGTAGCGACCTGTCTTTCCGATGGTGACAAGGGTCGAAAGGGGTAGACGGTCTTGCCGATGGTGACAGAAACTGGAAGGGTAGCGACCGATCTTGCCAATGATGACAAGGGTCGAAAGAGGTAGACGGTCTTGCCGGTGGTGACAAAAACTGGATAGGTAGCGACCGATCTTGCCGATGGTGACAAGGGTCAAAAGGGGTAGATGGTCTTGCCGATGGTGACAAGAATCGGATAGGTAGCGATCGATCTTGCCGATGGTGACAAGGGTCGAAAGGGGTAGACGGTCTTGCCGATGGTGACAAGAACCGGATAGGTAGCGACCGATCTTGCCGATGGTGACAAGGGTCGAAAGGGGTATAGACACTAGACGTGTATAAGTGGGATATCGGATGAAGACTCTCGCCCCGACCTCGGAAATGGCCTTTGGACGACGGATGGTTCATCACTATTCACCATTCATTTTTATTCACATTACTGACCTAAGCGCCCTTTCGGGTTTTCGCCGAAGCCAGCCCCCTCTTGCTTTTGCCCGCGCGCCCTTTCGGGTTTTCACGCGGCGGGGTACCCGATTTTGCCTGCGACGCCCTTTCGGGTTTTCGCCACAGCTAGGTTATAGCCATTTTTACACTTGACCTGATATAGGAGCAAGTCTGGCGGGGTATCTTTATTTTTAACCCTAATTTCTTTTCCTTCTTTTTTCTTTTTTTTTGTTTTTGAATTCGAGATTCAAAAGAACTGGACCGCGGGAACGCTGACCGTCCTTGTCGATGAGGACAAGGGTTGGTCTTAGGTTTATCTCGTCGACACTGGTTAAATGTCGAAGCAAGGACGTGGCTTATTAACAAGGATGTAGGATCCAAGTTCAAGAGTAGAGATCGACCGTTCTCGCCGATGATGGCGAGAGTCGAAAAGGGTTTATTCGTCGGCGCATGCTACTGCCGAAACAAGGATGGGGTTGTCAACAGGGACGTAAGGTCCAAGTTGAGGGTAGAGATCGACCGATCTCGTCGAGGATGACGGGGGTCGAAAAGGATTTATTCGTCGGCATATATCACTGCCGAAACAAGGATGGGGTTTGTCAACAGGGACGTAGGGTCCAAGTTGAGGGTAGAGATCGACTGATCTCGCCGATGATGACGAGGGTCGAAAAGGATTTGTTAAATGATTTCCGGCGGGACTTTGATGACTGTCCCTTTCGGAGCTTTATTGGGTGGAGAATAGGAGAGGCATTTGGAAAATTACCACTTTACCGACTCAGGCGCCCTTTCGGGTTTTCGCCGAAGCCAGCCCCCTCTTGCTTTTGCCCACGCGCCCTTTCGAGTTTTCACGTGGCAGGGTACCCGATTTTACCTGCGACGCCCTTTCGGGTTTTCGCCACAGCTGGGTTACGGCCATTTTTACACTTGTCCCGATATGGGAGCAAGTCCGGCGGGGTATCTCTATTTTTAACCCCATTTTTATTTTGACTTCTTTCTTTTCTTCCTTTTTTGTTATTCGGAATGCGAGCCGAGAGAGGGTAGCTTGATCAGGGCGAAATGCCGCTAACCAAGGAAAGGTAGCTTGATTAGGGCGGAGAGCCGCTAGCCAAGGAGAGGGTAGCTCGATCAGGGCAGAGTGCCACTGACCGATGAAAAGTAGTTTGATCAGGGCGGAGTGCCGCTAACCAAGGAAAAGTAGCTTGATTAGGGCGGAATGCCGCTAACCAAGGAAAAGTAGCTCGATTAGGGCGGAGTGCCGCTAACCAAGGAAAAGTAGCTTGATTAGGGCGGAATGCTGCTAATCAAGGAGAAGTAGCTCGATTAGGGCGGAGTGCCACTGAACCAAGGGAGAAGGTAGCTTGATTAGGGCGGAATGCTATTAAACCAAGGAGAAGGTAGCTCGGTTAGGGCGGAGTGCCACTGAACCAAGGAAAAGCAGCTCGATTAGGTGGGAATGTCGCTAATCAAGGAAAAGTAGCTCGATTAGGGCGGAATGCTGCTAACCAAGGAAAAGGTAGCTTGGTTAGGGCGGAGTGCCACTAGACCAAGGAAAGGGTAGCTTGGTTAGGGCGAAATGCCGCTAACCAAGGGGAAGGTAGCTCGGTTAGGGCGGAATGCCGCTAACCAAGGGGAAGGTAGCTCGGTTAGGGCGGAGTGCCACTAGACCAAGGAAAGGGTAGCTCGGTTAGGGCGGAATGCCGCTAACCAAGGAAAGGGTGTTTCGACTGATCACTCGGGGTGTGTCGGATGCGCCGCATGATACAGCTTAATGTGTTTTCCGTTGAGGGGAGAGAACTGGATGACTCCTTTGTGGTCTACAAGGATGTAGGCACCCCCTTCATATACTCGGCGGATGATATACGGTCCGACCCAGTTTTCGACCAGCTTCCCTTTGGGGTTAGAGGCCATCACTTCTCTTCTTTTGACCATCACCAGGTCTCCTTTCTTGAACTCTCGACCCTTGACTAACTTGTCAAAAGCACGGGCCATGCGAGCTTGGTAGAGTTGGATGTTTTGTTGCGCCTGGAGGCATTTTCCTTCGAGCTCAGCGAGCTCTTCCAATCTTCTTTCTGCATTGGTCTGCTCACCACTGACTAATCCGTGCTGGATGGCAACTCGCAATGAAGGAACTTCAAGTTCAATCGGCACTACAGCTTCCGACCCATAGACAAGGGAGAAAGGTGAACAGCCGGTTGGGGTCTTGTAGATAGTACGATAAGCCCAAAGTGCTTCGTACATCCTTTCTTCCCAATCCTTTTTGTTAGACTTGACAGTCTTTGCCAATAGTGTGCACAAGGTCTTGTTAAAGGCCTCTGCCAGTCCATTGGCTTGAGGGTTGTAGGGGGACGATGTCCTCCAGTCAATTTTGTATTTGTCGGCTAGCCGGTAAACCTTCTGATTTCTGAAATGGCTGCCATTATCAGAGATGATTCGGCTGGGGATCCCGAACCGAAATATTACATTCTGCCGGAAGAATCTTGCAACTAGTTCTCCGGTCACATCTCTTAGTGCTACTGCCTCCGCCCATCTGGAGAAATAGTCTGTAGCTGCTAAGATGTATCTACATCCTGATGAAGATGCTGGTAGTGGCCCTACCACGTCCGTGCCCCACTGAGCAAACGGACAACTTGGCAGAGTGGGATGCAGTGGCACTGGAGGTCTCCTCGCCACACTAGCGTGTTCTTGACATTTCTGACAAGCTTTGGCAAACTTGCAGCAATCATCAAATATAGTGGGCCAATAATAACCCAGCTTCTTTATCTCAATTTTCATTTTCGGGCCAGCCTGGTGTGCTCCAACTGATCCTGTATGAACTTCTTGCATCACCTGTCCCGCCTCTGCTGAAGACAAGCAACGGAGCAGGACTTTCCTTCGGGCATCTGCCGTAATTCGGAACAAGGTCCCGCTTCTCATCTCGTAAGAATCCTTTATCCTCAGGAGCTTCATTCTCTGTTCCTTTTCTTTTGGAAGTTGCTGGTGTTGAAACCAGCGTAGGAGATGCTCTCGCCAGTCGGGCTGCTGAACCCCTTCGATGACTGCTACTTCCATCTCTCGTTCGTCGGCCAGAACCTCTGTTACGCTAGGGACCGGTCGGCGGTTGATCACTGTTATATTCAGGCTTGTGTCTGGCGGGACCGCCAATGAACTGGCCAGCTTAGCGAGGGCGTCTGCCTGAGCATTCCGGCCTTGATTGATATGCTTGATGCTGATGAAGTAAAATCTTGACATCAGGCGAGTTGCCAACTGGTGATAGGGGAGGAGCTCTTGCTTTCGCACCTCGAACTCTCCCTCCAGCTATTTTATAACTAGCATGGAGTCTCCGAATGCTTCCAGCATCTGAATTTCCATGGACAGAGCAATCTGCAACCCGATTATCAGGGCTTTATATTCTGCTTCATTGTTTGTGCATTGTTTGTTTATGGAACAGGATGTGTGCACCACTTCTCCTTCCGGGGATTTCAGGACTATACCTGCCCCTGCTCTGACCCTGGATGACCCGGTAGCAGAGGTGTCAATTCTGGAAGCGCCATCAAAGTATAGCTGCCATAAGGAAGGCTGTACTTGGGCGGCTTCTAGGGTCTCATCCTCGGGGAGTTCCGGTTCCCACGGGCTTTCCCCGGGCACTGGGTGCTCAGCGAAGAAGTCTGCAATAGCTTGACCTTTGATGGCCTTGCGCGGTACGTAGGAGACATCAAACTCCATAAGGATTACCGCCCACTTGCCTAGGCGGCCTTTGAGTGCCGGCTGGGACATAATATACTTCAGGGGATCCTCCTTGGACACCAAGCTGATTTCATGCGACAACATATAATGCCGGAGCTTTTTGACTGCGAAGACTAATGTCAGGCAGATCTTCTCAATATAAGTATATTTCTCTTCAGTTCTGACCAGTCTCCGACTGAGGTAATAGAGGGCTTGTTCTTTCCCTTCTTCATTATTCTGGGCTAGCATTGCCCCCAGAGAATTGTGTGTAGCTGCTATATACAGTATCAACGGCCGTCCTTTCACCGGTGCGCCCAATACTGGAGGAGTCTTCAGATAGTCTTTTAGCTTGTCGAAGGCTGTCTGGCAATCTTCATCCCAATAAAAGGGAACATCTTTCATCATCAACTTGTGAAAAGGCTGGCATCGCCCTGACAAATTGGAAATGAACCGCCGGATATAAGCCAGGCGGCCCTGTAGTGACCTCAGCTCGGAGATGTTCCTAGGTGGAGGTAACTCCTGAATCGCCTTGATCTTTGTGGGGTCTATCTCGATTCCCCGATATCGGACGATGAAGCCCAAGAATTTTTCGCTCGACACTCCGAACGCACATTTCATAGGATTCATTTTTAGTTCATGCTGCCTCAGCCTCTGAAAAACAATCCGGAGGTCTTGCAGGTGATCTTCTTTTCTTCTGGTTTTGACCACCAGGTCATCTATGTAGCACTCGACCTTGTGGTAGAGCAATTCATCAAAAATTTTGGTCATTGCGCGCTGATAGGTTGCGCCAGCATTCTTCAGTCCGAATGGCATTCTCTTGTAATGATAAATGCCTTTAGGAGTTCGGAAAGCAGTATGGACCCGGTCATGCTCCGCAATCCAAATCTGATTGTAGCCGGAAGACCCATCCATGAATGACAGGGCTTCATGGCCGGTTGTAGCATCGATCATGACCTCGGTTATTGGCACCGGAAAGTCATCTTTAGGGCAGGCTTTATTTAGATCTCAGAAGTCAACACAAATCCGGATCTGTCCATTCTTCTTTTTCACAGGGACGATGTTCGCCAGCCATGTGGTGTACTGATTTTCTTCAACAAATCCCACATCAATGAGCTTGTCAACTTCAGCACAGATTCGGGTGATGAGCTCCGGCCTCATATGCCGCGGTGGTTGCTTCACCGGCTCGGCTTCGGGGCTGATTGTTAGCTCGTGTTGTGAGACAGCAGGGTTTAGACCTGGCATCTCTTTATAAGTCCAGGCGAAGCAATCCCGGTATTCTAGCAGCAGCTGGATGTACAGCTCCCGTTCTTCTGGGGATAGTTGGGCACTGAGGAGGGTAGGCCTAGGGTCCTTCTCATTTCCCAGGTTGACTTCTATCAGTTCATCGACTGTGGCTTGGCCTCCGTCTTCTATCTCTGGAGGTGCCGGTTGGAGGTCAACGAAGTCTGGAATACCATCTCGAGGGTCGAGTACTTCGACTTCCTCGTCAGACACCGCCAGCGCTTCATGGGGTCCTCTTGCTGCTTGCGCTAGCGACTGTGTGGATGGATCTATGGACACATCCGTTGCCGTTGCAGCTCCCGAGGGTGAGAGAATAGCTTCAGTGCTTGTAGATGAGGTTGCAGCCATGACAGGCCAGTAGTTGTTTGCCGCCGGACTCAGACAGCATATTGGATTTGTAGCAGAAGTTGAAGGAGTCTCGCCTTCTGGGACAGTTGTATCTTCCGCAGAAGTGGCTTTTTCTTTTCTGGTAGCTGGCTCCCCTTGATTGGAGTTGACCAAGGCCTCCCTGATTGGCAGACAGGGTGCTGAAGTTGTCATTAGTAGGACCCCTGTAGGGGGAGAGACTCCTACTTCTCGAATGTCTTCGGCTCCGCTGCTGCTAGCCGTATCAAATTCGGCTTGAAAGGCCGCTTCCTCAGGACGGACCTGCTCCCAGCATCGGCAGGAGATCAAGGTCTCCATTTGTTGATTCTGGGATAGAGCCAATTCAGCATGTTCGGCTTCCGCCGGATATTCATCAAAGGTTGCCCCCAGAGGGCTATCTTCAGTTGGATAGAAGGCGGAGATGGTATCCACCTCGTACCGCCCACTGTAATAGTAGTCTTCCAGGGTGAAGCCCAGACCCGGATGTTGAGAGACACGTCTCATTTCTTTATTCAGATTTGCAGGATACCACATCTTCTGGAAAGCTTCCTTGCGTTTTTGAGATTGATCGGGAGGGATGTGTTGCTTTTGAAACATCCTGGCCGTTCGATCAGTTGTAAATGCCAGGCCCTGAACAGGAACCCGCGGGTTGGCTAGATCCTCAGGGAGGCTGCAGTCTGTGTCCTCCTGAGTGGGATGCTCCTCAGCTGTATAGAACAAGCTGCTGGGCCCATCTTCTTGTGTCACCTCCCAGGCTTTGAAAGGTTCGACAGTGGGATCATTGAGGCCGGAGACTGGCTTGGTGAGGCTGGCCGGGACTCCGATGCGGTCGTGCTGTCGATCAACATACACTTCCTTAGCTTTGGGGTATAATGCTGGGGGTGTCACCCTGCCGACATTTCCAGAAGCCGTGATGTGGGAAACCACCTTCGGCTTGACATATCCGCGCGGCGGTGGTGGATACCAACCGTCACCCGATTTGTTCTTCGATGCCCCTACGGGGGCTCCATCTTCAGAAACCTTCCGGGGAGACCCCGTATATAGGTTGGCGTCCACCAAGTGACATTCAAACACCTCGAATGGGTGGATGTCAGCAAATATCCTCTCCTCCTTCCCCTGGAGGCTGTATTTGATACATTGGTGGAGCGTGGAGGGCACCACCATATTTTCATGCAGCCATGGGCGGCCGAGGAGTGCTTTGTAGGAGGTGCGAGAGTCAATGATATGAAACTGCACCGTTGTAGTGAAATCTGCCAGGGTCAGTGTGAACTCTGCCACTCCCATAGATACTTCACACTTTTGGTTGAAGCCAGCGATACGCATATCCCTGACTTTCTCGAGATGCACATTAAAGTGGTACCTCTCGTATATTCTATATGGCAGGATGTTGACTGCTGCACCAGGATCGACCAGAATCTGGTTTAGTTCTCTTCCGTTCAGGTGCCCTTTCATATATAGCTGCCTGTTGTGACTGGCAGTAGGTAGTAGCATGTCTTCTGGAGAGAAGGTCATACTGGCTTCTGGTATAGCCTCGGCTATGCAGGTCTCAAAATGAGCAGGCGTCTGCAGAGCAGTGATGATCGCATGTCGAGTCTCTTCACTTAAAGAGAGAATTTCCCAGATCGTAAATCGAGCAGGGAGCTTCTTGAGCAACTTCATTATTCGGCTTCCAGCCCGGACATTGGAGAGCTTCATCTCTTCAGCCCATCTGGGCTTGGAAAGGTTTTGATTCGCGGGCCCTGACGGACCTGCTTCACCTTCCTCGGACTCGGCACCCTCTGGACTGGCATCGGCTGTCGGGTCTTCTTTATTAGCTGCTGTAGGGGAAGCCCCATCTGCATTTGCATCCTCAGTGGATTGCGCTGGCTGCGGGTGAATGACCCCGGGCGTAGGGTTAGCCTCCTGACAAGGCTGCTTCCCCTTTGACATCTTCATGAATTCAAGGAATGAAGGGAGTGTCTTGCCCCCAGTCTTGTTGTATAGACCTGACGGAGGAGGGATTTGGACTCCCTTAACTTCCGGCGGAGGTGTCTTGTAGGGTTGCTCCCCTCTGAACATAATGTTGTGATTGGGTGGCGGCTGGCGCCCCCATTTCCAGCTTGACTGAGTGGCATGTGTAGCAGTTGCGGCCTCGGCCTTGCCTCCCCCAGTATGGGGTGTGAAGCAAATTTCTTCTTCTTCCTCTTCTCTGAGTAGGTTGAAGAGTGCTGACAGGGTATTGCAGGAGACGACCTGTGTTTTATGGGCCCCAGCGGCCTTTCTTTTCTTTTTCTTTTGCTTTTTCTTCTTTTTGGTTTCTGCAGGTGCTTGCCCCCAGAACAGGTTGTTCTCTTGAGGTGGCGCTGCTTCAGCTTCCTCCCCTTGCTTGAGTGAGAGTTGCTCTAGCTCTTGCCATGGGACATGGTCCCGTACCAGCAGAGGTTTCAGTTCGGGCTGTACATATTCATCTAGCCCTTCAATTAAGTGTTGCAGTCGAAGGACCCCAGGATTGGTTTCCTTGATTACTGGCAGCGGAGTTTGTCTCCTCCTGTTGGGTGTATGTATTCTGACAGCTGTAGGTGGAGTGACCCATACGGGTGCTACCACTGGCGGAGCAGGCCGGGGTGTAATGCCACGGATATGTGCCCCCTCTTTTGGGCGGGGTGCCCTCTTCTTCTTGTGCTTCACAGGGATTTGCCGCCACCCCTGCTGCTCCTTCACGGGCTCCAGGAAATGGATTTCGTAGGTGCTCCGTGTGCTTGCTTCAGAGATCTCCTCAGGTAATGCCTGGTAGAGTGAGATCATGTTGACTGCTGCCCTCCTAAAAGGGGCTTCATGTGGCTGAGGGGGGTCTACTTTGTACTCTCCCAGCTCTATCTCATTTTTCTTCACCATCCCTTCGATGACGTCTTTGAAAACATAGCAGTCTTCGATTGGATGTCCCAACATCTGGTGGTAGGGGTAGAATCTTGGACTGTCTTTTCTTTTTAGGTCCTCCGGCCTCCTTGGTTCAGGCAGAGTGATCATGTTGTATTCTGTTACCCAGTCGAACAGGACTCGGGTCTTGTCTTTTGGAAAGGAATAAGCTTTCTTCATTTTGTCCCTCAGCGAAGGACCTTCTTTATCATCTGGAGCTTTCGCAGGTTGCGGGGGAGCCGCTTTCTTGCCTTTCTCCTTCTGTTGCTCGAACGCCTTGATATCAAGCGCATTCGCTTCTTTAGGTGTGGGGCGCCGTTCTGCCGCCTTGCTTTTCTGGGCTATGCTGGCAGTTGACGTCGGGACAGGCTTGGCTAGAAAAGCTTCCACCTCAGCTACCACATTATTCAGCCGGTCGAACGACCGTATTTCCATACCAATCATCTTTTCCAGGACCTCCCTCCTGAGATTTTGCTTACATATTTGCACAGCGTCCTCCTGATGCGGGGGCCGCTTACATCTCATTCTGAGGTTCCTCCACCTCTTGATGTAGTCAAGGGCTGTCTCATCTGCCCTTTGTTTTGTTGAATAGAGCTCGGCCACTGTGACCTCCCTCTCTGTGACATGGAATCTTTCTCTGAACTTCCTTTGCATATCTGACCAGTCATTAATTGACCCGGCCGAGAGATTGGAATACCATTCGAAAGCGAGCCCCGTCAGCGAGGACCCGAAGAATTTCAGCAGGTATGACTCGTCGGTGGCCAGATCACCCATAACGGTCATATAATATGCAATATGCTCTTTTGGGGAACCTTTCCCGTTGAATTTGTCAAATTTGGGCGGCTTGTTGACTCCCGGGGGTGTAGATCTCTTTTAAAATCCATCTTAAGGAATATCAATAAAAAAATGATAACAATAATAAGCATGAGCACGAGGTGCTAAGGGGAGTGTGTGATCGCCAGAGACACGAACGCCTCAAAAGATATAACAATTAATGAAGGGGAGAGATCGCGAAGAATACCTTGAAAGTGCGGGGATGTGAGTACTCCTTTTCTTTTCAAGATCGGCCGGCCGACGAAGAGAGTCTTCAATCAATTACCCTTGTAAGAAAGACAACAACACCAATAAAGATATGCATTAGAACATGGTGTGTAGCATCAAATCCTAAATAAAGATGAGCATGAAATCATGGTGAAGAACACACCTTAAGGGTGGTTGCCCTTAAACCCTTATGCAAAAAGGGTGTGGGAGATGAATGAATGCATGAAGATGCAAAAATATGAATAGGAAAAGGGGAAAGAGTGCAAGAGTGCACTAAGGGGAGATCTCAATGTGATTGAGTATGAAAAAAAAATCAATATAATAATAATGATGCATGCACTATGAACTAATGAAAATAAGAGAAAAGGGGGAGATAGAATAAAAATCTGATTGTGCTCTTTGGTTTTGATGCTTGATGGGGAGAAAATCTTCAAAAAGGATGAAGATGTTGGTGTAGAAATCCTCCTTAGCCAAAAGCCTTCCTTCGGTTCCTGTAGAAAAGAAAGAAGAAAACAGAAAAAGAGAAAGAACAGAAGAAGATAATCGAAAGAAGAAGGAGAAAGAAGAAGAATAGAAGAAGAAGAAGAAGAAGAAGAAGGGGAAGGTGAAGAAAAACGAGAAGAAGAATACAGAAGATAGAAGAGGAAGAATTAAAAAAAAACACACACAGAAGAAGAACGGAGGGAGGGAGAAAAGGATCGACAGGGGGCCCGAAGAGAAGAGGATCCAACCTCAGAGCTACAGGCGCTCTATTAAATAGAATCCAATCAAAAGATGGAAGGATAAGAACGGGCAAGAGCCAAGGGGGAAAGATAAGAATGGGCAAGAGCCCAAACGAAGCAGGGATCCTGTGGGGAAAGGCCACGTTCGTTCGGAGCACAAAAGTGAAACACGACCTGGCTCAGGGCGTCAATTCAAGAATTGACGACCTCCCGAAGGGCGTCTTTTAAAAACACGCCCTGCACAAGGGCGTTAACTCCTGGATCATTTTTAGAAATGAAATTGAAACACGTCTGAGTCAAAGGCGTTAATTAAAAAACGCCTTAACAAAGGACGTTAATTAAAAAATTTGAAATAGGGCCATTTTTCATTTCTCAATATTATTTTCCCATTTTTTAGGTGGAGGTGCATCTCGTCGCCCTGATTCCAACGACTATTTTTGTGAATTTTTCTGACACCCGGAAGGCCACCAAATCACCTCTGGAAGGGGTTAAAAATAATATTAAAATAATCCATTTGAAAGACACGACCGTGAGTAAGGCGTGACTTAATTTTTTTGATTTTTTATTCTTTTCACATTCAAAGTAACGCCCATGGTTAAGTCGTTAATTCCCAAAAAAATCCGAAAAATTCCCAGAAAAATCCAGAAAAATGGAAATTTGAAAGAATGGACGCCCTCCAGTATAGTCGTCAATTTTTTAAGAAACGCCCATGTATAAGTCGTTATTTAAAAGACGCCCCACGTCAAGTCGTTATTTCTGAAAAATAGAGAAAAATGCCCAAAAAATCCAGAAAAATCCAGAAAAATAGGGAAAAATAGGAAAAGAGAGAAAAAAGGGAGAAATCCAAGAAAAGTGGGGAAAATCACTCAAACAAAGCTAATTTAAGGGTCAAATTGGGGTATTACAAGGTAAAATGAGATATACTCACAGTAACGTCAATTTTGGCGTGTCTACAGCTGCCCCGCCTTGGCGTCTGCTTTGCAAGGGAGCAGAGCAAACTGAAAAGTAGATGCCAAGGTGTGATGAGACACGCAATCAACATCACTTGATGAGAATTGAAATCAGAAGTACGAGATGAAGCAATCTCGGGAAATCCAACGAAATCAACAATGTTTGGATAAAATGGGGAGATGTGCACGAGGGCACGAAGGAGAATGATCAACTTCCAGCGCGGTGGAAGTACCTCAGGTCACAAACCTGTAGGTTTCACCATTGGGGAGCGGTTACCAGCTAATGTGGACGTGCTGCAGCCAAGGTGGATCAAAGGGAAAAGGATTAAAATAAGATGATAGCAATCCAAACAAGGGGCTTTCGAGAAAATGACCCAAAACAGCGTCAAAACGAACTGAGGACTCAATTCGGCATGGAATATCTCATATCTGGAAATAGGATCAAATTTAACCCTCAAAATCAGCTTATCAGAATGATTTTTCAACAATTGTTTCAAATTCCTACATGAATGCATGCTGGGTTTAAAGGGAAAATAACAAATGAAGATATAATATAATCAAGGATAATATTGCTAAACTGCCCAGACTGAGTCAAGAAACCAATTCTGCGAGCCGATACTAAGCCGAAGCCCGTTTATCCACGCACCAACTCGTAAAAAGGGAACCATCGTCCCCAGCCTTGGACGGCTCAACGGCCTATCCGTGTGACTAAGACTTCTCTGGAATCATCATTGTTTTTGATGAAGGGGAACTCAAATCCCAGATTTACCAAAGCCACAAGGTCCTTGATATAATCTAGTAACATATGTAACATATAGTAGAATGCATACAGGGAGATGGTGATATCAATAAGCATGGGAACTGAGAAATGAGCTGCAAGCACCGTGGGGCTTGGATGATGATGCCCAGTCGGCGGGACCAAGAGCCTCTTCCTGCGCTCAAAAATTTATCAGCCAAGATATAACAAGCAATGAATAAGGCATTTAATCATAGCATGTATAGCATGAATCAAAGCATCAATCATAGCATATATCATGAACAGCATAAGTCAAATCATGGCATAGCAAAGCATCATTATTTGTTGTTTGTCATGAGGATGACAATTTGGCTAATCAAGATTGGAGTTAAATAATCAGGATCTGATAATGCCCATCGGCGGAGTAATCAGATGAAACGAGCAGGAGTTGATTGAAAGATTTGGAGATGAATAATCATGAGATATGATAATCAGAATGATATAGGGAGATGATGCCCCTGGGTGGCATGTCATGAGAATATTGGGAAGAATCAATAGATTGATAGCAATAAGTGGAGATAGGACCCATCCCGTGCTTTTGGTCTCTGCAAAGCTGTTCCTGCAAAACACCATCAGAAAACACAATGCAAATTTTTGGATTTTGGAAATATGCAAATTTTTATGAGTTTTGAAATATGCAAATTTTTATGGGTTTTTGAAAATATTTGAATTTTTATGGAGATTTTTGGAAAATATTTTGAATTTTTGTTGGGATTTTGATCGGGAAATATTCAATTTTTTTTGGATTTTGGCTTAGACATTGTTAATGCAGCATCAAAGGGTTATTTTGAACCACTGGCTAGGGGTCCTTGTTCCTTCCCTTTTTGCTAAAAACTGCCCAAAGCCGGCGTGCATTGAAAGTGGCGTCCTATAACCAACCGTCTCTGATCAACGGTGCCCCTACTAAGGCCATACCCGAGAAACATTCGGTCTTGGAGGGAGAAGAGAAGAATAATTGGAGATAAGCTTAATGCAGGATGGGAAATGTCAGGATTTGAATTCCTTCCAAGGTTTTAACCCTCAAAGAGGTAGTCTGTTGCGCTGGGGTTTTATGCCTTTGATTTTTAGACCCCTGACATGCATACGACCAGGGTTTTCCCTGCGGGGACTTTGCCACTCTTGTCATGCCATGATTCATAATTCAATTATCGAAAGTTCGACTTGATTCTTAATTGCCCTTTGTGGCGAGATGTATCATGAAATTCATATTGATTTTGGGTCAAGACTGCCCCTATTTGAGACTCCTCTCGTATTGGGATTTACCAAAGTTGGTTATCTTATCCGTCAACCTCTTGCACCTGCATTCGGCCGAGTAAAGAAGAGAAAAGACTTTCGGAAACTCATGGCATGGCCAAGGTAGCAACGATGTTTAAACAAAGGAGCCGGCTAAGGACGCCGTGAAGTGTGTGAAATGCCTAGCTAAGGGTTGCTCTTAAACAAGCAGGGAGAGAATGTTGAATTCCCAGTGCGGGTTCTTTATCAACCAAAGTGCTGCCAAAGCAAGTCTAAAGACTCTTTTTGAAAATGATGTAATTAAACAAAAGCCTAAGATAAAGGTCTAAAACACAACTCTTAGTCTTGTTAAGAAGCACTTTATTTTGAAAATCACGCGTGAAGTAAGGAGGCAATGATATCATGCAAATGCAAACTTACGCCAGTATATTACCTTGCAACCTTCATAGAAGCAGCTGCTGCTGGAGGTGATCATCATGGGATTTGTCCTCTTTTGCAGAAAAAAGATTGGAAGCAAAGGATTGAAAGTGGCTTAATCAAGACGGAATGGTGCCCAGACCAGACTCAGACGAAATAAGGAGAAAAGGAAGAGAGGCGAGGGCTAGAACTCCCTCACTAAGGTGCGGAGACCCTGATCACATGGAACAGTCTACAGAAGAAGCGGAAAATCAAGAAGAGGGGTGAGGACTAAAGCCTCGGAAACAATGGGAGAAGGGGCAAATGCCCAAAGCAGTGGATGTGGAAGAAGTTGGGTCGGACCCAGAATCAGGATGAATTGGAAGAAGAAATTGGTAGATAGAAAGAGGCGGATCCGGAGGGTCCGGAGGTAAAGGAGGAGAATCGTGATAGGAGGAATCATCCGGAGGCTCCGGAGGGATAACGAAAGAAGGGACGCGATGTCCTGGGAAGAAATAAAGAAAAAGATGATGAAAAAGGAGGAAGAAAATGAAGGATGTGATATCCCTGAGGAGCAGAAAGATGAATCGAAAGAAAGATGGAGGGTCCGGAGGTTCCGGAGGAAGAGGTTGGAAAGGGGCGCGATGCCCAGGGAGAGAAAAATCCGGAGGTTCCGGAGGAATGAAATCAGAAAGGAGAAGGTGGAAAGGGGCGTCGTGCCCGAGAGAAAAGTCCGGAGGTTCCGAAGGAAGCAAATAAAGAAGGTGGAGAGGGGCGTCGTGCCCAAAGGGAAAATCTGGAGGTTCCGGAGGAATAAGGTGGAAAGGGGCGCGATGCCCTGGGAGAAAGTCCGGAGGTTCCGGAGGAATAAGGTGGAAAGGGGCGCGATGCCCTGGGAGAAAGTCCGGAGGTTCCGGAGGAATAGAATCAGAAAGGGCGAGATGCCCAAAGAGGAGGGATAAAATTCCTGGAGGTTCCAGGGAAATGGCAGGAAGGGGGACGCGATGCCCCAAGGGGAGTGGATAAAAGGATGAATATGAATAAGATGGGAAATGCGGAATATCCGGCGGTGCCGGAAGGTGAGGAAGATACGGGTTTGGAAACCCGGGAAGCAGGAGGTGCAAATGCATGTAATGGGATGGATGCGATGAATGCATGAAATGCAAAGAATATGAAGAATGTGAAGGGCGAGAGGATGTGATCCTCCTCCTAACCCTGGGAATGGCCCATGAAGAAAAAGTGATAGAGATGGATGAATAGAAAGTGGAGCAAATAAGGGATGGCCCCTTAGCATTAAGGTAACTGCCCCTCCATGGCAGTGAACATGTACGGCCGATTGGCCCAATAAAGGAAGCTTCAATAAATGACAACCCCTTTGGAAAGCGAAGATCAATAAAGTGAGGGAGTCGTAGAGTTGGAACGGGAAGCATCATGTTGCCTATTGAATGTGGTGTATATGGAATGTTGAGCAAAATGGGCATTCGCCCCTTGTAAGGAATAATGAATTCTGGATTGGAAAGTTTGAACAAGGGGTGCCCTGCCCGGCCCTTAGACGGCATCAACGCTCGGCATGGCGGCGACTTGACTTCTTCGGCCGTGATTGGCACAATAACCCGGATTGGCATTCGGCAAATGAATTCTTGAATCTTGAATGGCACAGTCGTGGCCAAAGTCTTCTTGCCCGGCTCTTGCTTATCTTCGGCACAAATAGCTGCAGAAGCACGCCCCTTCCGAGTAACAAAGGGAGGTGAGGCGGAGGCAGAAGGCTCCGTGGATGGTGGAGTTATAATGGAAGGTGTTGGCGTAAGTGGAGGCGGAGGTTCAAACACATCGAGTTTCTCCCTTTGCTTGCAAGCGGTCGGGATTGGCTCGGGTGCAAAAAGTGGTGGATCCTGCTCAGAATTAACCATAGGTAAAGGCGAAAGGCTATGTGGTGGAGGTATGGGTTTTGGGGTTAAAGGCATAATGGAGGGTAATGGTGGTGAAATTGGGTAAGTGGAGGCCGAGGTGGAGGCTAATGGGAGGCTGATTAGGGAAGGTTTAATGATGGGTTCGACGGAGGCTAATGGTGTGGAGGTAGATGGCTTAACGGGTGGAGGTTTAATGGTGGAAGGCTTGGGGGAGGCCAGTGTTGCGGGGGTTAATGGTGTAATAGGGGGAGGTGTGATGTATGCGGCGTCAAGGATAGGAGGAGACTTACAATGTGCCGGTGTGGGTGATTGAAGTATCGACCCATCATCGTAACACCAATTAGTCTCATAAATAGGGATTGGATCGGGGATGGTTTCATCCTGAGCAGGAGGTTCATCGAATGAAAGTGGAGGGAGCGGGAAATTAAGGAAACTCGGAAGGGGTGCCTGCGGAGCTTCATCATCATCGTACGCTGCCTCAGATTCTTCAATTGCCGGCTCTTCCTCGCTTGGAATGCCGAAGTCATAATCATCCATCCTGTCTTTCCATTCATTCTCCATCTTTGTAATTTCGTCTAAAGCGGCATGGAGAGGATTGACTGGAGTAGGAGGAGCCGTGACCCTCTTTATTTGTTCCTCCATCAAAGTAATCTTATCGAGCAGAGTTTGCTGGAGGGGTGTGACTTGAACAACCGAGGGTTGGCAGGGCCTTGAAGGAGGGGTGGCATAAAAAGGCCGTGGAGGGGAGTTGACGGGATGACCCGTAAAAGAACCCAGATGGGCCGGATTGCAATGAATAAATGGGCCTTGGGGCCGCGATGGAGGAGGAATAGAAGGAGGCGGGTGATGGGCCACCCGAGTAGAATTGGAAGGAGGAGGAGATGAAGGAGATGCACCCTCAACGGCAGCCTGAAGGGCTTGGATCTGTTGAGGGGTAAGATGATCTAATGCATGCAAAATCTGGGAGACCTTCTCATCATTGGGACGAGAGGGTCTAATAGGAATAGTGGCCTGAAATTGAGTAGAGGGACCATGAGAATGGACATTGCCCATGGGTCGGGCATGACCATAAGAATGAGAATGTGGTCCTTTGAAAGAATGGTGAGAATGATATTGAACATGTTGAAATTGAGGATCATAAGATGTGCATGGACGATCATCCTCATGAGCATTATTTGAATTGAACATGTTGTTTTGTCTATCAAAGTAAGCCATTATGCAATCCAAGTAATGTGCAAACAATTTGCAAAGAAACACACAAGTTGGAATGGTTACCTTGATTTTTATTTGTTTAATCCTTGGTGAATTAATGAATTTTAATAAAGTTTGGAAAGATTCACACAAGGAGAGTCCTAGTTTCAATATGATTCACTTCAATGCCAACTAGGAACTCTCACTCACCACGTATTAGGCCAACTATATCGGGACTCCAAAAAGGGTACAACCTGCCCGGCGTCCGTGAGGGAATCCACGGGTGCGGGGACTTATGGAGGCTTGGTTTAGGAATTTCCAATCCAAAGAGACGGAATGCTCAATGGAGGGTCGTTCCTTCACCAAGAGGGTGTGTGGCTCCTAGTATAAAGAGATAAGGCCTCTCAAACCAATGCAAAATGAATGAATGAATGCAAGATATAAGCAGAAATATGATACAGTGATAAACAAAGGAGTTCGGTGAAAACACAGGAATAAGACGCCGTGTGGCAGGGCGCTACCAATAAAAGAGACGCCCTTGGGCAGGGCGTTAAATCATGAAAACGCGCCCTGAAGAGAGGCGCTACCAAATAAAGAAACGCCCTGTGGGAGGGCGTGAATTCACAACATAAGGGATATGATATAAAGCGCCCTGACAGAAGGCGTTAAACAGGAAAAAGACGCCCTGCAATAGGGCGTTACCTAAAAAAAAGCGCCTCTGTCAGAGGCGTTAATTGCCTGCTTCCAGAAAACCCTCGCGGCCAGCAATATCAAAGTAGAGAAGCACTCAGAGAAGCACTCACATAGGCAATCAACAAATATAATTATTAACACAGAAACATGCTCATCAAGATTTTAAATAAGTGAAAGTTTTAAAACAAATCTATCTAATTGACAAATCACTTTGGGAGAGTGCAATGCACAAGGGAGGGTGCCCGAGGGGCACAAAGTACACGTGGGTACCAATAGGAAAGGGCACACGTGGGTGCCAAGGGGAAAGGGGTAATCAAATAAAAAACAAGAAAGGGTCCCACCGTGATCGCCAATTTGTAGATCTCTTTAAAAATCCACTTAATGAAAATTAATTAATAAGCAATGCAATAATAGGAGAAAAACATGCACGAGGTGCACAAGGGGAGTTTGTGATCGCCAGAGACACGAGGCCTCAAAAGATATAACAATGAAAGCATGGGAGAGATCGCGAAAAATACCTTGGAGTGCGGTTGATTGTAGGTGCTCCTTTCTCTTCAAATCGGCCGGCCGACGAAGAGAGTTCTTCAATTAATTACCCTTGCAAATAAAGACAAACACAAATAAAGATATGGATTAGAAACATGGTGAGTGTAGCATCAATTCATAAAAAATATATGAGCATGAAAACATGTGCAAGAACACACCTTAAGGGTATTTGCCCTTAAACCCCTATGCAAAAGGGTGTGAAAAATATGATGATATGATGTAAATAAAAAGATGATGAATAAGGGGAAGAGTGCAAGTGTTGCACTGTGGGAAATATCTCAACGTGGTTGAGAAAGATTAACAGGAGATGGAATAACAGGATGTATGCGTATGAACTGAGAATAATAAAAGAAAAGGAGAATAATAAAAAAAACAAGAGCCTGTGACTTTGGCCGTTTGATATTCAATGGGGAGAAAGCCTCAATTGGTGAAGATTTGTGTGCAGTAAAGGGGGGGGTTCCTCCTTCGGCCAGCAGCAACAGCAGCAACCTGTGTGAAAGAAAGAAAAAAGAAGAAAAACAGAAGAAGAAGAAGAAGAAGAAGAAGGGGAAGGTGAAGAAAAACGAGAAGAAGAATACAGAAGATAGAAGAGGAAGAATTAAAAAAAAACACACACAGAAGAAGAACGGAGGGAGGGAGAAAAGGATCGACAGGGGGCCCGAAGAGAAGAGGATCCAACCTCAGAGCTACAGGCGCTCTATTAAATAGAATCCAATCAAAAGATGGAAGGATAAGAACGGGCAAGAGCCAAGGGGGAAAGATAAGAATGGGCAAGAGCCCAAACGAAGCAGGGATCCTGTGGGGAAAGGCCACGTTCGTTCGGAGCACAAAAGTGAAACACGACCTGGCTCAGAGCGTCAATTCAAGAATTGACGACCTCCCGAAGGGCGTCTTTTAAAAACACGCCCTGCACAAGGGCGTTAACTCCTGGATCATTTTTAGAAATGAAATTGAAACACGTCTGAGTCAAAGGCGTTAATTAAAAAACGCCTTAACAAAGGACGTTAATTAAAAAATTTGAAATAGGGCCATTTTTCATTTCTCAATATTATTTTCTCATTTTTTAGGTGGAGGTGCATCTCGTCGCCCTGATTCCAACGACTATTTTTGTGAATTTTTCTGACACCCGGAAGGCCACCAAATCACCTCTGGAAGGGGTTAAAAATAATATAAATATCCATTTGAAAGACACGACCGTGAGTAAGGCGTGACTTAATTTTTTTGATTTTTTATTCTTTTCACATTCAAAGTAACGCCCATGGTTAAGTCGTTAATTCCCAAAAAATTCCGAAAAATTCCCAGAAAAATCTAGAAAAATGAAATTTGAAAGAATGGACGCCCTCCAGTATAGTCGTCAATTTTTTAAGAAACGCCCATGTATAAGTCGTTATTTAAAAGACGCCCCAGATCAAGTCGTTATTTCTGAAAAATAGAGAAAAATGCCCAAAAAATCCAGAAAAATCCAGAAAAATAGGGAAAAATAGGAAAAGAGAGAAAAAAGGGAGAAATCCAAGAAAAGTGGAGAAAATCACTCAAACAAAGCTAATTTAAGGGTCAAATTGGGGTATTACAAGGTAAAATGAGATATACTCACAGTAACGTCAATTTTGGCGTGTCTACAGGGGGAAGTCGTTTAGCCGCATGGTGTTGCGGGTAGGGCACCCGATAGGCATCGAATGCGACGTAGTCGCCTTCGCTTTTCTCTGCGAGCTTCAGCTCGATCATCCTTTCCACCATCATCCGGTTCACGACCGTGGGGTCAACCGGTTCTGGATAGAAGTGCACTGGCTGCAGACATGGGGTGACCAGGGTGGTCGCCTGTGGAGGATGCAGCAGCGGGGGTGTTGTTCGACACATTTTATTTTATCTTAATTTATTTTATTTATTTGTTTATTTATTTTTATTTTTATTTATTTATTGGCGTGCCAGTCACCGAAGTGACAATTTTATTGTGCGCTCGATCTGACATGGTCAGTCGATTGTGAAGTCCGAGTCGGGACCAGAAGTCCGTCATACCCTGAACGCTATGACGTTAATTACGTCCTTCCAAGGAAGGACAACCCTTGATTAAACGCTAAAAGTAGGAGGCCTCGAGAGGCAAACGTATATTCATGTGCGGAAACGGAACTTCATACCGAAGCCAGAAAGGCGGGCAAGATAATGACACCAACCGTAGAAACAGACGATATCGCTAAGTCAACGGTTCAAAGCCCGGGGTTAAGGGGGAAGGAGGATCTCAATCACAGGTAGCCTGAGCCGCGACCGTGATGAGGTTTAAAACATCGATCAGTATTTCGACAGCATCTTCCCTTTATCTGGGTTATGCCCAGGGGGAAATAGGCTATCACCCACGGAGTGCCGGGATGAAAGCCAAAAGAGAGAGAAGCGTTGAACTTCCCGAATCGCATATTTGCCATGGGGCAATGTTTGGTATTCCCTGTAGAAGCCGGTGGAACTCATGCAGTGGCAGAGCCCTCCCGAGCTAAAGGGGTTATTCATGAACCTGATGCGGGACGACGGAAAGTGAGCGAATGCTCAATGTTACGCCCTCGCACGCGGATCGACCTGTGCGGTCAGGTCGCGGGGATCGACCTGCCCGGTCAGGTAGCGGGGGTCAAGGGGGCAGCGCCCCTTGCGGGGGTTTCCAGGGGCGGAGCCCCCGGAACAAAATTCGGATTTAAGATTCAGTAATAACATTTGAGTATGTTATCAATGCAGTGCAAGTGCGCAAAGGTTCCCGGGGGCAGCTTAATATTGGCTTTCATCATCCTGGGGGAATTTTGGCAGCACCTCCCCTAGACTTAGCATCTGCCAAGGGATGATATAGGCTGACATCGACGGAATGCCGGGATGAAAGCCGAAAAGCGGGGGAGCACTAAGGCTCAAGGAGACTGTACATGTCTCTATCATCGATCACTATTCCCCGTCTCGGAGGTCGACGAAACCCTTGTAAAGACAAGGTCCGCCGAACCTGCGGGGTTGCATGTGAATCCAGTTAGGGACCTGTAGGGGAGGTCAATTGGGCAGCGGAGCAGGCTCTCGGCACAGCAAAGTGGGAAAGGAGGCTCCCTGCACGAAGGCAAAGAGGCAAAGGGGTTCCCGGCGCTAGGTTCTCGGCGCAGAGGGAAGACGGCAGAAAGCTCCCGGCGCGAGGGGCTTCTCGGCGCGCTATTCCCTGGCCGAAGGGAGCTTCTCGGCGTGGGCTATAATAGGGGGCTTCTCGGCGCGCCAATGAAGTGGCCGGGAGAGACTCTCGGCATGGGGTTTGTGGCCTTCTCGGCGTGGGCTATAGGGGGGCTTCTCGGCGCGCTATGAAGTGGCCAAAGGGGGGGGGGCTTCTCGGCCTGGGGTCTTTGGTGGATGGAGGGAGCTCTCGGCACAAGGCTTCCCGGCGCGCTCATGGCCGCGCCGGGAGGCTGTGGGCTGTGGGTTTTTCACAAAAGGGCTTGTCGTTTAGCTGAAAGGAGGGGAAGGCCTCTCGGCCTTATAGTTCTCGGCGGGGAAACTTGCACGCCGAGAAGGTGGAATGCGGGAGAATTTCAGGGTTTCAGAGCTCGAAAACGATGCTCTGTTTTCGGTTTTTTTTGGGTTTTATGGCTCAGATCGAGATCGAATCAAGGGTGCATGAAGAGGTTTCATGAATGTCTCTGCTAGAAAGACGCCAAGGGAGCTGAGAGGCCGAATCATCAGGGGGAGGAGAGATCGTCGTAGGGCCTGAATAGCTTTTAACTGTCTGCTGCCAGACGTCTAGGGGAGTCAAGAGATGGCTGTCTCTGATTCCCCAGACCAGCATAGCATCATCTGAGAAGCAAAACGGCGATGAAGGAACCCTCGATGCTGGGACCCCAGGCCTTAGTCATCCAAAGATTGGAATGAAGATCCAGGGTTGCATTCGTCTGCGGGCTCAAATGTATCTTTATTAGCCGGCAGTCCCGGGAACCAAGAGATTGATGTCTCTGGTTCCCGGACAGCACGAGAGGCTTGAGGAACAGACTCAAATACATACGGGGGGGGCATGCTATTGAAGCGGGAAGAGAGAAGAGAATAGAACCCAGCAACCCATTGAACAAGGGTGGGGGTTCTACCTTCATCCCTATTCGAAGACCAGACCCGACTCTGAAGTCTGAGTCATTTCGCCCATGGGACATTCATACAAACAGTATGCATACATATAGAGACAAAGGAAGATCGTATCGCCTAAAATCCATC
The DNA here is from genome assembly GCA_022559845.1 of Amorphophallus konjac. NCBI lineage: Eukaryota > Viridiplantae > Streptophyta > Magnoliopsida > Alismatales > Araceae > Amorphophallus > Amorphophallus konjac. The sequence goes on along the minus strand of CM040122.1, from coordinate 329,534,375 downwards.
ACGGCCATTGCATTTACTTCATCTCACCATCATTTACATTGACTACAGAACTGAAGCCAAGAAACACACAGAGGAGAAGAAGGGAGAGAATCGTATGAATAATCTAAACATCAAGATTTCTACTATTACATACGGGGAATCAGTAACGAGAAAAAAGAAAGAAAACATCGACCATGGGGGGGGAGGGTGGAGCATTGACTCCTCTCCCTCCCCCTATCAGCCCACCTGGAGCCTCTCTTCCTTCTTTCTTCTGCTTCTCCTTTCGACGGAGACTCTCTCCCTCTCTTTTCCTATCTCTTTTCTTTCTGGCTATCTCTTCGCTCTTTTTTCTTTGCCTCTTTCTTTTCTTCTTTTCTGTCTGTCCGCCCTCTTTCTTGTGGGAGAAGCAATGGGTTTTATAGGGCCATGTTCACGGCGATGGCATTCGGCGTGCCTGCAGCACTAGTTCCCGGCGCGCCCATTTGAGGGGTCTCGGTGCCCCCCCCTTTGGGCTTTAGCAAGTGGCTCTCGGCACTACCTTTGTAAGCCCAATTAAGGCATTTTAGCCACTTTCACAGGCCCATTTGGGTCTTTCAAGGGCATCATCACCCGAAAGGGCTTTTTCATTGATGATATATCTTGTATCGAGATCATCTCGAGGTTCCATCAGTGAAGAAACTGGGGTTTTATCAGTATTGCCATCTGAATGATGACGATAACATCGGACATTAGCCAGGCCTGAGATGGTCCTAGCCGGGCAATTGGTTGGCGGTGAGGATCCTCCCTCAATCATGACTTTGCAGGCATTTCCAGTCTTCGTTGCTGGTCTGGTCCCATCTTTATCTTTGTTCATATTTTAGCTGTCAACAGGTGTTGGGTGCACCTGAGGAAGCACCGGAGGTAGCAGCGGCTGAGGCTGTGGTGGCCGCTGTTGTGCTGTCGTCACGGTTGGTTCTGACGGCTGTGGTAGTGTATAAAGCGGAGGAGGGTCGTCTCGACGAGCCGCTCCCCGGGATGATTCACCCTGGACTTCGGGTGGTTTAGAGGCCGATGAGTGTTCAGTTTTCTCCATCGGCTGTTTCTGCAGGGAATCTATTTCCCGTTGATATTTTTGCAGCAGCATCAAGACTGATGGATCTATAGTGGTGGGGACACCTTCTGTTGTCTCCCCGGACGTACCCTCAGGCAGGATGTCGAGGAGTACGTCGTCTTCTTCTTCCGTCGTCACCACATTAGCGGTCAAGATGGGGGCTTTATCATCCCAGTGGAGGTAGACCTGGGGCTGTTTCTCTTTCATCATTGTCAGAAGCCCTCTTGCTGCTTCTGTCCTGCGGGTAGTTGGCCCCGGCCGTACGGCCAATTGAGCCAGTTCTTGGGGGTCTTCAGGAAGCTCCCCATATCGGCTGGGTACACCAGCCATGTTGCAAGTGAAAACCTACATCCTTCTTCTTTGTCGATGGACCCTCCGCCTTGCTTGTTGCGGAAAGGTCAGCCTCTCGAACACGGAAACCCTTCTTCTTTCTTCCCGCTCGGGGAAGGCTTCATCGGCTTCGATCTCAAAGCCGTCATCGTATCCATTATCGTCGACCGACGACATCCTCATTCTGTCTCTTATCTCTTCTTCATCTGCCGTTGATGGACAGTAATCTTCTTCAGTGGCGACTGTCTGCATCAGCCGCTGCTGTCCGAGTGAGGTGTTGCCCAATCCTCGGAAATAGCTTCTGACCAGGCAGGCCATTTCTTCTCGACCCCGTTCTTGATGTAGCACGGGGGATAGTGGTCGGCCTCCAGAAGGAGGAATGTAGGCCAGTCGAGCTCTGTCGGCTGGCTGTTGGAACCTTCGCCCCGTGGCAGGGACGTTGGCTTGACGGGCCGCAGCCCGAAACTTCTGTGGCGCGAGGATCCGCAACCACCTCTTCTTCCATCTTCGGGGGTAGGCCCCTTTCTCTTATCACCTCCGCATCGTCATTCACAGGATGACGGCGGATGGGTGTCAGCTGGTGGACAGGTCGGGTCCGTTTGGGAACCCACACCTGTCTGAACTTCCTCGGCTTGAGTGCCAGGTTTCCTTGGCCATGGTGGCCGGCTTCTTTCATCTCTGCCCTCCTTCCAGCAAGGGCCTGATATGTGTTGTGGACAGGAACGTTTGGGATGACTCGGTCTGGGGTCACCCGCGCCGTGTGCCCGTTGAGGAAGACACGCATGCCTCCCACCAGCATTGACTTCCCGGACTGAGAGACAGTTCCGGTGATCACGGCAGTGTTCTTGCGAGCCTGGCGACGCTGACGTCCTCCAGGGGGTTTGTTGACTACAGCGGGGTGCGTCCCACGTACAACGTGGTGCACCATGCAGCTACCGGCCGGGGCCGGATTCTTGAGCAAGTCGTCGCAGCGAGGAACCCTCAGAGGTTCCACTTCCTCTATAGCTTGCTTGGAAGGTTCCGGGGCTTCGACTTCTAGGATGTCGATGAAGGCCAAGCCCAGGAAGTTGGGGAAGCCTACAGCGGCAGGGAAGCTGCCGAATTCCATGGGTACCGCCAGGTACCCTTGCGCGTGTTCAGCAACTATCGACTGATCGAAGTCGACGCCAGCTATTCCACGAGTTGTCATTGTCTGCCTGCAAAGATAAACAGGAAAACAATCAGTAGTCTTTGAAAGGGCTTCGAAGCCCGAATATCTCGGCAAAGAGATGAATGGTGACACAAGTCCCACCGGGCGTGCCAGACTTGTTTCCAGCGTTTTCTTTCTTTCCCTTTTCGTTCGCGTATCAATCAACCATTTGGCTAACTGGTAGTCAACTGACTGATTGACGACGCGGACGTGCCAGTCACATGAGTGACAATTTTATTGTGCGCTCATTCTGACCCATATCGGGCGAATGTGAGGTTCGGTCGGGACCAGCAGTCCGCCATACCATAAAGGTTATGGCGTAAATTACATCCCCCACGAGGAGGGAACACCTTTGATTAATTGCCGAGATAGCGGGCTGTCGAAGCCGGATTAAGAAAAGAACTACAGGGTGATCATGACGAAGACATGCAGGATGCACATGTTTATCGTATAGAAGATGCATAGTTCATAGAATTATGGATCCTCGGTACGTGGCGGAGGATATAGGTCCGAAGACCACCATCGCGCATGGCGAAGACTTCCGGCCGGGCGTAACCCGTCTTCTGTCGACGCCATTTGATATACCCGAGGATCTATGCATGCGCACACATAAGACATTCACGCCTAGATTGCACATGAAGATAGTGTTATGAAGCGGTGGCGATCAGCCACAGTTATTACCCTCCACCGAGAAGAGGAAGAACGACACAAGTGTAATAGCGAAAGCAAAAACGCTTAACAGATCTGACAATGAGTACGATGATAATATGATTCGGGCTCGCTTGGCCATCCTTTTTATTCACCAATTACGGCTTATTGACATCGCCCCCGAAAGACGAGACTTATCCGGGGTGAATAAATCACTAGAGTAGCATGACGCTTCAAAACCGACGTGACTACAAGTATATAAGAACGTTTACACGGCGCGGTCACGCGTAGGTGTAGTGGTTAATACGGCGCGGTGACCATGTGTATTGAAACGGCGCGCAAGGGCCTTGGGTCGCACCGGTTTAGGGCGCGCCGGAAAGGCGCAAAGGAAAAAAAGTTGGAAATGAGTGTGGCCTTATTCCGGCGCGCGGGGGGGGGGGGGGTACCGCACCGGGTTAGGGCGCGCCGGGAGGTACCGCACCGTTTTAACGTTAGTTTTGGTCGTTTTGCGTTTGTTAAGCCCACGCAGGGGATCTTGAGGCCATTGAGGCCAGTTCTTTATTAAATTGAAGTTCTGAGCCCTCTGGAGATGAAGACTAAACCAGTGCGAGGTTCATACTCGAGCACTGGGTTGATTAAATTCAGAACAATCACTTTATTAACCCAATTTAGTTGCAATCTGTCTAAAATTTGACAGCATCTCCCCTGAACAAGAAGAGTTGCAGGGGAGAATCGGGGTCACACTCACTGGTGGAGCGAGCCCCTAAATCACCGGTCTACACGAAGGCAGCCAGCATACCCTACTGGATAGAATACCCCGAGGACAAACCTGCTAGGGGCACCAAAGCTCCTTAAGGGAAGAGACAGAGGGACGAAGTCACTGATGATGGGAACGATGCCCCGAGGGCTAGCCTGCGAGGGGTGGAGAACCCATAGTCGGTGATTCATCCCATGGAGGGACTGACCATTTGGAGAGTGGGACTCCGAGGGCTAGCCTACAAGGAGCACACCTCCCCTGGTCTCGATCGGGTCCTGATCTATCGGGGTCGAGTTCGTTGAACATGGATCCCCGTCATTATCAGCCATGGCTTCGAGAAAGCGCCTACCACGGAGAGGTAGAGCCCTCAGTCGCCCAGCAATTGCAGGAAATAACGGGGGAATGTCCCCCTCCCCGGGTGATCAAAACGACGAGGAAACCTCGGAACGATGCAGATGACCGTGAAGAACAAGTGATAAGGGCATAAGTTAAACAGGCACGCAGTAGGGGCATATGCTCGAACAGCTAGAAAGCAATGTTCAGGGAGGTAAACCCTGTGTGGAGCGGCCAGAGACACGCGCAGAGGCATGGCTCCCTCCGAGAAGAAAAGGGGTGCAAAGACCCTTGAATCAAGCATAACAACAACAAAAAATGAATCAAAGAAAAGCCCCCGGGGAGGGGTGTTTCTATAGCCCACGACGAGTCGGGGCACGATGCAACCTTCGGAGAAACCAAGGTTAGAGTGATGCAGAGAAGAACTCAGACAGACGCGTTAGCATAGATAGAGAAAGAGAGGGGAGGATCATTCGTCCGATTCATTGATTTAAGTATTCACACGCACGCACATACGTTGCCATTCCAAAAAAAATGGGAAGGGTATAACATTTACATGGCGAGAGCACAGCCCCGGCACCATCACTTGATCGCCGTTCGCCGACAACAGAGACAGAAGACATTCTCGGTGCGATAACGGAGGAAGAAAATCAGAAGAGATCGCGTAGAGGGGGGGAGGAGAATCGACTCATTTCATTGTCACTCCCCCCCCCTCGCTTACATTCGACGGATAGGAGTTTCGAGGAAGAAAACTACGGAAAGCAGGAGAAGATCAATGCCCGCGCCCACCTGTTCCGGAAACAGAGTATCGCAGCCGAAGAAGATGGCCGGCGGTCACTGCTCCCCAGAAACCTTCGCTCTCTGTACCTCAAGAGAAAAAGGAAAACCCTCTCCTCCCTCTTCTTTTTTTCTTCTTCTGATTCTTTTTTGATCTCCCTCTACGGCCTCTCGAAAATGATCAGAGGGCTGAAAGCCGATCCCTCAAAACAATCAGCCACCTTTTATTTCGAATAGCCATCTGTATATATACATGATCGAGCCCCAAGCCTCGTACTGCGTGAAGAACTGCGCGCCGGGAAAGGCTTCATGGGCCTTTGCGCGCCGGAATAGCCAAGCCATGGATGGGTTTCAGCGCGCCGGGATAGAGGGCATCAAGCTTGGGGCGCGCCGGTTTAGGGCGCGCCGGGCTAATGCTCCTCGTGGGCTTCGAGCCAGTTGATGAGCCCGGGGATGATTCCGGGGGTCACCGTGAACATTTATCTTGCCAATGCTCCTCGAAACTTCGACGAGATGTCTTGTAGAAGCTCCCCGGTTGACGTACGGCCATTCTCGAGGTTCCGAATAGCTTTATCTTGATCGTACGGGCTTTCTACCGGCACGGCCTTCGGCTCTACGCTCCATGCTGTTGGTCCGGCCTGGCTCGTACTCAGAGCTTTCTAGGAGGTTAGATAGCCGGGAGATAGTTCCGCCTGAGCCGGGTGATCATTCGGCCACTAATGGGCCCATCTTGACGGGAAGCCGTGCCCATGCCGGGCGATCGGGATCTTCCGCCGTCAGATCTTTCGGTTCTCCGTTTCGGGAAGCCGGGGGGACTCCTTTATCCTCGGGAGAGCCTTTCATGAGGTGGGTAGCCACCGGGTAGACCGTCGACCTTGGTCGGACAACGGGTGTAGTGGATGCAGCACGACAAAGTCGATGCCGGTTCATTGGGCCGGCTTGGTCGCACTGCCAGTTGGTTGACGAGTTTGTCTCGGCTCTCCAGAGGTGAAGTCCCCATGTCCATACGGAATGACTCGAGGCTTTGGCAGCTCGAGAGATCCTCGATGTGTTGATCTGCATCGGCTTCCATGCTTCAGTGTGCCGGGTCATTCGTCTTTATTGGCTTGGTCGCCAATGATCATATTTTAGGTGCCAACAACAAGGCATCTGTCTTTGTGCACTTCCTTGATGTCTGCCAATCCATCTAGTATTTCTTTCATGGATCTGCAATGGGAGACAAAGGGGAAATAGTTAGAGTCAACTGCAGCAATAAGTAACTTCAAAACCAAGCAATTTTGATCATGTTTGCGTTTTTGATTTTCAGTCCAGATATTTTTATCTTTAGGCAATTCATGAGGACCATGTGAAATAAGCTTCCATGGCTTAGGGTCAAATGAATTGACTAGACTAAACATTCTACCTAACCACAAATCAAGGTTACAGCCATCAAACACTGGTGGAGAAGTCAAAGTGTACATCATGATACTCATTGATCCGGATCACTCTAGATCGTTAGATCTATGAAATTAGAGCCTTAGCTCTGATACCAATTGTTGGGTCCCACGATCAATGACACCCAAGAGGGGGGTGAATTGGGTGATTATAAATTTTAAGGAAACTCTTTCCCTTTTAACAAGTGTAATGAAACAACAATTAAAACATCAAATCTGTTGAACTGGCAAGTTAGATTACAACCTACACTAACCCCCACACTAGACGATAAGATGAATGCTGCGTGGTGGAGTAATCTGCTTACAACAAGATTAAGGAAGTTAATTAAGTTAAGAAGTAGATTCTCTCAATCTCACCGTTCCCACACGATCATATAAAAGGATTCAACAATCAAACCAAGCCAATGCGCAAAGCAAACCACAATGCACAGGGATTTTAAGGTGGTTCGGGACCACGACCGGCTCCCTACGTCCACCCCTCACCAAACTAGGTAAGGCTTCACTCGGGGATAAATCCCCAAACGGAGACGACGCTCCAACCACACACGCAGGACGACGCCTGCACACACACACGAGGACGTGCCCCAATGCACACACACACATACGCACAGAGATGAAGTCTCCAACACGATCCAACAAGCGGATCAACAAAATGCACACACGCTGCGACAAGTGCAGCAAACCTTACACACACATAGATCTAGGAAGACCTACGCACACACATGAATCAAATACGACACACACAAATGACCACGGATCCAACAACGATCCACACACACACAAGTATGCAGTTTATAAGAAACACAAATCTGAAACTTAAAACACAATAAGGCACAGTTGAGAAAAACTCCTGATTTGGCTCTCCTTTGAATGTATGTTGTTGATTTTGAATGTGGCTTCAATCTCCACTTGATCGGATCTTTAATCCGGGCTTGCTTGGCTCTTCTTTTCCTTGGACAACACTCTCTTGATCTCCCCTTAGATCGTTCTTGAAGGATGATGAAAGATTCTTGCTCAATTGAAGTTGTAGCTTGATTCTTTATGCAACTTCCAGTTGGGGATCGATTGGAAACGTGTTTGCAGCTTGTTTCATTCACATTCACGCTCAAAACATGGTGGAAGAAGCCCTGGAGCTGCTGCCTGCAACCTGCACACATAAGGATAGAGAGGAATTCAAAATTTCAGATCTAGCTTGGTCCCCCTTAGGGTTTACAACCCAATAAGAAGTATTTATGCCTCTAGGACGGTCAAGAGACAGCCCTGGGACAAGATCCACATATCATGGAGTGATTTGGGGCTTTTGGACCGGATTGGGAGGACTTTTGGCGCACTTAAATGAAGGTCAAATTTGACGGCACCGCCCCATACCGGAAAGGGTCGACCCTTGGGGTCGACCCTCGGGCAAACAAAATCCCATCAGAACCATTTTCATGTTCTGTTTTACAGGGGTCGACCCAAGGGGTCGACCCTCGGGCTAACAGAACATAAACAGAACCAAGTTTTGGTTCTGGTTTATAGGGGTCGACCCTTTAAGGCAGGGTGCATAAAACTGGTTCTGTTTTGAACAGAACCTAAGAGGGTCGACCCCATGGGTCGACCCCTTCTTGTTTGGGTCTGAAAAATAGCTAAAACCTCTATCAAATCAATGAGAAATAATTGATTAAATATTACCATAATCCCATGAAGATCAACCATGATTTTTCATCCTGAAAAAACATGATAAAGCAAGAGGTTAGATCAAAATCAAAATATATGGTTATGCATTAACATATGAAGCTAGTTTTGAGACCGAGACCCAAATGACATGAAGTATGATTATGAATGTATTAGCATGAGACGCATAGATGCTTTAATAACATTTTCATTTTAAGAACCTCCCCAAGAATATGCATATGACACTTTGAAACCATTAAGTCTTTAACTATCCAATGAAGTCAATTGAGAGCACGACTAATAAATCACTCCCAATCTAGGCACATGGAAATTCATTTCCAGCTCATGGATACTTACCATGGATTCAAGAGTAGTAACCAAGAGTGGGAGCTTACCATTGACTCCAAAGAAGTTTTGGCAAAGTGAAACTTACACATTATATCAGAGTATTGATCATGCATTTGAAGGGGCATTTCCAATACAAATCAATCAAACCTCATATGAGTTCAAACTTCAGTCCAGAGCAACATGTATCCAATCATCATTGAGTCATGATTTTGTATGAGTGAGAGGAAGATGATGATCCTTTCAACAAAGACAAATAATGAAGTGGAGATGATTTTACACAATGACAAGAAACCAATTCATATCAACGAATACTCAATGAATACTCAATGAATCTACATTAGTATGGGCAAAAAGAACAAGAACATTAGTCTTAACATTCTCACCCTAAAACATCCATGAAGGCGCATGCATTCTAGCCCAGTAGCAGTACCTGCAAAGCAAGATATCAACATGTGAGTTCATTTGTCATGACGACGAGTTCATTTATGATGAAGACATTTTCCATAGATCACTCACACATCAAAACCATTATCATCACACATGAAGTTTAGTTATCATCAAAATCATAGCTCAACACTCTAGAATTTCTCAGTTAATCACTCAATTGAATATCTCTCAGGCTAAACACTTAGTTGAAAAAAAAACTCAGTTAAAACTCTTGAGTGAAGCATTCAGTAAGAATTATTCAATTGAAACATTTACGCTTACATATATATAGTAGAATCGTTCATTCTAAGTCCTTCGATCAAGTAAAATCTAATTGATAGGCCCGGTCTAATAACTTAAATTAAAGTTCTTCGATTAAGTTTTTCGGTTGATATATTTATCAACTGAGAATTATTATTTCAATCAAAATATAGCCGATACCATTCTAAGTTGAAACCCCTTTCAACTAACCTTACTCATATCTTATCTTCATTCAAAGCCTTTCGACTCATTCGGCCTTAGAGACTAATCCTTATAGAAGCGGATTTCCCGATCAAAGAAATAAGCCTTGCAACTAACCCCAGTCGAAGTGGATCCCTCAGTCGAAGTGTTTAGCCTTGTGACTGACTTGCATTCAATTAACTAATAGCTTTTGACCTTCAAATTTCAATTGACTCTTCAACTAATTTTCTTCAGCTATTTTAAGTTAGGTGAATCCTTGTGCATGTCTTTCTTCTAACTAATATTTATTCAGCCTATGGAACTTTAAACTAACAACTCCAACTAACATTCTTCAACTTTGTACTCTAATTGAAATATTTCAACTATCAACTTTTCACCTAGCAATCTTTCAATACCTTTTCTTTACTGACTACATTGACTAGCTACCTTATAACTATCTAATCTTTAGGCGATATTCCAAATGTGTTTGATCAATTGATTTTCTTCAACTGACTTTGTCTTATTAAACAACTTCTTACTCGACTAAGTTGATACTATCTTTATCTTATTCTCTTCAATTATGAAATGCAGACAGTGACTTACATCAACTATAAAATACTTTCTGGTGCTTGATATAAAAAAGATTGGTTCAACATATTTTGAAATTCAAATACATTCAATGTTAGCATATTGCATAGGCATATTTATAGAATATCATTATTTTATATTGACATGCATGGATTACGTCCCACAATCGATCAAAGATAAGTGTGTGTTCTTAGTTTGTAGTAGATGTTCCTTATAGCCAAGGTCTTTCTATTTCTTCGCCTGATATCTCATGTCACTCGTAAAGTGTCTTGGATTTGAACTTACAACAACTCCAAGAGGGCTATACAAAACAACCGCTTCCACTTTGCATTGCTTACACTAATATGCATTCTCTATATGAAAAAAGTCTACATGTTGAGACATGAGAAGCTCTGAAAGGACAAGATATAGGAAGAAGGAGCTTGACATTAGAAGGAAGAAAACTGTTATAGACACAATGGCTAGTTTGCTCTCTCAAACATAGATATGTCAGAGAGAAGCCTACGTGATTAAGTGAGGATGTGTCTAATGGATAGCTAGCAAGCACGTTAAAAATACAAAACTTGTTCTCAACATAATAAACTTTACAAGCTTTGGAACCCTGTATGTTACGTGGGTATGTCTCACCCTCCACAAACCCCCACCAAGAAAACCACCCAAGTGGTTACGTACGTGGGTGGCTAAAAATGGGAAACCGATGGGTGTTTATTTTCCCATGCAATAGATGCGGACAAGTGTTTGAAGGGGTCTAATGCATGCATTTAAGGAGGAGATCCGTTTCATGCGGTTCTCTTCTCCAAGGTGCAGCAGCCATGGGGTATCCAACCACTATAAATAGAGATCCTCCTCACCTTATTTTGGCATCCCCACGGTGAGAGACAAGAGAGCTCTTGTAGAGAGAAACAAGAGGGTCTTGGGGAGCGAGTTTGAGAGAGTTTTGTGTGTGAGGATTTGTTCCTCCGAGTGCAGGGTGTGTATTCTTTGTATTATTCTCCACATCTAGTGAAGTTCCGCTGTCGCCGTCACCCATGGACGTAGGGGGATAACCTCCGAACCACGTAAATCTTTGTGTTCCTACCTTGTGTGATTGTTCCTTCATCTTTCTCCCTTCTTCTTGTTGTACGGATCGAGATCTTGGGGCGTCACTCTATCTGTCAGAGCGGTCGTGTCATAACAAATTGGTATCAGAGCCAGCTGGGATTTCGATCCGTGTTCCTTGTTGATGCCTACAAAGTCGACATTGATAATGAAGTTCGACGTTGAAGTGTTCGATGGAAAGATGAAGGATTTCAACATCTGGCGATTGAAGATGCAGTCCTTGTTAATACAACAGGGACTGAGCAAGGCAGTTAAAGGCAACATGGCTCTGCCGACCGAGTGGAAAGATGAAGAGAAAGAAGAGTACATGGAGCGTGCTCTTGCAGCAATTCGTCTGTGCTTGGCAGATGATGTGTTGAGAGAAGTTGCTGATGAAGACACCCCAGCAAAACTCTGGCTCAAGCTCGAGTCAAGGTACATGACGAAGTCTCTCACAAACCGCCTGTACTTGAAGCAGCGGTTGTTTACTTTTCGCATGAAAGAAGGTATGCCCATTTCCGATCATCTGAACGAGTTTAATAAGATCGTTATAGATCTTAAAAATATTGGTGTTAAGGTAGATGATGAGGATCAAGCCCTCATACTCCTATGCTCATTGCCTCCTTCATATGAGCATTTCGTTGATACTTTGCTATATGGGAGAGATGATATCTCTGTAGAAGATGTTAAGGCTTCCCTGAACTCTAAGGAGTTGAAACGGCGAGTACTAGAAACTCATGGTGAAGATCGGGCAGATGGCCTGATGATGAGAGGGAGAACTGAGAAAAAGGAGTTTGGTAAAAAGGGCAAGGCTAGATCAAAAACCAAGTCAGTAAAGAAGGTAAAATGTTATGAATGCAACCAAAGGGGGCATATCAAGAAAGATTGTCCAAAATTAAAGGAGAAAGGTAAAGTTCAGGAGGAGTCTTCTTCTGATACAGCGAACGTTGTTCAAGAGGAGACTGTAGAAGACGAGACTGTTCTGTCGGTCTCTACTAGCACTTCCGGGGATGACTGGATTCTTGATTCTGGTTGTACCTTTCACATGTGTCCTCACAGGGAATGGTTTTCTACTTACACAACATTAAGTAGTGGTACCGTAACCTTGGGAGACAATAGAACTCTTGCAGTTGCAGGAGTCGGTACAATTAGAATCAAGATGTTTGACAATGTCATCAGAACTCTAGAAGTGCGACATATTCCAGAACTGAAGAAAAGTCTGATCTCCTTGAGTATTTTGGACGTGCATGGATACCGGTTCTCAGCAGAGAATGGAATCCTGAAAGTTTCTAGAGGTGCATTGGTTGTGATGAAAGGGAAGTTGATTGGTGGCCTTTATCATCTACAAGGTAACACTGTGATGGGCAGTGCCAATCTGGCACGAAGTTCAGATGATCCTACCCAAGTGTGGCACATGCGACTGGGCCACATGAGTGAAAGAGGCATGATGGAGTTGAGCAAACGAGATTTGCTTGATGGTCAGAAGATTGGGAAATTGGATTTCTGTGAGCATTGTGTGTATGGCAAGCAGTGCAGGGTGAAATTCAGTACAACAGTCCATAGGACTAAAGGTACTGTGGATTACATCCACTCTGATCTTTGGGGTCCTGCTCCAGTTGTCTCGAAGGGTGGTGCAAGTTATTTGCTGACCTTTATTGATGATTTCTCAAGAAAGGTCTGGGTATATTTTCTAAAGAAGAAGAGTGAGGTGTTCGTCACTTTCAAGCAGTGGAAGGCGTTGATTGAGCGGCAGACTGGTAAGAAGATCAAGCGCCTCCATACTGATAACGGTATGGAATTCTGCTCGAAAGAATTTGATGATTTCTGCAAGAACGAAGGTATCGTTCGACATCGCACTGTAGCAGGAACACCACAACAGAACGGTATTGCAGAACAGATGAACATGACACTCTTAGAGAGAGCGAGAAGTATGTTGTCTCAGGCAGGTCTGTCAAAGGCATTTTGGGCAGAAGCTGTCAACACGGCTTGTTACTTGGTGAATAGATCTCCGTCCACAGCCATAGAGTTGAAAACTCCCGAAGAGGTATGGTCTGGTTCTCCTTCCGATTATTCTCACCTTAGAATTTTCGGTTGTCTTGCCTATGCTCATGTCACAGGTGATAAATTGGAGCCAAGGGCAAAGAAGTGCATATTTTTAGGATATGCATAGACACAGGGTGTGAAGGTTTATCGGTTGTGGTGTACCGATCCTCAGTCACCCAAGTTCATGATTAAAAGGGATGTGACCTTCGATGAGTCTGCAATGCTCCAGGCGGGAGTGAAATCAACAATAGAAAATGGAGATCAAGTTAGTGGCAAGCATGGAGAGCTAGAGGTAAAGCTCTCCACAGAAAATGCAGTGCAAGAGGAGACAGTGCAAGTCCCAGATGAGACAGTTGATGTGCCAGAGAGCAGTACAGCACAACGGTAATCCCCTCAAAGGCAGTACAACATTGCAACCGACAGAGAGCGAAGGGTGATCAGACCACCCAGCGGGTATAGTCATGCTGACATGGTAGCCTTTGCTTTATATGTTGCAGATGATGTTGAGGGAGAAGAACCATGTTCTTATAGAGAGGCAATTTCATCAGAAGAATCCTCTAAATGGCAGTTGGCCATGCAAGAGGAGATTGAGTCTCTACAGAAGAACAACACATGGAAGCTGGTGAAAATACCACCTGGTCAAAAGATTGTGGGGTGCAAATGGGTCTTCAAGAAGAAAGAAGGAATCTCTGGTGTGGAAAATGCTAGATTCAAGGCACGGCTAGTGGCAAAGGGTTTCACACAGCGAGAAGGTATTGACTTCAATGAGGTATTCTCTCCTGTCGTGAAACATACCTCTATTCGTGTGTTGTTTGCCATATTTGCTTTACTTGATTTAGAGCTAGAGCAACTGGATGTTAAGACAGCGTTCTTACATGGTGAGTTGAAGGAGGAAATCTACATGCACCAGCCAGAAGGGTTCGTGATTTCTGGTAAGGAAGATCATGTGTGCATGTTAAAGAAGTCTTTGTATGGCTTAAAGCAATCACCTAGACAGTGGTACAAGAGATTTGATACTTTTATGCTAAGTCATAGTTACACTAGAAGTGATTATGATAGCTGTGTGTATCATAAAAGGCTTCCAGATGGTTCGTTTATTTACTTATTACTGTACGTAGATGACATGTTGATAGCTGCCAAGAACATGTCAGAAATTAACCACTTAAAATCTCAGTTGAATGGTGAATTCGAGATGAAAGATCTTGGAGCGGCAAAGAAGATCTTGGGAATGGAGATTCACAGAGACCGTAGCACTGGAAGGTTTTACTTGTCACAGAAGAAGTACGTGGAGAAGGTGCTAGAGCGGTTCGGCATGAAAGATTGCAAGGCTGTGAGGACTCCATTGGCAGCCCACTTCAGATTGTCTGCTGATGATTCACCGAAGACAGAGAAGGAGATGGAACTGATGTCTAAAGTTCCATATGCGAGTGCAGTTGGTAGCATTATGTATGCCATGGTATGTACTCGACCTGATATTTCTTATGCTGTTAGTGTGGTTAGTAGGTATATGGGAAATCCTGGGAAGGTCCACTGGGAGGCTGTGAAGTGGATTCTTCGTTACCTCAGAGGTGCTTCAGATGTGAGCCTGGTATTTCAGAAAGGAAGCAGTGATGGTAGTCAGCTGGTTGGCTACGTCGATTCAGATTATGCTGGTGATCTGGATAAGAGGAGATCCCTGACAGGTTATGTCTTTACTTTCTCAGGCTGTGCTATTAGTTGGAAGGCTATTTTGCAGTCTACTGTGGCTTTGTCTACTACAGAGGCAGAGTATATGGCAGTGGCAGAGGGAGTGAAAGAAGCCTTGTGGCTGAGAGGTTTGGTTAGCAATCTGGGTCTTGTACAGGAGATGACTCTGGTGTACTGTGATAGTCAGAGTGCTATACATCTGACCAAAAATCAGATGTACCATGAGAGGACCAAACACATCGACGTCAGGTATCACTTTGTTCGTGATGTTGTCTTGCAGGGTACCATAGCTGTTCCGAAGATTTCTATAGCAGAGAACCCTGCAGACATGCTGACGAAGCACATTCCTTCAGAAAAGTTCAGGCATTGCCTAGACTCGGTCAGTTTGCAGAGCACGTGAGATGGCCCCGACGGGGGCATTGGCAGTAACGGTGATCGTAATAGAGCTTGGCACTAGATGCGGCTTGTGAAGATGAGCCAAGAGGAGAATTGTTACATGGGTATGTCTCACCCTCCACAAACCCCCACCAAGAAAACCACCCAAGTGGTTACGTACGTGGGTGGCTAAAAATGGGAAACCGATGGGTGTTTATTTTCCCATGCAATAGATGTGGACAAGTGTTTGAAGGGGTCTAATGCATGCATTTAAGGAGGAGATCCGTTTCATGCGGTTCTCTTCTCCAAGGTGCAGCAGCCATGGGGTATCCAACCACTATATATAGAGATCCTCCTCACCTTATTTTGGCATCCCCACGGTGAGAGACAAGAGAGCTCTTGTAGAGAGAAACAAGAGGGTCTTGGGGAAGAGTGAGTTTGAGAGAGTTTTGTGTGTGAGGATTTGTTCCTCCGAGTGCAGGGTGTGTATTCTTTGTATTATTCTCCACATCTAGTAAAGTTCCGCTGTCGCCGTCGCCCATGGACGTAGGGGGATAACCTCCGAACCACGTAAATCTTTGTGTTCCTACCTTGTGTGATTGTTCCTTCATCTTTCTCCCTTCTTCTTGTTGTACGGATCGAGATCTTGGGGCGTCACTCTGTCTGTCAGAGCGGTCGTGTCATAACACTGTACAAACAATAGAATTCAAGTGCTTTAAGCAACCCAATCTTCCACAATCAAAAAGTACGTCATTGAAGGAGTTTCATTCTTCAATGAGTTAGATCCAAAAGCAATAGTAATTGTTGGTTAGCCCCGAAATATAATATCAAAAATGAACCCGAGAGCTTAGGTGCAAGGACATACCTCAGCCACGCAGCGGAAATATGTGTGTATCTCAAATCTTTACCCGCAGAGTCAAAAGGTGGCTACCAGAGTCACCTTTATTTATCCACACTTCAAATCCAAAGGCCAAAGGTGACTGCCTCCGGAGCTTTTACGTTATGCCTGCCGACCATGGGAAGCCGCACCGTCGTTCTTTCCTCCCGTCGCACTCCTCCCGTTTTCACCTTTCTTACCCTCCACAGTTCTTTTTCTGCCCCATCGCTAAAAAAATTATCTTTTATGCTTCACGGCAGGTGCCTTTATATAAAGGTTAAACCCATGGGATAATATCGTCTGGGGAAGATAAGAACGAAGAGGAGATAAGATCGTCTGGGGAAGATAAGAATGAAGGGGAGAGGCGGTGAAAGGGAGGAGGCTGCAGAGCATGCTGCGTGGCACCCGTGCGCGCGTGCGCGCGAGCGTGTCCGCCTGCGGCGGCACATGGGCCGTCAGCCCAATGGGCATTGCCCAGTTAACAACTCCCACTTGTCCATTAGGGCCGATAGTGCAAATTCAGACATACTGAATGCATCCAAGCTCAACGGTCATACAGAAAATGGAGTGTGCGACCTCTGCGAGATTCTTCGAACAGTAGAAGGATGTTCCGTTAAGTTGTCACCTAACTAACGGAGCACACAAAACATCTCGGTGTGTATCTCAGATATTTTTAAAATTCACCTGATTTGACACTCTGGATCTCTCGAAAAATAGGCAGTGTCAACCTCCAAATGCTGAGTGCCCATGGCTTTATCATTACACAGATGATAAAGCCTCCCGCGATATGAACAACTAAGCATGGTGAAATTTAAAATGTCTTCCCTATGCTGCATATGTCAATCCGATTCTTCTTGACCGCTTTCCTAGACATGTCCCGCTGGGCGGTATTAGTCATCGCCCTAAGTAACATGCTAAAGTAGCGACATCAAGCGTCCTTTTCATGACATAGCGCTGCAGGTCACTGGGGATACACTAGGAATCACACAATTGTGATCCATGAGCTCACACAATGACGAAGAGGGATCCATTCATCATTCTCATATGCGGTCGAATAATACACATGCAGTATGATATGCATGCCGCGGTGTTCTTCCATTATCATGGGCATGTCATTAATATGATTATTAAAACACCGCACGGACACTAGTCTAGTTGCGACTTACGCAGTTAACCCGAGTCACGCAAACCAGTCGCTCTCACTCAGCGCCTTCTTGCGACTCACGTATCCGGCATTTACAGGCTCCATGGGATTACCGTAGAATCCTCATGGTCGATCTGCATCAGATCTCATCTTAGTCCTCAGCGAAGGCAGCATATATAAGTTGTTCGAGATATTCCCTTTACACCCTGACCTTCAGGGTGCTAGGAATATCAAAATGCCTCATCTTTGTCGCTTTCGATAAGCGCCAAAGGCGAATCACCCGTGTGAGTGGGTGATTCTTAGCCTGGTGACACTCTGACGATGTGTAAAGCATTGGCATAATGCACAGAACATAATAAGCAGACTTTAATGATGTCAAAACTTGTAACAATTACAATTTACAAAGGCCCATAGACTTACAATGGCCAACAAAACTTTCTCTAGCTATTTGCTTTGTTAGTGGATCAGCTACCATACGACCAGAACTAATCTGTCGTAGCACCACTAACCCTTTTACAAGCAAATCTCTTATATAGTGGTAACGGATATCAATGTGCTTCGTTCTGCCGTGATATTTAGGATCCTTGGCGAAAGCAAGTGCGGAAGTGTTATCTGTATATAGCAGTACACCTTCATCTGCATGGGGTGTAAGCGCCAAGCGCTTCAACAAATTCCGCAGCCATACGGCTTCTTGACTCGCCGCAGAACAAGCCACATATTCCGCCTCCATAGTGGATAGGGCAATGCAAGACTGCTTCTTGCTACACCACGAGATAGCTCCTCCAGCTAATAGGAACACAAAACCTGAAGTGGACTTGCGCTCATCATGGTCACCAGCCCAATCCGCGTCACTGTATCCCACTAGCTTTAGGTCACCTCCACGGTAACGTAGGACATAGTCTGATGTCCCTCGCAAGTATCGAAAAATTCGTTTAACTGCCTTCCAGTGCGCGGGACCGGGGTTACTCTGATAACGGCTAACTAAACCCACTGCGAAGCTAATGTCTGGCCGAGTACACAACATAGCATACATTAGACTTCCAATTGCAGCGGCATAAGGCACTCTAGACATTTCTCTCTTTCTTCTTCATTTTTGGGACATTGATTAGCACTAAGGACACATCCTCTTTCAACTGGAGTATCAATGTGTTTTGAATTGTGCATTCGAAAACGCTCCAGGATTTTATTAATGTAGGTTTCTTGAGACAAACTCAATAACCTTTCCGAGCGATTTCGCACAATTTTTACGCCGAGCACATAGCTTGCTTCACCCATATCTTTCATCTCAAAGACAGAAGATAGCCATCCTTTGATAGCATTGATTAACTCCATATCATTTTCGGCTATTAAAATGTCATCAACATATAATGACAAAATGAGGAAGCTCTCTCCCACTCGCTTGACGTACACACAGTGGTCCTCTTCAATCATCTCAAAATCATATGAGAGGATTGCCTTGTGAAATTTTAAATACCACTGTCTAGACGACTGTTTTAGGCCATATATCGAGCGTTTGAGGCGGCAAACCTTTTGCTCTTCACCTTTAGCCTCAAAACCTTCTGGCTGGAGCATATAAATCTCCTCGTCTAGTTCTCCATTGAGAAATGCAGTCTTTACATCCATTTGGAACAATTCCAAATCAAGATGCGCGACTATAGCCAGAACCAGGCGAATAGATGAAAATCTCACGACTGGTGAGAATGTTTCATCATAGTCTATACCCTCCTTTTGGGTATAACCCTTCGCCACCAATCGTGCTTTATATTTATCTATAGCCCCATCAGCCTTGCGCTTAAGCTTGAAAATCCACTTATTTCCAATAGCTTTACGCCCAGGCGGAAGTTCCACCAACTCCCAGACTTCATTCTGCACCATAGACTTAATTTCATCTTGCATGGTAGCTTTCCACTCTTTCTTAGATAAGGATGCAAGAGCTTCTTGAACATATCTGGGCTCTTCATCATCCATGGGCTCACAAATAATTGCCTCGTCTTCAATTCCGAAGAATCGACGCGGCACAAGCCCACGCTTGCTGCGACGTAATGAGTCTTGATTTTCTAGTGATTCTATTGGTGCACTCCCACTGGACGCACTCCCACTGGCCTGATCATCCCTACTGTCCTTAGCAGACAGGTTTGGGAACGCATTCCCTTCCTGCATTAGGAGATGGTGGGAGATCAGAGGATTCTTCCAACTCATGGAGATCAAGACTCTTTTCACTGTCGCCAATCCTAGGAAAATCTGTTTCTAGGAAAACAACATCTCGGACCTCTCGCTCTGTCAGTCCTCCTTCTGGACGTTGTCCATACATGACATAACCCACGGAGCTCTCTGGATATCTAATGAAAATAAGCTTTTGAGCTCTAGGGCCAAGTTTCCCAAACTTACTTGACATGTCATGGACATATCCCGCTGACCCCCATGGCCGCAAATTATCTAAATTGGGCTTGTGGCCATGCCACAATTCGTATGGGGTAGAAGGAACTGACTGTGAAGGCACACGGTTTAAGATATAGGCAGCAGTTAACAAAGCATCTCCCCAAAAGGAGATAGGAAGGTTCGCCTGCGCCATCATAGATCGAACCATGTCTAGCAACGTTCTATTCCTTCGCTCAGCAATACCATTTTGTTGTGGCGTATAAGGGATAGTAAGTTGCCGCCGAATACCTTTTTCTTCACACAATGTCCGGAACTGATCCGACAAGTATTCGCGTCCACGATCTGTCCGAAGAGCTTTAATGCTCTTTTCCTTTTGATTCTCAACCTCGGCTAGGAAGCGCTTAAAACAATCCAGCGCTTCATAGCGGTGAGCGATCAAATAGACATATCCGTATCGCGAATAATCATCTATGAATGTGAGAAAATAGGTATGATCACGCCGTGCCCTCACACTCATTGGACCGCAGATGTCGGAGTGGATTAGCTCTAAAGGTGCTGATGCCCTTACAGCCTTTTCAAAAGGCTTCCGGCATGCTTTCCCAGCAAGACACGGCTCACATACTGGCAAGTTGACCTTAGCGAGTGATCCCAAAAGACCTTCTCGAACTAACCTAGCCATTCTATCTTGCCCTATGTGGCCTAAACGAGCATGCCATGTCGTAGAATCTAAGTCTTTACTATTCAACACACATGTCGAAATGGAAGAAGAATGCAAGGCATTATCTATAGCAAGATCTAATATAAAGAAACCATCATTCATCTTACCATGCCCATACATAATACTGTCTAAAGCAATATTTACATAACTGCCAGAAAAATTCAAACAAAAGCCTAGTGATAATAAGCTAGAAACTGACAGGAGATTATAATAGATTCCAGGCGCATAGAGTACATCATACAGAATCAGCGTTCGTCCATTTGGAAAACGGAGTTGGTACGAACCGACTCCGAGGACTTCTTCGCTGGTTCCATTACCCATAAAAACTCTATGCCTGCCTACATGGATCTTATTGTATTCTACGAAGCCAGCTCGATCCATAGTTATATGTTTGGTCGCTCCTGAATCCACAATCCACACAGGATTAGGTTGAGCAGTTAAAACATGTGTACAAACATAAATATATGGAGAGCTAGGTACGTTAATTACCTTCTTCGGCTCATGACATTCATAAGCGAAGTGGCCTCTTTTCCCGTAGTTGAAGCATTTTATCCAACTTTTGTCTTTCTTTTTCTTCCCGCCACGTCTTCCATGGCGGTGCTTAAAGGACTGAGTTGCTTGGGGCCAGGTGCGGCATCTCGCCCTTGGAATTTATTCTGTGGTCCCTTCCTGCCAAATCGGCGACTGCTCTGACCGACATTGGCAGTGGCGCGATGCAAAATCTCGCGCTCAGCTTCCAACTCCACATGACGAGAAATATCCGAAAAGTCTTTGACATTCTCATTATGTGTTAGAATTTGTTTCATTTAGAACCACGAGTCGGGGAGAGATCTAATCACGGCCTGCACCTGTTGTTCATCTGTGAGATTATGTCCCGCCGCCTTTAAATCACGAATCATATGAGCCATAATCCTTAGATGCTCAGTCATCGTGTGGCGCGAGTCCTTCCTCACGAATCATATGAGCCATAATCCTTAGATGCTCAGTCATCGTGTGGCGCGAGTCCTTCCGGTAGGTCTGAAATTTCAAAACAAGAGTCCTCAACCGTGTCACAGACGTTCCCCCAAAGGTAAATCTCAATTGGTCCCACATTTCCTTGGCAGTACCAAAACGCTCAAACTCGCCGATGAGATCGTCCTCCATCGCGCTAAGCATAGTAAAGCGCGCACTGCGATCTCTCTTAAACCAAATCTTATATGTTTCTTGGTCTTGGCGATGTTGGGCAGTGTTACCCTCTTCGGGCGGTAACATGGTAATAGTAAGGTGGTCGAGCAACTCTTGCTCATCGAGAAGATATTGGATCTTACGGTGCCACATATCGTAGTTTGTGCCGTTCAATTTTTCACCCCTAGTGAGATCTGCAATAACGTGCTTGGCGGCCATAGCTGTCGACCACTATAGAAATAGAGAAAGTCAGTGACATCAAATTTACACATCGTCTCAATTTGCTAATAGAAGTCCAAACTAATTATATTAAACTTTCTTATGTGATGAAATCGAAAGCAGAGTCAGACTACTACAATCATCTCCCACTCACAGAAGATCATTTAATAACCTTAGAATGACTTCGAGCAAATTCATAATTAATGACAAATATGTAAAACAAATTCACATATTTTTATGCAAAACAAATTCGCATTTAGTATATGCAAAACAAATTCGCACATATAGTTATGCAAAACAAATTCGCACAATATGAAAGTAGTACCGCATATGCAAAATAAATTTGCATAATTTAAAATCAGTACTATTAATGTAAATAAATTCGCATTCACATGTAAAATAAATGACATAATATACAGATAATATGTTAACTAAAAACACTATCTTATAAATAGGTCAGCATAACATGTACAATATCCGCTGCAAGCGTGTACACACGCGCAAAAGGGCGGAACAAAAGTATACTGCATAAAGAAACTGTTTCTAAGATAATTCACAACAACTGTACATATCCGTGAAGTATTACCAACACCCCATCCGGGGTCACAATCGGAATAGTCGGAATAATCGGTGGAGGTGGTACTTTCGGAGGCTCAGCTGGTGGCGACACACGCTGACCCGAAGGCCCAGGCTCCCACTCGGCCTGGACGGGGTCTGGAGACTGCAGTCGCGTCTGTGAACACGAGGGGGCTCCTCTGGCTGCGGACCGAACAGCGGCCTGCCAACTCCCTACTCCAGCTCTCCCCACTCTGGGGGAAGTCGCGGTCCCTGGTGGTCGAGGCGCTCGATCTCTCACTGATAAGGGGAGAGAGCTCGCCCGATGATGCGCGACCACCCTCGCGCCGTCCGCGTGTCTACTCCCGCCACGCCTCTGTGCTCGTCGTACTCGTGCAACTGGTGCAGTGGTCATACTCGCTGCAGTGGACGACCCCCGAAGCGCACTCTCAAAGCCCTGTCGGTACTCTCTGGGTGTCAGGAGACGTCGTCGAGAGGGCAGCTCCTCCATAGGAGCGCGCACAGGGGGACCCGGCTCCATGTCATTTTCTCCAAATGATGACGGTAGTGGCTCTACCTCTCTTTCATCCGGCACGGGTTGCGCCAAAGGGCCTCTGGGTATACCCAGCATAGCCCGTAGTGGCGCTAAAGCCCTAGCAGGAGGGAAAGAGGGGAGAGAGTCATATTCCGGGGATGATTCCTCGGAGTGATCGGTAAGAACAACGTCATCGTGGGGAGGAAATAACAGAGCCACCATCACCTACAATTCTTTAGGCACAGAAATAGTCAAATTATCAACATGAGTTTAGAATAAAATAGACAATATAATGTCAACATATCTAGGATGAACCTAGAAAAATAAACATGTTGCATTTGATCAAAAGATAAAAATACACGGGATAAACCCGGTATGTCCGGGACAAATATAAATTAAATAAAATATTAACATGCTGCATCTAACGTGAAATAAAATAGCACTTAGTCATTTCAGCATGTCCGGGATAATTGTTAGAGTAAAGAAAAATTAAACGGGCAACATTTCAGCATCAGTCGGTCTTAATCCGACATAACCCGCCCACCTAGAATAATTATAAAAATTAACGGGCAATATTTCGGCATGAAATAAATTATTCAGGACTCACCCGAGAAAAAATATAAAGGAAGAACCTTGCTCTGATACCAATGTTGGTTAGCCCCGAAATATAATATCAAAAATGAACCCGAGAGCTTAGGTGCAAGGACATACCTCAGCCACGCAGCGGAAATATGTGTGTATCTCAAATCTTTACCCGCAGAGTCAAAAGGTGACTACCAGAGTCACCTTTATTTATCCACACTTCAAATCTAAAGGCCAAAGGTGACTGCCTCCGGAGCTTTTGCGTTATGCCTGCCGACCGTGGGAAGCCGCACCGCGGTTCTTTCCTCCCGTCGCACTCCTCCCATTTTCACCTTTCTTACCCTCCACAGTTCTTTTTCTGCCCCATCGCTAAAAAATTATCTTTTATGCTTCACGGCAGGTGCCTTTATATAAAGGTTAAACCCATGGGATAATATCGTCTGGGGAAGATAAGAACGAAGGGGAGATAAGATCGTCTGGGGAAGATAAGAACGAAGGGGAGAGGCGGTGAAAGGGAGGAGGCTGCGGAGCATGCCGCGTGGCACCCGTGCGCGCGTGCGCGCTAGCGTGTCTGCCTGCGGCGGCACATGGGCCTGCGGCGGCACATGGGCCGTCGGCCCAATGGGCATTGCCCAGTTAACAGTAATTAAGAGCCTAATCCCACTATCATAGTAAAGCTTTTGTGCGCCAACGTTCTCATTTTTTGTGCTTAATTTTTTCATTGGTTTTACCTTTTAACTTCTCCACCTTCGCCTAATATTAAGAGGCTCTTCGTGGAACATTCCCTCTATATTTATGAATTATCTTTACTACTAATCAGTAGTTAAAGATCCGAGGATCTTTAGTGTAAGGACTGCTTGAGGGCAGATCTAATGGCAAAGTGGACACCTGACCAAAACCCATTGTGTGATTACTTGAGGGCATGTTAGTAGGTGAATTGGTCACCTAAGCAAAAACCTTTGTTTGTGACTGTGGATGTACAGTTGTTTTAGTGAGCCGGTGCACCTGATCAAAATCCAGCAACTATACTTTAGTTATGATGTAGTGAAACCCTTGATTGAGGTCTTGGTACTAGATATAGGTCAGTAAGAGGTTGATTGAAGGTTGATTGAACTAGTATTAAACCTGTTGAAGTGTGGCTTCATATTTGTGTCACTAACCCATTCTTGTTTTTAATTATGTGCTAATTTATTTTTTACTTGTAATTCTAATTAGCACTCTGATTCCCCCCCACCCCCCACCCCCGAGAGGTGCTTCACTACTAATAAGTGGCATCAGAGTCTGTATTCTCCAAGAACAGATCCAGAGCAAAAATTCAAGAAAGCAAAAAAGAATGGTAGGTATTCAAGAAGAACGATTGATATCAATAGAACCCCAGTGTTCAAAGGGATTAGCTAGATTAATGCATGGTCATGGTCATCAAGGACAAAGATCATCCTAGTACCAAACCTAAGGAAGAATGAGGCATGTACGTGAGAGATGGATACTACGCCCTTGAATGTCTGAGCTTGCAGCCTCATTTTTTACGGACTCTCAAGGAAGGAATTCAATAGAGTGTGCATGTGTAGTTTGGTGAAGGCGATTTAAGACAAGCTAAAACTCATTTATAAATGAACCTCCGAAGTCAAAGAGAGCGAGATCAACATTCTCATCACACAATATGAGATGTTTAAAATGAAAACTTATGAATCAATAACTGCGATGTTTACTAGATTCACTAAGGCTGTAAATTGATTGAAGGGAGTAGGGAAAATATACGCTGAAGCTAAATTGATCAAAAAGATCGTTTGTTTTTTTTTAACTGAAAGGTAATACTTACAAGGGGGGAAAACGAGGGAGTCCGTTCATTCCTTCGTTTGTTCCCTACCAACATAACAAAAAGATCGTTTGTTCCCTACACAATGGATGCCCAAGGTAACAGTTATAGAAGAAAACAAAGACTTCTCCAAGCACTCTATAGACGAGCTGATCGGATCTCATATGACCCCATAAGATCAACCTCCATAGGTTTCATGAGAAAGAGTGATCAGGGAAGAAGTCATTGGCATTTAAAGTTGCTACTAGAGAAGAAGAACTCTCCACCTCCAGCCACAGCGAGGGTGAAGAAGATGCATGCGCTTGCAATGTTATCCAAGTGCCGCCAGGAAATATTAAGAGAACAAAGGAGAAAAGGAAGTTCATCTAAAAAGTCATTTCATAAGCCATATGGAAAATTACCAAGAGAAATTAATGAAGTGCCGTTCACTATGGTTATCTAGGCCACATGTTGGCCGACTGCAAGTTAGTAGTCAAGAAGAAGAAGCTTACTGAAGATAGAAATAAGGGAAAGTCAAAGCCCAAACTTGTTAAAAAAAAAGAAAAAAGGAAAATGGAAAAGTAACAGCTACGACATGGAGCGACGAAGAGGAGAGATCATCAAAATAAGAAGACGAAGAAGTGGGTCTCATGGCCATTCATGAGATTGAGATAATAAACTCAAGTGACGATTACATGATTTTTTATGAATTTGATAATGATATCTCCTATGATAAGTCGTACGAAGCATTCATAGAAATGTAACAACTTTAAAAAGGCAAAGAAGGAAGTGAAAATGTTAAAATTTAAAAATGTAAAAACATAAAATTGACTAAACTCACTAAAAAATTCACAACATGTTAACCTTTGGACATAAAGAATTACAAGAAACCCTAAGATACAGAGAACTAGAATTAGAAGACACTATAAAAACCTCTCAACAAATATGGGAGACATATCAAGAACATAAAACCAAATGTCTCGTAGAGATCATGAGAATTAAAGTTTTACACGATAAGTAACTTAGAGCTAACATATTCAAGCAAATATTTAAAAATGACTATCGAAAAAATCACTAAAGGTTAAGAAGCACTGAAGCTTGTTCTTAATTCTTAGGGGTTGCTTTGATAATAGAATAAGAAACAGGTAGGGTAGTTTATTCATTTTACCTCTATTTATCCATCTTTGGTTGCAGGGACGGGTAGGGTAAGTGAGGGTTAAGGGTGGGCAGCCTTTTCGGCCATTGCCAAATAGGCTACTTGGGGTTGGGTAGAGTAAGGTTTTGTGGGTTTTCTTAATTATGATATTTATTATTATTTTATTAATTTTATTTTTTCTTAATCTAGATAGGATAGAGTAAGATTATCAAACTCGTTTAGGCTTAATTTAAGATACCTTACTCAAGCTTATCCTAACACCCCTTACCGTACTCTATTATGAAAGTGGCCTAGTAGAAGAACTTTAAGAAAGAGGGAATAGGGTACAAACCATCTAAATGGCAAACCTATTAACTATAACTAAAAGTATCTACTTCTCAAATTTGTAAAAACCTCTAATGCATATGCTTGTACATCGTATCCATCCAACACCTCTCCTGATTGTTTGCATTATGGTAAGTTGGGCACAAAACATCATCCTGCTTGAATTCATTGGTCTGTAAGGGACAAGCTAACAAGAAATGTTCCCAACAGATTTGGGCACCAAAAAACAAAAGTTGAAGATTTCTTATTTTGCAGCTATCCATACCAGCTAGTAGTAGAAGATGGCGTTTGGATATTGGCTACTTAAGACGTGTTTTAAAAATGGTCACTCTTCGCAAGCTTAGAACATACGGCAGGAGGAATCGTGGCCTTTGAAGATAATGTCAAAGGAAGGGTGATAGGAATAGGAGTATCAGGAGCAAGCAAATCTTTCTAGATTAATTAAGTACTACTTGTCAAAAGGCTAAGCACAATCTGCTAAGCATCAATTAGTTGTGTGAAGGAGGAAATTTAGTATCATTTAAGCCTAACAGATGCATAAGCAATGGTAGCCCCTCTGGCCATGTTAGATTCACTACAGAGAGAGAGAGAGAGAGAGAAATATGTATGTTCTTTACTTGGAATAATTGGCAGAAAAGGATACATGTCTCATGGCTAAAGGATCAGCACAAACTATCCTATAGCACCGATGATTGGACTATACCAGCTTGAGCATTATAGGAAAGCTCGAGAAGTATAGGCTAGTTGATGGAATGCCAATTTGGATCTTTCTATAGATACTGTGTGTGAAGCCTACACAAGAGGAAAGAAGAAATAGGAATCCTTCAAGTGCCAAGTTGATGTTACCACCTCAAACCCATCAGAATTATTGCATCTAGATTTGTTCGGACTAGTCGGAACTGCGACCCTTGGAAACAAGTATTATGGGTATGTCATAGTTGACGATTACAAGATACTCGTGGATACTATTTTAAAAAGGTTTTGTTATCTTTTGGCCACTAAAAAATATCAATGTTAGGAATAAGTCTCCTTAATCCACCAATTTCTTATTAAGTCCCCCAATTCTTGTCCTTTACATGAATAAACCCGTCATTGATTTCATATATAGTATAAAAATCATTGGTTATTACAACCATTACCTATGTTTTCTTGCGACGGTTTGAAAATGTTACGCTTGCTCATGTGACTATAACTTATACCTATGCTTTTACGAACTGCAGGTATAGGTTAATCTATGCCTACAGTTTAGAAGGTATAGTCCACACGAGCAATCGTTAAAAAACACGTGTGGACACATATGCGAGGAGCTACCTACGATACAGAAACATAGGTATTTCCTTTAACCACATGTTAGCAAAATTGTAGGATTGCTTGTAGCCACTTATCAGAGAAATAGTAGGTATACATTTACTTAATAATGTTTGATTTTTTGTCAGTTTATTTAAACGGTAGGAAAATGAATTAGTGAAGGCTAGTATGAACCATATATAGGAAAAAAGATTTAGGGTCGGTTAAAAAATCGTAGGGAACCATATATAGGAAAAAAGATTTAGGGTCGGTTAAAAAAATCATAGGAATAAGTTGCCTTTTTTAAAAAATACTATTATTAAGTGCACTCTCATCACCTGTAGTACATCAATTCGTGTTCACATTCATTAATTGTCCCACTTTCGTCCTTGTTCCATCCACACAATTCTTATTCACAGTTATTCACAATTCTCATCCATAAGATAATAGAAGAACAACGTATATTTGCATGATAATATCTTAACGATGTTCATTCAAAAATAATGTATCTATGGTTATACATTCAAAGCAACTATATATGTCTCCATAAATGAAGAAAAAGATATATACATCCATCTCAAATGCATATAAGTCAAGGTCAAATATACATAATTATTAACATCCAACAGAAATTGAAAGGTAACACAGAGTACAAACTATCCTGCGATGGCTCGAAGAGCACTACGAACCATATCTCCATTTCAATCTTCTTCCTATTTCATAGTATCTTGCTTCGGCTCATGATTAATGGCCTTCTCAAGAGGATCAGCCAATGTGTCTAACATTGCTAGATGGATTCAGACGTAGCTATTGAGAAAGTGGGGTAGTTCAGCAAGATAAATCTTAACGGGTCCAGAGATAGCAAACGCATCTTAATTTGATCCCCCTGGATATATTCTCTTCCCAAAGCATGAGCTAGCCACTTCAAATTAATAGCATAAATCATAAGAAACAATAATAATGGAACAGCACAACTTTTCCATAGTGAGGTCATCATGAGAACACATACAGATCAATATAGATTATCATTTTCAAGCATGAAACAATAGATCAATTGGGTAACAGACAGACATCCCAAAAATGAGTAGCCCAAAATGAATGTGCTCCTTCCTACTCATTCTTATGCCAATTTTGAACAATAAACTAGCTAGCTATGAGACCACTTCCTATTTCAATGCTGGTTGGGCATCAAGTTCTCGAGCACCATGTTCTCAGAAAAAAATGAAGAGGGATACTAGCTAGCCATGAGACCACATCCTATTTTAGTGTAGGTAAATATTGGGCGTCAAGATCTCTAGCGCCATCTTCTTAAGTGCCTTGCTCGACCACAATTCCAACACCACAGGGAGCGCATGTTCCTCCCTCCAGGGAGACAATAAAAAACTCCTCAAAATGATTGCTTTGAACCTGGAAAGAGGCAATGTACGTGCTTAGTTTAGCCTATGTAATGCTTCGTACACTTCAAAGCATGCAACAGCCTCCCTCTTTCACTCTCTCCCTAGGGGCCATGCATGCAGATCTCAAAGTCTCACTAGCTAATTTACTATATGCATGTGTCTGCAACATCATACAAGCTTGCAATTACAGCTAGCCTTTTTCCATCATGACCTGTGCAATGTTCTTTGTTTTTCTTTTTTAATTGTCAAAGAAGCCCACAACATAAATGCAAAACTATATATTGGCTTCCAAGTCTCATGGTGCAATGCTTCTTTCGAAATAATATTTCAGCATTTTTCGTGGCTCTCCGCTAGTCCCGATCCTTCCATGTCTCGCCATACTTCTGTAGGGTCCCTCAGGGGGGGCTGTTGCCATCTACAATTGAGCAGTGCGTATCAAGAAACTCTTTATGAGTAGTCAAACCTGTAGGTACGTATTTCCAAGAGATCAATTTATCTACTCCATAATTCATTTTTTTTTCAAATATATAGAGCCCTTGCTATTTTATGCTTAAATACGGAGATGGGGAAGCATATAAAGAACTCAATTATTTTGTGGTTAGAATCTGATCATTTGATCTAGACTCCTTGTGAAATGATATCAGTAATTTTTAGACCATTAATGCTTCAGCTCTTAGTATTGGTTGCAGGGTCTCAGGTAGCATGAACCCTGAAATTGGTCTTATCCTTTTATTGCCACAGTTGTTTTAGCATGTCAGCTTTTTCTCTTCCATTATTTCATCGTTACATAGCATGATGATGAGTTGTTTCCATTTCCTGTGGATCAATTTGTATGTTTTTTCAGGTTGACACAAGCCAAGATGTCTGCAGGAATTTCATGATCGATTAAGTAAGTCTCTCTCTAGTTGATGGAAGCTACAACGATTTATCTATCAAATTAGATGGCTTACTTATGTGCATGTGGAAAATCTTAACTCAGGAGATTGAAGGGGAGCTTGAAGACAAATGCATATATTTGATTTTCTGAGAACGTAAGTGGGAACCAATGCATACATTATAGGTGAACCTTCGATGCTGCCCCACTGTTTACAACCAACAGTTTATCTATTATATTGGGAATTTGGGATTTTTAGGTATCATTCCATACAATCTATTATGAGGATAAACCTTCCTAACCCCAATATTTATTTTTCAACCCAAATAAAATAGCTTCCAGATCGTAGATAAGTATACATGCTGTTTCCACCCAACCAAAGTATACTTACAACCTTTGATGCGAGCACCCACCGGATCTGATCCGCCGAACCCCTCTACAGCACGCCGGACTCCTTCGACCACCAGATCCAATGCAGGCTTCAGATGCCGAGATGGAGGTTGGAGACGACGGCGCAGACTGGCACTCCACCTTCTGCACCAGCAAGTAGGAGGCTTCACATGGG
The DNA here is from genome assembly GCA_022559845.1 of Amorphophallus konjac. Classification (NCBI taxonomy): domain Eukaryota; kingdom Viridiplantae; phylum Streptophyta; class Magnoliopsida; order Alismatales; family Araceae; genus Amorphophallus; species Amorphophallus konjac. The sequence continues at coordinate 329,503,631 of CM040122.1, read as the reverse complement.
ATCACATGCCACAAGGTTAGTAACATGCCACATGCGACCACTCACCTTCTTCAAGCTGGTGAAACATAGTTGTGCCTATTGTTTGCTGAAGAAAACTTGACCCTGTGCTGTGATCTCCTGTTCCCATGGGTGTTAAATAAGGATAGTAGAAATGCACAGGAACCCCCGGCTATCTCTCATAAATGCCACAACATCGTTGGCAAAATACCATAAAACCCTAACAATAAACACACTGAAGCCAACCCCGCACGCTGACGCCCCTAGCCAGAAATCAGATCTTCTCAGCAGATCCCCCCACCCTCTTCACACCAGAAAGGAACCCTTAGTCCCTCCACACCCATGCAACACCAGCTAGATCCGTCTAGCTAGATCAAGAGTCGGATGAGGAAGAAGAGGGGTAGAAGAGTAGGGGATGTTGGATGAGCAGTCGGATGAGAAAGAAAAGGGAGAAGAAGAGTAGACGACGCCAGATAAGGAGTTAGATGAAGAAGAAGAGGGGGAAGAAGATTATAAAATGCTGGATGAGAAGAGGAAGAAGAGATTTTCCACTAAACAACGTAGACAATGCTAGATGAGGAGTCGGATGAGGAAGAAGAGGGGGAAGAAGTCAGATGCCAGATGAGGTGAAGTGGAAGAAGAGGGCTTCTGCTAAATAGCACAGACGGCTAGATCGAGGTCAATTGGTACTCTTGAGAGAGTGAGCTAGGGCAAAACCCCTAAAAAGGGAGAAAGGATCGAGTGCCAAGTTTGCCACCGTTGCGGTTGCTCCCGGTTACTATATTTCCATGTTATTTTTTTCTTTTTTGCGAAGTGATCAATTCCTATGCTTCCTTCAAAGCATAACAATATATAAGGTCTATTCCCGCGTTCACTTACAAAGTGGAGGAATACCTAAACTTTTCTGACAGTTCTTCAAAAGCCATCGGAATAATTGGCCATATACCTACATGAAAAAGAACCGAATGAAATATCTAGCTATGAAAATTCTAAATCGTCAAAAAAATGATCTTTACCTGCACTTTCTCCTGTTGTAGGTAAAACCTATAGCTATAGGTCTTGTTCGTTGTAGTGACTGTAGTTAAGGCTAAATCGGGATGATAAAATGAATCTCTCCGATAACCCCCACCAAGAGAGGAAGAGAGAGAGAGGGGGGGAGAGGGAGAGGAGAGGAGATCTTGCCCATGGAGAAAGAAGGGGGAGGGGGACACGTCGGCCGATGCAGTTCTAAAAGAAGACAGCTTGGCTCGATAGAGTGGGAATTGGCCCAAGTTGGACACCGCTAGTAGCCTCCTCTTCCTCATGGTGGAGATGACTGTTAGCGAAGATACTGCTCGGCTATTACCCGAAAACAGAGCACCGTAAATCTGTAACATGCAACTCGTGACAGCGAGAATATTGCTTGTAATCAGAGTAGAGCGGATCCGCTGCAACTCTGGCCTTCCACATTTGTTGTATTCTATATTTTCTTCTTCCCTATTATCATCCCCTTTCTTTGTATTGGCACGTCATTTCGTGCATCTAAACCTGCTATGTATAGCTGCTGTACACATCTATATAACAGGGACGCTGGAGGAAGAACTTCCTCAAGCATTTTTTCCACAACATCTCTACTCTTTCTACACTTCTTTCATGGTATCAGAGCGTTAGCTTCATAGCACCGATCCATGGCCAATCCCGTTGCATCTTCTTCCGCAGCTCCAAAAACCACCCCAACCAACATCATGCCCTTTCTGCCTCTCAAGCTGTCCCGGGACAACTTCCTTCTCTGGAGAGCCCAGTTCGTTCCCCTCTTAAAAAGCCATGGCTACCTCTCCATTGTCGATGGCACTGAAATACCACCTCAGCCGACATTGACAACAACAACCACTGATGAGAAGATAGCCGAGGAACCCAACCCTGCTTATGCGGCTTGGGAACAGAAAGATCAACTCGTCTTGTCTTGGCTCATATCCTCTCTCACAGAACCCATCCTCCCACTTGTTGTTGGGCACGATTCTGCCAAGGCGGTTTGGGATGCTCTCGCCCGTGCTTTCGCCTCCCGTTCTAGGTCTCGCGTTCTGCAACTCAAGACCAAACTCCACGGGATCAAGCGTGGCACGGCCACTGTGGAGGAGTATGTCCAGTCCATCAAGGTAATAGCGGACCAGCTTGCAGCTATCGGGCATCCAGTCGATGACTCCGACCTGGTGATGGTTGTCCTAGCAGGCCTTGGCCCTGCTTATGAGGCTTTTATTTCCAGTGTTACCACTCGTCTTGAAGCATACACATTGGAAGATGTTTTGGCTCATCTCACGGCACATGAGACTCTTATGGAGCAACACCGGTCCTCTGCTACTGAAGAAGCTCTCTTCCCATCTGCCAACATCGCTGCCCATGTGCCCTTCCCACAGAAAGATGGACATAGAGGAGGTGGGAATCGCGGCAGAGGAAAAGGTCGCAATCAGCAACCCAAGTGTCAAATCTGCCTCAACTTTGGACACCGGGGTTATGAATGCACAGAGCGCTTCAACAAGGCTTTCCCTGGAGGACCTGCTGCCAGACCACCTCCTGCACGACGAGCAATGCCTCTTGTCTCCCCTGTCCAACAGCCAGACCGCTCACCTGCTGCCTACATTGCAGCACAGCATAGTTCTTTTCTAGGCTACACTCCTCATTTGCCAATGTACATGCCTCCGTATGCACCTCCAGCAACCTCGGCATTGGAGTCCTCGTCCTGGTACCCAGATAGTGGCGCCACACATCATATTACGCCTGATTACAATGTGCTGCTCAACCCCTCATCCTACAAGGGCACCAACAAAGTCCAGATTGGCAATGGAGAAGGTCTTCCCATCACATCTCTTGGTTCCGCTGTCCTTCCTTCCTTTTCTCACCCTCTTAAATTGAATAATGTTCTTCATGTGCCTTCGATTACTAAAAATCTTCTATCTGTTCGCAAACTTGCCGCTGATAACAATGTTATTGTTGAATTTCACCCTCATTTTTGCCTTGTGAAGGATCGAGTATCGGGGACGGTTCTACTTCGCAGACACCTTAGAGATGGCCTCTATCATTTTTCTCCCATGCAGTCCATCAACCCGACAGCATTTCTAGGAGAACGTACCTCTCCTTCCTCGTGGCATGCTCGACTTGGTCACCCCAATCTTCACATCGTTTCTCAAGTTATTAATAAATATGGGTTACCTACGACCCATCGCTTGTCCTCCTTTGTTTGTCCTTCCTGCATGATGAATAAGAGCCACAAATTACCTTTTGTTTTGTCCTCATCCATGGCTACGCATCCTTTGCAATTGATCTATTCTGATCTTTGGGGCCCCGCACCTACTGTGTCCCATGATGGCTTCTCATATTATGTTATTTTTGTGGATGCCTTTAGTAGGTTCACATGGCTTTTCTTACTCAAACGGAAGTCCGATGTCCTGGATGTCTTTTGCCGATTTCAACGTCATGTTGAACGTTTGTTCGGGCGAAAGATCCTTATCTTCCATTCAGATTGGGGTGGCGAATACCAATCCCTCCACAAACATCTTGATCATTGTGGCATTCTTCACCGTGTTTCCTGCCCCCACACCCCTGAACAAAATGGGACTGCTGAACGCAAGCATCGTCATATTGTGGAAACTGCTCTTACTCTTCTATCCTTCGGATCAGTTCCCCATCGCTTTTGGGACGAGGCCGTCTCTACAGCTGTCTATCTAATCAATCGTCTCCCCACTCCTATTCTTCACAATATCTCCCCATTTGAGAAATTGTTTAGCAAGACACCAGATTATACTTTTCTCCGCACCTTCGGCTGCACTTGCTATCCTTGGTTACGCCCATATGCTTCCAACAAATTTTCTCCAAGGTCTGAGCGTTGTGTTTTCTTGGGGTACAGTAATAATCATCATGGCTATCGTTGTCTTTCCTTAACCTCTGGACGAATGTATGTGTCTCGGCATGTTGTTTTCGACGAAACCACTTTTCCTTTTGCTGAGCAGGGATCCACAAAACAAGCAGCTCCACATTCTGCGCAGGGACTCTTAGGGCCTTCTCCGGGCTATATTTTGGTACCCGCGGCAGCACCTCCTTCGGTTTCTCCGACTGCAGCACCTGCTCCAGCGCCTACACCTGCACCTTCATTGGATGACACCTCTGTTGCATCACCCTCACTGCCGCCTGGCTCTCCTGGTGCTTTGCTCCCTGTTGAGCCGCCCTTCAACACCACTAGTGACTCTGGATCGACGTCTGCACTGGCCTCCTCACCCTCGGTGGATTCCTCGGCTTCACCACCACAACGATTTAGGGCCTTGGCAGATATTTATGCCCAAAGTACCACTATTGGGCCACGAGGATCCACTGTGGTGCAGCACCATCCAACGTGCTTCTCGGCTTATTCCACCACTTCAGAGCCAACGTGCTTTAGTCAAGCATCCAAAGATCCATCCTGGCGGGCAGCCATGGCTTCCGAGTTTGACGCTCTTCTTCGCAATGGCACTTGGACTCTCGTCCCACGACGGCCAGACATGAATGTGGTAGGATGCAAATGGGTCTTCAAACTTAAACATAAAGCCGACGGTTCTATTGATCGCCATAAGGCCCGCCTTGTGGCCAAAGGCTTTCGTCAGATGCCTGGAGTTGACTTCACCGATACATTCAGTCCCGTCATCAAGATCACCACCGTACGGCTCCTTCTTGCTATTGCTGTTAGTCGTGGATGGCCGGTCCGTCAATTAGATGTGTCGAATGCCTTCCTCCACGGCCACTTACAAGAAGTAGTGTTTATGGAACAACCACAGGGTTTTGTTCATCCTCAATATCCTCATCATGTTTGCCAATTGCGCCGAGCCCTTTATGGCCTTCGTCAAGCTCCAAGGGCATGGTTTCAACGTCTCAGCCGTCGCCTTCAAGAATTGGGCTTTCTCGGCTCTAAGACTGACACCTCTTTGTTCTACAAGTGCTCGGGTCATGTTGTCACCTACATTCTTATTTATGTCGATGACATTCTCATCACTGGGTCTGATCCAGGGGGCGTTGCAGATCTTATTCGATCTCTCAGTCAAGAATTTGCTGTCCGAGACCTTGGCAATGCTCATTTTTTTCTCGGCATTGAATTCCAACCACATGCTGATGGCTGTGTACTTTCTCAAGCTAAGTATACTATGGACCTTCTGCGGCGTGCCGGAATGGATGGTGCTAAACCTTTGTCCACACCCATGGTGGTCTCGCCACCCGTGGTCTCTTCCGAGCGCACCTCCCGCGTGCCAGATGCATCTCTATATCGCAGCATTGTTGGAGCTTTGCAGTATCTCACTATCACCCGTCCTGACATTACCTTTGCAGTCAATCGAGCGTGCCAACATATGCATGATCCTCACGCTGAACATTGGGTGGCCGTCAAACGGCTCCTTCGCTATCTCAAGGGAACTGTTACTCATGGCCTCCTACTTCGTCGAGACTCCCCTCTTCAGCTCCAAGCCTTCAGCGATGCTGACTGGGCCGGCTCCCACACAGACCGACGCTCTACAAGTGGATACTTGATCTTTCTTGGTCATAGTCTTATTTCTTGGAGCTCGAAGAAACAGAGTACAGTGGCTCGCTCTAGCACTGAAGCGGAATACAAAGCAGTGGCAAACGCCACTGCTGAGCTCATATGGCTTCGGTCTTTGCTCTGCGAACTTGGCTGTGCACTCATTTCTCCCCCTGTCCTCTGGTGTGATAACATTGGTGCCACCTATCTTGCAGCGAACCCTGTCTTCCACGCTCGCACCAAGCATGTGGAAATTGACTATCATTTCGTACGTGAACAAGTCTCCTCTAAACAGCTAGTTGTCTCTTATGTTTCCACCAAAGATCAACTTGCTGATCTCCTTACCAAGGCGCTCCCCGGACACGGTTCACTTGGCTTCGTGACAAGCTACATGTCGTTCCTACGACCATGAGCTTGAGGGGGCGTGTTAGCGAAGATACTGCTCGACTATTACCCGAAAACAGAGCACCGTAAATCTGTAACATGCAACTCGTGACAGCGAGAATATTGCTTGTAATCAGAGTAGAGCGGATCCGCTGCAACTCTGGCCTTCCACATTTGTTGTATTCTATATTTTCTTCTTCCCTATTATCATCCCCTTTCTTTGTATTGGCACGTCATTTCGTGCATCTAAACCTGCTATGTATAGCTGCTATACACATCTATATAACAGGGACGCTGGAGGAAGAACTTCCTCAAGCATTTTTTCCACAACATCTCTACTCTTTCTACACTTCTTTCAATGACCACCTGCACGAGGTGGGTGAAGGGGCTCTCGGTGAGGTCAAGGTTCATGACAAGGGGTAGCCAGTGATGAAGGAGATGAGGGAGACAACCATGGCGATGGTGGGGATGCCAAGGCCGTTATCATGTTCTCTGAAAAGCCAACCACTCCCCATTTGACCAAAGTACAGTAAAAGTAAATGGGTGTCTCATTGATCATTGGCAAAATGGGTGTGTGTGCATGTATGTAGAGAGAGAGAGAGAAGAGCAGCTTCGCCCACTCCCTGAATAGCTACTAGGATTGGGAGGAAACAGAAGAGCTGTAAGAGGAGAGGTAGGTGGATCAGTCATCTATCTGAGCCGGTGGCCTTGAGGATGGAGACATAGCCTTGGAACATGTCCGTGACGTTGCAGAACCGCTATAGGTATAGGAGGGAGTGGGCCCTGGGATCGAGCACCACCTCATGGTGCTGCAATAGGGCGAGTGCCGCGTTGAGTAGGCCAAGGGCCGACTGGACATTGCACGTCTCCTGCATCAAGATAAGTGCAAGGGCAACCCTTATGTTCTCGCCGACAATCTGAAACAAATACAGAGAGAGTAAAACTAAATAGTAGAGGAAAGTATGAGCTAGTGCAATCAAAGGGAGGTCAGAGAAAAGAGAAGAGAGGAAACACTGATAGTAAAGAGGAGAGTACAATTGCCATTTTAACACCTCCGCACCTACGTGTGGACGCGAGTGGGGGACACGTCAGCTACCGCTGGCTGGAGACACCTACCTACCATTTGAAAGAACACAACCAGACAGAGAGTTGGCGGCACCAAAGTGGGAGCTGGCTCGGGTCAAACGCTATCGACAACCTCCTCTTCCTCACGGCGGTGATGACCACCTACATAAGGTGGGCGAAGGGGCCATGTGGATGCACTTTTAGACACCTCATTTATGTTGTTCGTTTATTTAAGTGCGTGGGTGTGCCAGTCATAAAATGATGATTTATTCGGGCTCCGAGGAAGTCCATGGTGCGCTCGATTTGACTTGGTCAGACGATTGTATAGTTCGTGTCGGGACCAAAACCCGCCGCGTCATAAAGGTCACAGCGTCATTTACATCCCCTCAGAGAGGGGAACACTCTTGATTAATCGTCGGGAATCAGGGCCTCATGGCCAGAAAATTATATCGAGAGAAACAAGGCGATAGCGATCTTGAATCAGTCGGAAAGCTCTATGTCTATGGAAGCCAGCATTCGGAACATGCCGGTCACTCAGGGGACCATTTGACATTCGGACGAGTGTCCGGCTTGAGGGCAGCATGATCGTCGCGGGAAAACTGGAACATATGTATGCCGGGGTACGACAAATTTATTGTTCAGAGAAATGGGAAACGTTCAGTTAAATCCCGGTTAGAGCGATCGGAAACCAATAAGTTTGTTATCCCGGTGCAAGATCAAACTGCGACCATACTGCGGTGGACCCCCCGCGGTCGAAGTCAGGCTCACGTGGGCATCGTCAATATTTCCGGTGCCAAGGGGCAACGGGCGGATGTCCCGGGATCAGATCTCAGAACCGGTATGTGTTCAAAGGGAGCGGGCTATAGGCCGAGGATGTGGGTCAGGCAGTGACCATGGTTGGGACGAACCCGAGGTCCAAGCGTGACTCACGAAGGTCTTATCGATATTCCCATGCATAGGGTTCGGGGAGGACGAGAGCCACCTCGTCCCATTCGGATTTTGTCAGTCATGCATAGACCACTTTATGTTCGGACAAAGGTCCGTATCGAAGGTACGATATAAATAGAAATAAATCCATGCGAATGTATGCCGAGTTTATGGCAATTTCAATAAAAGAGCGGAGACAAATCCCAATGGGAAAGAGTCCGGTTTGACGAACTATAAGCCCATAGCAATGTCGGATTACAGCCATATTGGGATGGCTCCCAAAGTCTGAACCCGACTTGGAGGGCGGGCGTTAATATTCCCTTTATACCGGGTCTTGAGGAGAATGAGGCTGCGGGGTGGAACTCATCATCTTTTTATCATTATTATTTGAATTTCTATCATTATTATTTGTTTTTTTTGGGTGAGTTTGTTGTTATTATTGTTTATTTATTTTTTATTTTTTATTCGTTTATTATTCATTATAATATATATATATAAGTTTATTATTATTATTGTTAAGTTCATCATTATTATTTCTTATTTCTTTATTATTATTATTATTTATTTATTTGTTGAGTTTGTCATCATTATTATTTACCCCCTTTTATTATTATTATTTATTATTGTTATTATTTATCTCCTTTTTATTATGAGTCCGTTATTATTATCATTATTTGCTGCATTTGGCACGTGTGTGGAGAGGCGAGCCAAAAGGGGCTGGAGCAGTGTACCGCTGGGGAGGTTAAAGAGTGTGCCGGGTGGAGGCTAGGGAGTGTGCCGGGCTAGGGGCTGAAAGGTGTACCACTGGGGAGGTTAAAGAGTGTGCTGAGTGGAGGGTAGGGTGTAGCAACCCTGGTAAATTAAAGGACTAGAAAGTCTAAATAAATTAAAAACAATAATGAAACAAGGCCAAGACCTTGTACATGACCCTCTTACGTCCTAAAAAGTCTAACAAAAGAACTTATGGACACTACTATTGTATTATAATAAATTTAAGAATGATATGTTATTTTTAGGTAAGCATTTAATGCACAACGTAATTTTAATTGAATTAAGAATCATTACATCTCGAGGAAAATGTCAATTTATATTTTATTACTAATTTAGAAAATTTGATATTCCACATTTATTACATTATTAGAAGGGAGAAGGATATATATATATATAAGATTTAATTACATTAAAGATATGTAAAAGATAAAAGAATGAGCATATATGTAATTTCAGTTCTTTCAAGAGCATTAAGAAGAGGCCAAAAACTCAATTGACGCCTCTTCGTACAGGCTTATCCAACGTGAAGGACGACTTAATACAAGTCGTTATTTACAATTAACAAAAGTCAAATAAAGTATATAGATAAGAGAGTGATAGAAATAATAGGGATATATATACAATATTAGTCCTTTGGAGGAGAAATGCCAAAATGCAATTGACGCCGTTGATTTAGGCGTTGATTTCAAATGTGACTTAATAAAAGTCGTTACTTTATTCTAAAATGAATAGTGCCCATTTTTGAATTAAAGAAATTTAAAATTTTAATTATATGAAAAAATAGAGAAAAATGGAAAACTTGTACCTCTAAAATGTCCCATATAACATCAAGAAAAAAAGATAAAAATCTAGAAAGATCGTTACACCTTAAATTAACAAATAGGAAAAGGTGAATGACGTCTCTGAGCAAGTCGTCATTTAATTTTGACGACTGTGTATACAAGCGTCATTTATTGAAATAATGCCCCAACCTGTGGCGTCATTTACAAATAGAACAGTTGGTGTTTGGTTCGAACAGGGATATTAGCCGGGAAGGTTTCTTGATTAGGGAAGAATCCATACGTGGATATCTATGTTTATAGGGATTCTACATAGGAAATTTTAATCCTAATCGAACTCGTATAACCCACTATGATTCCTTCTCCTATAAATACCCACCTTCCGTCGAGCTTCCTGTTTACATTATTGATCAAAGACACCCTGCTACTGCGATTCATCTTCCCCTTACTGCTAGCCTTTCTTCTATCACTAGAAGCAGAAGAACAAGCTGCTTCTTCCTCCGAAGGCTGCTCCTGCCGTGGTGTACGTGAAGAACGTGAAGTTCTTCATCTTTCCTTCTTCTTCCTTGCTGCACGGAGGTTTGAAGGCCGTTGCCTTTCTTCACCGTTGCCACTACTGCTGCTGTTGCCTCCAGCCGCTGAAGCAAGAGGAGCAAGCTGCTGCATCTTCTTCCTCTTCTTCATCCTACCGTGATACGGGAAGAATGTGGGAGAATTCTTTATCTTTTCCTCTTCGGCTGCTGCAGTTGTTGCCTCTGTTTACACTAAAACAGAGTATCGTATCAAGGGTTACCACCTCCATTTTATTCATCAGTCATCAACCAAATCATCACCCAAGGTAGGTTTTCTCAAGACTTGGTAAAACCAAGAAATTCCTAGGTTAAAAACATGCATATAGGTCTGTAGGAGCTACAGATTTCGTTTCTGGATTGAGTTTTCTCTATTTACTGCCTAAATGGAATTAACGACCCAATCTAGGGCGTTATTTTGATATGACGACGTGAAAACAGACGTCAACTAGCTAGTTAATTAATAAATCAGACTTGTTCAAAATTTAATAACTATGAACTCCTACATGTAAACTAATGCATGACCATGTCCATAAATTCATACTATTTTTCCCTCTCTGTTCATATCATTTGTTTCTTTATCGGACATATTTTATAAAGCATGTGTCTGTGATTGTACCTATTAGGTACAAATCAGATGACAGGAATTAGCAACCCTGACTAAGTCGTTATTTGAATGGACGCCCCTACACATAGGCGTCAGATTCGTGATAAATAATGAAAATGGAAACGTACATAAATTCTTGGACTTGATAATTGACGACGTGTATACTGCCCTTAAATTTGATATATGACGCCCCTGACTAGGGCGTTGTTTACGAAATTGAAGCCTTAATGTAAGACGTCATTTATATAATATCTGAAATTTTAGAATGTTTATAGATTTTAATATTAACAAGACCTGGATATAACGACTGCGTGAACAGTCGTCATTTACTGAACTGACGACCCTGACAAGGGCGCCAATTCATAAAATGAAGACTTAAACCCAGACGCCAATTGACTGATTTCCTGATTTCGTGGCTTTTGTAACCCTTTTACGGTGGGTTAGTTATTAGGCACTATATTCCATTCCGTGAATATAGTCCCATGTTTCACGTTATTTTATCGATTACCCACTATTTCTCGGTGATAGACGAACTCTCCATAGGACATTCCGTTCCTTTAGACCAGTGACTTTATCATAGAGACCTCCGTAAGACTCTGCTAGTCTTGGATTCTCTCGAGGCAGCCGAGCTGGTTGTACCCTTAAAACCTATGTCACTATTTGATTACCATGTCACTCTAAAGAAACATGGTATACCGGCCATCATGACTTACTAAGAGGATGTCATGAGAATACTCTAAATTAATGGAATGGGAAACCATGCCATTAGTGTTCTTATGAATTAGGTGCCATACTTGTGGATCTCAATTCTATCTAGCTTATCATGTCCAAGAACGAGCGACCATCGCTATATGAGCGCTTATTCTTATTATCATGGCACCCAATTAGGGAGCCGATTCCACCTAGTTTTATCGTTAATCGTGATTGTACCGTTATTGTTCATGTTCAATCATTGAAATTATATTCCACAAGATCTACCTTAAAGTCCCTACAAGCTTATTTCATTGAAACTCTATATTGGCTATAACCATAGTGGATTTCGAAAAATACACGATCAATGCCTGCGCATATAAGGGCCCGATCTGGTCCTAGGAGGAGCACCCGAAAGTACTACTGCCCATGGGAGTTATAATGATCACGGTGTGACATTGCACCGAAGTGCATGACTAGCTTGATTAGACATTCCACAATCTCATCCTCGACTTGACATGACATGACTTGCGTGACCCGGAAATGGTATTTATATACTTGCTTGAAACGTGATGACCCATTTCCCGACATGACATGATGAATATACTTGCTTGAATATCTTGACATTTGTTGATATAAGTTCTTGAAAGACATGCTAGTTCACTCAATTATCTCTTGTTATACTCTCTCTCTTGTCGTTTTACGTAAACATGCATAGCTTTATTGCATTCATATAACATGTAATTTACTTAAAGCAAGCTAGCTCTTGAGATATAATTCCTACTGAGCATTCGCTCATTCAGTGTTTTCCCCTATTTTTCAGGTAAGTCCGATGACGAGACTCAATCGGATGGGGAAGGTCAAGAGTGAAGAGATTAGAGCAACTCCATCCATCCAAGCGTCACTAGTCTTATCTTTCTAATTTTTTTGAGTCAATCATTGTACTTTTTCCTTTTATTGAGTCTTAGCATTTTCATTTGTAATAGAAGTACTTTGAGGTTGTGATTGAATAAAGGATTGGGTTATCTTTACTTTTGCGCACTCTGTCTTTGTGTTGAATACACTAACACTCTGATTGACATGATCGATATAAACTCGTCATGCATCTCCGGGTTCCTTCCACGCTCGGGGCATGACATAGGGAGTGTGTTGGGCTAGGGTCTTGGATTGGTGTGCCGAGGAGGTGCCAAAGGGGCGTACCGGGCAGGGTCGGCCACGATTTGAGCAAGGGTAGGGTGTACCGGAGAAGGTTCAGATAGGGTGTGTCGGGGAAGACAAGGTTGAGTGCGCCGGGGAAGGCCTGAGGCTAGGCATGCCGGGCAAAGCCTGAGGCTGGGTGTACCGGGCGAGGCACGGCTGGGTGTGCCAGCCAAGGCGTGGTTGGGTGTGCCGGGCAGGGCATGGACTGGGTCGTGCTGGACAAGGCACGGTGTAATGCCCCGGATTTTTCGGATCCTTCTCTGTGGGTCCCGGATCCGGTTTCTCGGAGTGTCCAGCTCTGTTGTGTCTGAAATTTCGTTTCGGACATCTTTCGCGTTTGGATCGGCGCGATCCGGAGTCGTTTCGGAGGCCCGGAGGCGTTCCGCGGCTTTTTCCGCGTGTGTTTTCCGATTCCCGGCGTGGGTTTCGGCTTTCCCTTCGGAACCTCGTTGTGGGTGAACCGGGCCGTTCACCAGGGCGCGAGTGGTACCGTTGCGATCGGTGCGCTCCGAAGATCGCGAGGGTGTAATTTTCTATTTTTCTGAATTTTTCTGAATTTTCGGATTTTCCTATATATAAGCCTTTTCTCTCTCCCCCTCTCATTTCTCATTCCTCTCCCTCTCTCTTCTCACGCTCTCTCCTCTCACTCTCTCCTCTCCGGCGGCCGACGGACCGAGGCGGGGGCGAGGTGGGGCGATGCGGGCGAGGAGGACGGCGAGGATGGGTCGAGCATCGAGGCTCGAGGGCGCGGTGAAGCTCGGCCGTGAGTTCATGGAACGGCGAGGCTTCAACGGCGTTTTCTTCGTGGATCGGCGTCCACGGTGCGCGTAATCTTCGGTGGAGGTAGGGTGATGGACCCTCAGCCCGTGTACTTCCTTTTCCGCGAGTTTCGTAGGCCGTGGTGAGCCGAGCGGGCTAAACGGGGCGTTTTGGGCAAAATGCATGTTTTTGGGGTGTGAGCCGGATCTCCCGTTTTATGGTATTTTTGGGCGATCCAGGGGTTTAGATGCATGCGTAGGGGCTTGGGGAAGGTTTCCCTTTTGTTTCCCCTTCACCTGGGGGTGAACGGGGCGTGGCATGGCTTTTCCCGCGGTTTCCACCGTTTCCGGGCGTGGACTGAGAACGCGCTATACTCCTGTAGCGCGTTCTTGAAGGTCGCGCTGCCCCGATAGGGCGCGTTCATCGGAGAAGATGAACAGTAAGGCAGTTTGGGTCGCGCCTCACGGCCCCAGCGTGTTCTGGTTGTCGCGCTATAGGATCATAGCGCGACCTGGCCTGGTCGCGCTATGGTCATGTGGCGCGTTCGTGTTGAACGCGCTAGGCACGTATAGCGCGTTCTGGCTGAACGCGCTATGCACGTGTAGCGCGTTCTTGGAGGGACCAGCCGGGCTGCCCGGGGCGGGCGGTCTGCGGCTGATCGTGCTCCCCTTGAGCCGTGTGTGCCTTGGACACCCAGTGGAGTTCCGTGACCGTGTTTTGGGGTGTCTGGAGGTTCCGTTTACCTCGTTTTACGTGCTCGTGCGCTTAAGGGTCCGGGTGACCTCTTAGCGTCCGTTCGCATTGTGTTGGTCTCCGGTCGACCCGGTTGGGACCCAGTGGTCGACCTCCGGCCTTGTGAGTATCCCGGACACCCCATGGGTTCTGTGTCTGTGTTTTTTTGGGGTGTCAGGAGGGACCGTGTTACCTCGATTAGCGTGCCCGTAGGTGTGGTGGGTCCGGGTGACCCCACGTGTTCCGGGCTCTTGTGTTACGCTTGATCGAGTCACCGTGTGTCGGTGTGTGTGCGGTGGGGTCTCCCCCGCATATCGTGGGTTCCTTTGGAAGGCGATTCCCGTGTGGGCCATGTGTTTGGCCTTGGACTGTGAGTCCAGTTGTCCGGCCTGGGGCTGGAGGTTTCCCGCTTGCTTCAAGATGGGAAATCGTCGTGGCGGCTTGTGTGCTGCCTTGGGAATCGTGCTTCTGTGTTTTCCGTGAGGCCCGTGTGAGTGGCCTTTGTCCCTTGCGTTCCCTTCCCAAGGGAATGGTCTTGGCAACTCGTGTGTTGCCTCGGTATTCGTGATATCGTGATTTTGGACCTAGAGATTGGGCTAGATCGACGGCCTTGTGCTGTTGCGTGCAACGGTCTTGACCCCGAGTCTTGTGACTCAAGGACCGTTGGCTGTAGTGTGTCTAGAGGACTGTCCAGAGTCCAGTGGCTTAGTGCCACTTGAGTTTTCTCGACTCTAGTGCACGGTGCGTGCGTGGCCGTGGACTGTGAGTCCTGTTTCTTCTTCGACTGTGGTCACCATGCGACGGGGCCGGTACGTGGGGTGGTCCCCGTACGTCGTCGGATTCGGACGTTGTTTTCCGTTGAGTTGAGAGTCTACTCCTTCAGTGACCCTCCACTAGTCGTAGCCCACCAGTACGAGGTGCTGGTCTCACCTGGGAGTGGTGTACGGGCACCCACCTTTCGAGACGGTTTGTGGACCGGTTACCGTAGGCCCCTCGTCGGTAGCCAGAGTCCGGCTACGGGGGAAAACCGGTCAGAGGACCAGACCTAGTGACGCAAGGTCTGTGTGTGCACACGTGGTTGGGGGCGGTTGGACCCACATCGACGGGCGTGACCCCAGCTAGTTACTTGTTTGTGGTTACTTGTACGGTGTTCGCGCCTCGAGTAGGACCTACCACGTCAGGCGGTTCACCTGCGGTGCGGTGTAAGACGTCAGGGGACGCTACCGGCTGTGCTTCTAGTGGGTGGTACTCCTGTCGAGTACGGAGTGACAGACTGTCAGTCTCTGTGTCTTTGACCTTCGGATTCTCGGGTCGTTACACACGGGGTAGAGTGCACCAGGTAGAGAGGGTTAAGATGTGCCGGCTACGGTTGAACTAGGGAGTGTGCCGGGCAGGGCATGGGTCAGGGTGTGCCAGGCTAGGTTGGCTCAAAGGGGAGTTCTTTTTATTCAAGAGACCCATGTGGGGAGTTTTCTTCTACTCGTGAGATGCATAAGGGGTTAATTTGGTTTTCTCTTTTTTATTCATGAAATGAATGTGATTAGCCTTCTATTATTCACGGACTGCATGTGAGGAATTACGATTTGGTTTTCTTTTATTCGTGTGGACCATGTTCGTGGTTACATTCGGTAGTCCGTCATAAAAGACACGAGTATTCAAATATTCAGGTTCTCCATAGTTCGTTTGTTATTTCGGTGAAACCGTTGCATTAGTGTTTATTTTGTTCATTTGTTGTTTCTTTTTGCATTATTACTTTTCTTTTATTATTATTGCTGTTATGTTAGTTCTGACGAAAATTCGATAGCATCTCCCCTTGATCCGGATGGTAAGGGAGGTAAAACGGAACGCGCCCACAAGGAGTGGCTGAACCCGACAATTTGAGGTGGGTGCCAGAGGCAGTAGCACCTTTTGATAAAACTTCGGAAAGCTCGGGAAAACCAACGAGTGGGAGACATTTCTAACATTGGCTGGGGGTGCACCGGGTAAGAAGGGGTGACTGGTGTACCGGCTAAGGAGCTGAAGAGGTGTGCCGGGCTGGCCGGCACAAGGGTGTGTCGGGTTGGCCGGCACAAGGGTGTGTCGGGCTGGGTCTGAGCTAAAAGAGTATGCCCAAAAGAAGGAGAAAGAGATCTAAGGGCATCACGAAGGAAGTTTTGGCCCCGGGCAATCGAGGAGAGGGAAGGGTGAATCCTTCAGACCAGAACATGGATTTGGGGTTAAACCCCGCAAAGAAGCCATAAGAGGAGAGAGGCCACGCACGAGGATCCTCCGGGAGTAGACCACTCGGGGTGGCATTGCACTGAGGTACTGCCCATTGGGCTGGATAGGCCAGAATCACGGAAGGAGAGCATTAGGAGGGGCAAAACCACCGGTAACGAGGAAAAGAAATAAACCACCAAACACATCACAAAAGAAACAGGCTAGAGGGAGTGATATGAAACCCCAAAGAGGGGTGGTTTTTTTATTCGTAGAAGAGGTGACCATGGCCGGCCACAGGCATTACAGGGCTCGTGCGAGCAAGACTTCAGAAGAAGCGGGGAAGAAAAATAACATGAAGGCGAGGGGGAAATAAGAGATGAGGGGAGAGTTGGGGTTGAGCAGGGGTATCGGCCTCATGTTCTTCCCCCACTCCCTCTACCACGTGGAGAAGCTCTCACTCTCCCTCTCTCTTTTCTTCTCTTACTCTCTCTCTTTTGGTGGCCTCCGGGGAACCCTCAACGTCAGAGCAGCTTCTTCCTCCTCTTCTCTCTTCTCTCTGCCTTGGTCTGGTATCTATGGGTGTCCCTTTGCTCGTCTCTCCGTATGTCCGTCCCCTGTTTCGCCGTAGAGAAGGGGTGGGGGTTTATATCTTCCACGGCGGGATCGTTCGAAGGTGGGAAGCGCCCGACGGAGATGACCATTAAATGGGATTTGACTCCTCCCGTCCTCGATGGCAGGGGGGTAGCTACCGTGCCTTCACGAGGGGACGACACCTCAGCAGGGCCTGCACGATCCCCATTGTGCGCCAAGGACCGTAGGTCATGGCGTGAGATTTGGTTTGTCGGTAGCACCGAGCAAAGGCTGAACCACAGTGTACCGCAGGAGGGTTGGAACGCTGTGCCGTTGGAAGACTGTGGAGCTGTGCCGCTGGAGGGCCGCTAAAGTGTGCTGCTGAAGGGCTGGCAAGCTGTGCCGCGGGAGGACGTTGGAAGCGTGCCGTTGAAGGGGCTTCTGTAGTGTGCCGTTGGGGGGCTGAGAAAGGGTGTGCCGCTGGACAGCCTTGCAGGCGTGCCACTGAGGAAGCCTGAAGGCATGCCGCTGAAGGCCTTCGCAGGGGTGTGCAGCTGGGGCTTCGAGGCGGGTGTGCCGGGGAAGGGCCAACGGCTGTGCCGGGCAGAGGCTCCACGGAGCGTGCCACTAGAGGTTCAGCAAGGTGTGCCGGGGAAGGGCCTTGCAGGGTGTGCCGTTGGGAGGCTGTGCCGCTGAGAGGGCTTTGAGGGCGTGCCGGATGGAGGCACGGGGAGTGTGCCGCTGGGAGGCGCCAGGAGGGTGTGCCACTGGGGCAGCCTTGGAGGTGTGCCGGATGGAGGCACGGGGAGTGTACCGCTGGAGGGCTTGAAGGGGGCTTCCTTTTCTTCTTTTCTTCTTCTCATCCTCTCTTCCCTTTTCTCATCTTCTTTATTCCCCTGCACATAAACACGGGGTGAGAAATTTTTAGTATCTACAAATCGCCCCCAGCCGCAGACGGCGCGAGAGAGGGAAGAGAGAGTGGGGCCTACGGGTGCAGATCGACTGCAAGATTCATCAACACGATGAGAAGAATGGATCCGCAGACCGAAGTTAAGGTCAAGAACCCATGCTACGTGGGCCAGCACTCGGGAAGCAGGCTATGGAAGCTGAAGTTATGGGAAGCAGGCTGCAAAGAGCCGAAGTTGGGCAAGGCAAGCCACGGGGCGAAGAGACGGGTTTATTCCTTTAATGATCCAGACAGTAGATCCAAATCAAAAGGGGATTCGTCACCCAGGGGGACAGAGAGGAGAGTTTGTTGATGCAATGACCTGGATGGGAGGTCCAAATCAAGAGGGGTATTCGCTGCCCGAAGGGATGGAGAGAAGAGTTTTTTGATTCAAAAGAGGTATTCGTTGTCCGAAGGGATGGAGAGAAGAGTCGGTTGATTCAATGACCTGGATGAAAGATCCAAACCAAAGGGGGATTCGTCACCCTGAGGGATGGAGAGAATAGTTTGTTGATTCAATGACCTGGACGGAATATCCAAATCAAAGGGGTATTCGTCACCCGAAGGGACGGAGAGAAGAGTTTGTTGATTCAACGATCTGGGCGGAATGTCCAAATCAAAGGGGCATTCGTCACCCAAAGGGATGGAGAGATAAGATTGTTTAGTCAATGATCCGGACGGGAGGTTCAAATCAAAGGGGGATTCATCACCTGGAGGGACGAAAAGAGAAGATTATTTGTTTATTCAATGATCTAGACGGGAGGTCTGAATCAAAGTGAAAGGAATTACAGATTTATTCATCGATGCCGACGGGCTGTCGGGAGCTGGCATGGTTCATTCATGGACACGGGGTGAGTGTCAAGGCGAGGGTCTTTTATTCTCTGGCTAGACATAAGGTCTAGGTCAGAGTGAATGGGTCTTTTTGGTTCTCCGACTGGATAGAAGGTCCGATCTAGAGTGGAGAGAATCTTTTTGTTCTCTGGCTGGGCGACAGGCCCGAACCAAAGTGAAAGGAAGGAAGGAGTCCATTTTTTATTCTTCGGATGGATGGAAAGTCCGGGATGACGTGACAAGGTGATGTTTATTCTCTAACCAGATGGAAGATCCGAGCAAAAGTGGAAGGGGTCTTTTTGTTCTCTAGCCAGGCGGAAGGTCCGATCTAGAGTGAAATGATCTTTTTGTTCTCTTAGTCGGACGGGAGGTCCGATTTAGAGTGGAGAGAATCTCTTTGTTCTCCGGCTGGACGGTAGGTCCAAACCAAAGTGAAAGGAATCTTTTTATTCTCTAGTTGGGTGGAAGGTCTGATCTAGAGTGAAAGGATCTTTTTGTTCTCTTAGTCGGACGGGAGGTCCGATTTAGAGTGAAAGGAGTCTTTTTATTCTCTGGTTGGACACTAGGCCCGAACCAAAGTGAAATGATCTTTTTGTTCTCTAGCCGGACAGAAGGTCCGATCTAGAGAAGAGAGAGTCTTTTATTCTCTGGCTGGGCGACAGGCCCAAACCAAAGTGAAAGGAATCTTTTTATTCTCTAGCCAGGCAGAAGGTCCGATCTAGAGTGAAAGGATCTTTTCATTCTCTGGCTGGACAGCAGGTCCGAACCAATGTGAAAGGAATCTTCTTATTCTCTAGTCGGGCGGAAGGTCCGATCTAGAGTGGAGAGAGTATTTTTTGTTCTCTGGGTGGACGGCAGGTCCGAACCAAAGTGAAAAGAATCTTCTTATTCTCTAGTCGGGCGGAAGGTCCGATCTAGAGTGGAGAGAGTCTTTTTATTCTCTGGTTGGGCGACAGGCCCGAACCAAAGTGATAGGAATCTTTTTATTCTCTAGCCGGACGAAAGGTCCAATCTAGAGTGAAAGGATGTGATCTTCTTTAATGCGCCAGGAGTACCGACTGTGAAATCTGAACCCGAGAAAGTGGGCTGCGAGAGCCAGATTCGGAGTTGCGGAAGTAGGCCGTGAAGGCTGAAATCGGGGAAGCGGACTACAAGAGCCGCAATCGGGAAGCTGGCTATAAAAGCCGAAATTGGGGAGCGGGCTATGAGAGCCTAAATTGAGGAAGCAAACTACGGATGCTGAAGTTGGGAGATCAGCAAGCCATAAGGGGCAGGAAGTAGGCCGTGAGGGCCAAGATTGGGTTGTACGAGCCAGAACTGGGGAAGCAGGCTGCGATAGCCAAAATTGAGTTTATTTTATTTTTTATTTTTATTTTTATTTATTTTTTTATTCAAGCATGCAGGCAATCGTCAGCAGGCATAACATAAAGATACATAAGGTGGCTCCCTCTATAGGGGATGGGACAGGGACATCGCCAATAATTTGTGGACACGATGCGGGCCAAGAGGCACAGCTAGGGGGTGGTGCACCCGTCAAGAGGATATCGCATGTCTTGCATGCATGGCTTAAATTCACGCATTTCACCCGAGACAACTCTTTGTGGAGTGGATGAGCAAACGTGTGAGCAAAAGGCCCTGAACATAGAGATATGCAAGCTTTCTAAACAACACTCGAGGATTACTGTAGCGCCTACACATACGTTTCAAGCTCTCAATTTTGATAGCTTCGCACGGCCCCTATCTATTTATTTTGGTAGCAGATTTTACCGTTCCACGTGAGTCTCCTTTGTCTCAATGGGGGTTCCCGGCTACTAGGGTTCGTCCTTATTATAATTCTATTACGGATTCCACCGTTTGACGCGAGTTTCCTCATGTGTCTCAATGGAGATCCCCGGCTACTAGGCCTCATCCTTATTGAAATTCGCTTCACCATTTCGCGCGAGTCTCCTCATGTGTCTCAATGGAGATTCCCGGCTACTCAGATTCACGTTTCTCTCTCTTTTTTTTACATCATTTTTTTAAGTGGGGGTAGGCAGCTCTTTCCTCACGATTACCTTTCACGCGAGTGCAGAAATTCAAGCATCCGTAGAGTGCTAAGAAGAAAGTCAGGAAATCCCTATGGTTGAAGACCATTGAACACATTAAGCGTGAAATGTGGGAGTGTTGTCTCGGGTTTATTTTGTTAGTTGGGCTTAGCAATTTAGCCATGACTCTTCCCCTTGACGTGTGCACCTGCCATAATTGGGTTCCCTTCGAGCGTATGCCATGACGCACGTGCATCCGGAGTCGGGGAAGCATTATTTAGCAATGAAACATGGTCCTAGAAAATTTTAAGGAAGTATGTTATTCTGTATTATAAGCAAGCATGCAAGCAGGGCAGCCAAGCATTTTTTTTGTCTCTTTTGTTTTGCTTTCTTTTTTTTTTGCGTAAGAACATATAGTTGTAACTTATAAGCGTAGTGATAGTAAATGTATTAGGGAAGCAGACCACAAAGGGCCGAAAAGATATTAGGGAAGCGGGCTACAAGCTGAGGGACATTAGGGGAGCGGGCCATAAGGGGCAAAAGATGCCGGGAAGTAGGCCAGAAAAGCCGAGGGGCATTAGGGAAGCAGGCCATAGAATCTGGGAGATGCTGGGAAGTGGGCTGCAAAGGCCAAAAGGTTGGGGGAGCAGGCTACGAGAGTCAAAATTGGGAAGTAGGCCACGAAGGCCAAAGGCTGAGAAGCAGGCTATAAAGCCAAAGATTGGGAAGCGGGTCGTGAAGACCGAAATTAGGAAAGCGGGCTGCGAAAGCTGAAATTTGGGAAGCAGGCTATCAGAGCCGAAGTCGAGAAGCGGGCTGCAAAGAGCCAAAATTGGGAAGCGGGTTGTAAAAGCCAAGAATTGAGAAGCAGGCTGCAAGAGCCAAAACTGGGAAGCGGGCTGCAAGAGCCAAAGGCATTAGGGGGCGGACTGTAAGAGCCGGAGTTACGGGAAGCGGGCCGTGAAGGCCGAATTCTGGGAAGCAGGCTACAAAAGCCAAGATCTGGAAAGTAGGCTGTGAAGGCCAAAGGGAAGTGGGCTACAAGAGCCAAAATGTTAGGGAAGCGGGCTACAAGCCGAGAGATGTTAGAAGTCGGCTACAAAGCCGAAAGATATCAGAGAGTGCGGTGGGATGGATGGATTAATCCTAATAGTGGGCCTTGGCTGAAATGCCTGAGCCGAAGGGCGTCAAGTAGCGGGATATGAGAGCCGAAGAGAAGGGTCCCGTTTTGTTCTCTGGCCGGGGAAAGGGTCCGAGCCAAAGTGAGAGGTCTGTTCTTTTATTCTCTGGCCGGGGAAGGTTCCGAACCAAAGTGAAAGGTTTATTCTTTGATTCTCTAGCCGGGGAAGGATCCGAACTAAAGTGAAAGGTTTATTCTTTGATTCTCTAGTCGGCGAAGGATCCGGACCAAAGTGGAAGGTTGATTCTTTAATTCTCTGGCCGGGGAGAGATCCGAACCAAAGTGAGAGGTCACTTCTTTAATTCTCTGACCGGGAAAGGATCCGAACCAAAGTGAAAGGTTTATTCTTTAATTCTCCGGTCGGGGAAGGATCCGGATCGAAGTGGAAGGGTTATTCTTTGATTCTTTGGCCGGGGAAGGGTCCGGACCGAAGTGGAAGGTTTATTCTTTAATTCTCTGGTCGGGAAAAGATATGAACCAAAGTGAAAGGTTGATTCTTTAATTCTCCGGTCAGGAAAGGATCCGAACCAAAGTGAAGGGGTTATTCTTTAATTCTCTAGTCGGGAAAAGATCCGAACCAAAGTGAAAGGTTGATTCTTTAATTCTCTGATCGGGAAAGGATCCGAACCAAAGTGGAAGGTTGATTCTTTAATTCTCTGGCCGGGGAAAGGATCCGAACCAAAGTGAAAGGTTGATTCTTTTATTCTCTGACCGGGGAAACGATCCGAACCAAAGTGAAGGGTTGATTCTTTAATTCTCTGACCGGGAAAGGATCCGAACCAAAGCGAAAGGTTGATTCTTTAATTCTCTAGTAGGGAAAAGATCCGAACCAAAGTGAAAGGTTGATTCTTTAATTCTCTGGTTGGGAAAAGGTCCGAACCAAATTGGAATGTTGATTCTTTAATTCTCTGGCCAGGGAAAGGATCCGAACCAAAGTGAAAGGTTGATTCTTTTATTCTCTGGCCGGGGAAACGATCCGAACCAAAGTGAATGGTTGATTCTTTAATTCTCTAACCGGGAAAGGATCCGAACCAAAGTGAAAGGTTGATTCTTTAATTCTCTAGCCGAGGAAAGGATCCGAACCAAAGTGAAGGGTTGATTCTTTAATTCTCTAGCCGGGAAAGGATCCGAACCAAAGTGAAGGGTTGATTCTTAATTCTCTTGAGATGGCCATCCTGGCCGAAGGGAAAACATTTGTCGGCTTAGACGAACGGTCATGATACCGACCACATGAGAGGTCTATTTGTTGGATGACTGTAGGTAGAAGGTGAAAGACCATATTTGCCTCAAGGCTCACATTCTTTTCTTCTCTTCTTCTTTTATGTGAAGAGGCAGGTTCGAAGACCACGTCTACCTCATGTCTCCTTTCTTTTTTTTGTCCTGCTATTCTTTTCTCATTAATGCTTCCGTATTGGGGTGCATTTCTCTCAACATGCCCCCAGGTTGGGGTGTAACTTTTCTTCTGTTCCCCCAAGTGGGTTGCATCTTTCATGGCTTCCAGGCCCCCAGACAGGGTGTAACTTCTGCTTCTTATGCCCCGGAGCAGAGTATGTTTCTTTCTTTGTGTGCCCCTAGGCCAGGGTGTGTGTCTTTTCATATATCCCCGGAGTGGGGGTGAATTCTTCATGGCTTCCAGGCCCCTATATCGGGGTATACGTTTCTTCTTCAAATGCCCCTAAGTCGGGGTGTATTCTTTTCTGGCTTCTATGCCCCGAGTCGGGGTGTATGTTTCTTCTTCAAATGCCCCTAAGTCGGGGTGTATTCTTTTTTGGCTTCTATGCTCTGAGGCGGGGTGTATGTTTCTTCTTCAAATGCCCCTAAGCCGGGGTGTATTCTTTTATGGCTTCTATGCCCCCAGGCAGGGTGTATGTTTCCTCTTCAAATGCCCCTAGAGCGGGGGTGTGTTCTTCGTTTCTTGTGCCCCTAGAGCGGGGTGCATTTCGCTTTTAATGCCCCTAGGCCGGGGTGAAGCTTTGTCTAACCTGCCCCCATGCGGGGTGTGTTTGGCTTCTGGTGCATTCAAGATAGGATGTGTTGTTGTTGTTTTTTTTTGTCCCCCTAGCTCGGGGTATAACTTCTTGCTTCTCATGTCCCCAAGCTGGGGTGGATTCTTGCTTCTTATGCCCCCATGTCGGGGTGAATTCCTCTGGTTCTTGCGCCCTCCCAGGGCAGGGTTTATTTTTCTTCATATGCCCCCAGCACGGGGTGTATCTTTTACTTCTCATGTCCCCAGACCGGGGTGGATTCTACTTCTTCTACCCCTCAAGGCAAGGCGTATTTCTCTTCATATGCCCCCCGGTGCGGGGTCTAGTTTCTTTCTTTATATTCCTCCTGGCTCAGGGTGTACTCTTGCTTCTTATAACCCCATATCGGGGTAGACTTTTCTGCTTCTTATGCGCCCAGGGCGGAGGGTGTTTCTTTCTTCGTGTGTCCCCATGGCGGGGTGTGCTTCTTTTTTTGTTTCGTATGCCCCCATACAGGGTGTGTTTCTGGCTTCCTGTGCACCCAAGGCAGGATGGGTTTCTTTCTTTCTCTCTCTCTCTCTTTTTTTTTACGTACCCCCGAGTCGAGGTGTAACTTCATGCTTCTTATGCCCCCAGGCCGGGGTAGATTCTGCTTCTCCGCTTCTGTGACCCCAGGCGAGGTGTATTTGCTTCTTGTGCACCCCGGACGGAGTGTGTTTTTTTTGTATGCCCCCAGGCTAGGGTGTGTTTCACTTTTTATGCACCCAAGGAAGGGCGTATGTTTCTTTCTTCGTGTGCCCCCTAGGCCGGGGTGAATTCTTCTGCTTCTTGTACCCCCAAGGCAGGATGTATTCTTTTCTCCATATGCCCCCATGATGGGGTATGTTTCTTCTTCGAATGCCCCTAAGTCGGGGTGTGCTTCTTCCTTTGTGCGCCCTCAGGCAGGATATAGTCTTTGCTTCTCATGCCCCCAGGTCGGGGTGTAGTTCTTCTTCAAGTGCCCCTAAACTGGGGTAGATTTTTTGAATACCCCTAAGCTGGGGTGAATTCTTCATGGCTTCCATGCCCTCGTGGTGGGGTATGTTGCTCCTTCAGATGCCCCTTGGGCGGGGTGTACCTTTCTTCATATGCTCCCAGGTGGGGATGTATGTCTCTTTGCTTCTGTACCCCCCGACCGAAGTGTATTCTTGCTCTCTCTTCTTTTATACGCCCCTATGGCGGGATATATTTCTCTTTATGTGTCCCTAGATCAGGGTGTAACTCCGTTGCTTGTTGTGCCCCCAGGTCAGGGTAGATTCTTCTGCTTCTTCTGCCCCAGAGTGGGACATATTTCCCTTCGTATTCCCTTAGGCCGGGGTGGATTCTTTTTGTTTTATATGCCCCCATACGGGGTAGAGTCTTGGCTTCTTACGCCCCCATAGCGGGGTGTGTCTTTTGCTTCATGTGCCCCCATATCGGGGTGTATGTCTCTTTGCTTCTCATGCCCTCATGGCGGGGTATATTTCTTCTTCTTATCCCCCATGGCGGGGTATATGCACGCTCTCTTCGAGAGTGGTGGCCGTGCTTGGCCTCATTGCTATAAAGTATCCCCCACAGTAGGCAGGAATTCATCAAGCTACAGTTGCGGCTTGTTGGATTTTCTAACAGCCACTCGAGCGTCTTGCGTCGGATAGGGGCAGGAGGAAGGTGGAACGGACCGGGGCATTGCACCACGGACTTGGACCCTCCTAGAGTCGGGCGGGATGCCGAGTTTCTTCTTGTTCTTTTGGTCAACAATGCTTGCCAACTTTTCTTTTCGTCCTTTCTTTTCTTCTCTTTCTTTTGTGTAATAGACCAAGGTAGGTGTGCAGGAGAGCGCTCACCCCCTCAGGGAGGGGATGAGTGGTTCGCTCCACCACATCAACCCCATAGTGGTAATCTTTGTTCAGCACGGGTGTCGACGGATATGGCCGTACAACCCTCTCTCGTCAATTATCTCTCTTCTCCTTTTTTGCTTCCTTCTTTTCTTCTTTTCTTCTTTTTCTTTTTTAGGGAAAGGGGGTTTGATTTTCGCTCCCTTCTTCTCTCTTTCTCTTCTCTCTCTCTCTTTTTTAAATGGCCTTTATGATTCCCGGGAGCTGCATGTACCTCGGAGTAGCATACTCGAGGCCATAAAGATAATTTCGCCTAATTTGGCTTTTCCCCCCCATAGGGCTGGCAAAGATAGCACCTGCCATTCATCAAACCAGACAAACATCGTTTATTAGAAGGCCATGAGGCCCCGAATCCCGGCGAAGAGATGAAGGGTAGTTTCAGTCCCACCGGGCGTGCCAGACTTATGGACGCACTTTTTGACACGCTCATTTATGTTGTTCGTTTATTTAAGTGCGTGGGCGTGCCAGTCACAAAGTGACGATTTATTCGGGCTCCGAGGAAGCCCATGGTGCGCTCGATCTGACTTGGTCAGACGATTGTGTAGTTCGTGTCGAGACCAAAACCCGCCGCCCCATAAAGGTCACAGCGTCATTTACATCCCCTCGAAGAGGGGAACACCCTTGATTAATCGCCGGGAATCAGGGCCTCATGTCAAGAGAAACAAGGCGATAGCGAGCTTGAATTAGTCGGAAAGCTCTATGTCTAGGGAAGCCAACATTTGGAACATGCCAGTCACTCAGGGGACCATTTGATATTCGGACGAGTGTCCGGCTTGAGGGCAGCATGATCGTCGCAGGAAAATCAGAACATATGTATGCCGGGGTACGACAAATTTATTGTTCAGAGAAATGGAAAACGTTCAGTTAAATCCCGGTTAGAGCGGTCGGAAACCAATAAGTTTGTTAGCCCGGTGCAAGATCAAGCTGCGACCAGACTGCGGTGGGCCCCCTGCGGTCGAAGTCAGGCTCACGTGGGCATCGTCAATATTTCCGGTGCCAAGGGGCAATGGGCGGATGTCCCGGGATCAGATCCCAGAACCGGTATGTGTTCAAAGGGAGCGGGCTATAGGCCGAGGATGTGGGTCAGGCAGTGACCATGGTTGGGACGAACCCGAGGTCCAAGCGTGACTCACGAAGGTCTTATCGATATTCCCATGCATAGGGTTCGGGGAGGACGAGAGCCACCTCGTCCCATTCAGATTTTGTCGGTCATACATAGACCACTTTATGTTCGGACAAAGGTCCGTATCGAAGGTACGACATAAACAGAAATAAATCCATGCGAATGTATGCCGAGTTTACGGTAATTTCAATGAAAGAGCGGAGACGAATCCCAATGGGAAAGAGTTCGGTTTGACGAACTATAAGCCCATAGCAATGTCGGATTACAGCCATATTAGGATGGCTCCCAAGGTCCGAACCCGACTTGGAGGGGCGGCGTTAATGTTCCCTTCATACCGGGTCTTGAGGAGAATGAGGCTGCGGGGCGGAACTCATCATCTTTTTATTATTATTATTTGAATTTCTATCATTATTATTTGTTATTTTTATATATTTTTTTGGGTGAGTTTGTTGTTACTATTGTTTATTTATTTTTTTATTATTATTTATTCATTTATTGTTCATTATAATATATATATATATGTATATATATATATATATATTTAAGTTTATTATTATTGTTGTTAAGTTCATCATTATTATTACTTATTTCTTTATTATTGTTATTTATTTATTTATTGAGTTTGTCATCATTATTATTTACCCCCTTTTTATTATAATAATTTATTATTATTATTATTTATCCCTTTTTTATTATGAGTCCGTTATTATTATCATTATTTGCTGCATTTGGCACGTGTGTGGAGAGGCGAGCCAAAATGGGCTGGAGCAGTGTATCGCAGGGGAGGTTAAAGAGTGTACCGGGTGGAGGCTAGGAAGTGTGCAGGGCTAGGGGTTGAAAGGTGTACCGCTGGGGAGGTTAAAGAGTGTGTTGGGTGGAGGCTAGGGAGTGTGCCGGGCTAGGGGCTTGGATTGGTGTGCCGGGGAGGTGCCAAAGGGGCGTACCGGGCAGGGTCGACCACGGTTTGAGCAAGGGTAGGGTGTACCGTGGAAGGTTCAGATAGGGTGTGCCAAGGAAGACAAGGTTGGGTGTGCTGGGGAAGGCCTGAGGCTAGGCGTGCCGGGGAAAGCCTGAGGCTGGGTGTGCCGGGCGAGGCACGGCTGTGTGTGCCGGGCGAGGCACGGTTGGGTCTGCCGGGCAGGGCATGGACTGGGTCGTGCCGGATAAGGCACGGGGTAGAGTGCACCAAGTAGAGAGGGTTAAGATATGCCGGCTACGGTTGAACTAGGGAGTGTGCCGGGCAGGGCATGGGCTACGGTGTGCCAGGTTAGGTTGGCTCAAAGGGGAGTTCTTTTTATTCAAGAGACCCATGTGGTGAGTTTTCTTCTACTCGTGAGATGCATAAGGGGTTAATTTAGTTTTCTCTTTTTTATTCATGAAATGCATGTGATTAGCCTTCTGTTATTCACGGACTGCATGTGAGGAATTACGATTTGGTTTTCTTTTATTCGTGTAGACCATGTTCGTGGTTACATTTAGTAGTCCGTCATAAAAGACGTGAGTATTCAGATATTCGGGTTCTCCGTAGTTCATTTGTTATTTCGGTGAAGCCGTTGCATTAGTGTTTATTTTGTTCATTTGTTGTTTCTTTTTGCATTATTACTTTTCTTTTATTATTATTACTATTATGTTAGTTCTGACGAAAATTCGACAGCATCTCCCCTTGACCCGGATGGTAAGGGGGGTAAAAGGGAACGCGCCGACAAGGAGTGGCTGAACCAGACAATTTGAGGTGGGTGCCAGAGGCAGCAGCACCTTTTGATAAAACTTCGGAAAGCCCTGGAAAATCAACGAGTGGGAGACATTTCTAACATTGGCTGGGGGTGCACCGGGTAAGAAGGGTGTTGAGTTATGGTTTTGATGATTGTTGTAATTGTTAAGTTATGGTTTTGATGATAACTAAACTTAATGTGTGTTCACGTGATGATAACTAAACTTGGTTGATTACACATGTTCTTGATGTTTGTGTTCATTCATCTTGTTGTTTATGCTGGTTGCATATGCTGGTTTTACAAGAGGCAAGAGGTTTTATAACCTCTTTAATGTTAACAAGCATGCAATTAACCCTGACTATCTTGTATGCAGGATCAAACTCATGGTAGTCACCTGGTAAACCAAACGTGTGGATAAGCACCCTGCTCCTCTGCAATACAAAACAGGTGATATATGTCATTTACTGTCAAGAGTCATTGGTTTGAAGATTGGCGGTCGACCTGTGGACCCTTGGCGGTCGACCTGAAATGACAGAATTGAAGATTGGCAACCTGTAAACCTGGCGGTCGACCGCCAGGACCCTAGCGATCAACCGGTTTTCCCAGCAGCCACACAGCTACAGAATGGCCCCTAGCGGTCGACCGCCAGCCCTCCACCGGTCGACCGCCAGCCCCGAGGCCCTCCTTTGTTGACTTTTGTGTCAAGTTCGAAAATAGGTCCTTCACCCCATTTCTTTAATCCCAATACTCCCAGTCACCCCAGATTTTGTGGATCTAGGTCTGGGACTTGTCTCCTAACCTTCCAAGGGTTATAAAACCTCTCTTTGAGGTCATAAACCCTAAGAGGCTCCAAGAGAACAAGAGAGATCAAGTTGGCTCAAGGAAGAGGAGGAATATCACTGTAGCCATGAACAGTGATTCGAAGATCAAAGCCTCATCATAGTTGAAGATCCAAGATCTATTTTGAAGCCTTCATCTTCCCATGAATTGAAGCAACACCAAATCAACCTAGAGAGATCAAGATAGTAGCTATCAAAGGAAGGTTGCTGCAACGATCATGAACAACATTCCTTCCACCAAGCTCTTCATCCGATCGAAGCCATTCAAGCATCAACTGAAGCCATTCAGTCATCTTCTAAAGCCAGGGAGTTCCAATCAAGCAAGGATCTCAAGAAGAGCTTAAGGGAAGGCTGTCCAAGTGAAGAGAAGAAGAAGTACTGTAGCAGTGAACAGTACTCCGTGCAAGGAAACCTACATCCAATACAAGGCCATTCAAGCTGAGTCTCAAGCCATTCAGGTGAAGAAGGAATCAACGCGAACATCCGGAGCATACACTCAGGGGGAGCCTAAATCAGGAGCATTCTAAACTGTGGTCTATTTACATTGATGTCTTGTGCTTTAAGTCTCATATTTTTGTTTCATCATAAACCGCAATAACTTGTGTGTGTGTGGATCGTGTTGGATCCGTGGTTGTTTGTGTGTGTGTTGTAATTGATTCGTGTGTGTACGTGGATCTTCCTAGATCTGCGTTTGTGTATGTGAGGGTCTTTTTAGATCCGTTCGATCTTGTGTGTGTGGTTGTGATCCAGTTGTCGGATCGTGTTGGAGTTCATCTCCGTGTGTGTGTGTGTGTTGGAGCTTGTCTCCGTGTGGGGGTTGGGGCGCGTCCCCGTGTGTGTGTGCAGGCGTCGTCCTGCGTGTGTGGTTGGAGCGTTGTCTCCGTTTAGGGATTTATCCCCGAGTGAAGCCTCACCGGGTTTGGTGAGGGGTGGACGTAGGATTGTCGTCGTTGCATCCGAACCACCTTAAAAACCGCTGTGCATTGTGTGTTATTTGTGTGGTTTGATTATTTTCGTTGTATGGTCGTGTGGGAACGGTGAGTTTGAGAGAATTAGTTAATTAATTTTCAATTGCTAATAATTGTTTACCACATATTTTGTAAAAAGCCAAAAGTTTTCTTAAAATTGGTAAACACCCAATTCACCCCCCTCTTGGGTGTCATTGATCGCAGGACTTCAATTGGTATCAGAGCCAAGGCTCTAATTTCATATATCCAACGATCTAGAGCGATCTTGATCAATGACTACCATTATGTACACTTTGAATTCTCCACCGGTGTTTGATGGTTGCAATTTCGATTTGTGGTTAGGTAAAATGTGTAGTCTTGTCAACTCATATGACCCAAAGCTATGGAAGCTTATCTCACATGGTCCTTATGAATTACCTAAAGACAAAAATGCCTGGACTACAAATCAAGAGTTTAAACATGATCAAAATTGTTTAGTCTTGAAGTTATTTATGGCTGCAGTCAATTCTAATAATTTCCCTTTTGTCTCCCATTGTAGATCCACGAAGGATATCTTGGATGGCCTAACCAAAATTCGAGAAGAGGATGGAGACCAATGTCTTGTGGTAGGCACGAGTGAACAAAGGAGTGATCAACCAAGTGAATCAAGCTCACCCAGTGGATCATCCTCGAAGGTAAATTCTGAATCTGATAATGAAGATGATTTCACTTATGAAGAGATGATGAATGCTTATGAAGAGTTGCTTGATAAGTATAAGAAAGTTAAATCAGAAAATAGAAAATTGAAAAACAAGTCTGAAAATATCACCATTGAGAAAGCTCCCTGTGATAAGTGTTTTGAATTAGAAGAAGTTAAAAAGGAAAACAGTTCTCTACTGATTCAAAATTCCTTGCTTGAAAGTAGTTTAAAACATCTTGAAAAATACATTCATGAAACTTCTTCATGTGATAAATGCCTTCAACTCAAATCTGAAAATGAATTCTTCTTGATTGATATTCAAAGATATGAAGAAACAATTGCATCTATGAAAGAAGAAAATGAGAAGCTGAAGGAGTTGAACAATGTCATTTCTAAAAGATTGCTCATTCTTAAAAAAGGAAAAGGGCTGCTTGTTGATGAATGTGAACAAATGCATGTGTTGAAATAAGAAATGGAAACCTACAAAACCATCAACACCCAATTACATGAACAAGTCAAGTCTTGTGAAAATGAGATGGCTTCCTATGAATTGCATATTTCATCTCTTGAAAAAAAAATTTCTGACTTGAATGCTTCACTGTCTAAATTTGTGAATGGTCAAGAAAACTTAGATAAATTGCTGGGCATGAAAGTGAACTTCCAAATAGAGGGGCTAGGGTTTAATCTTGTGAACAAAAAGAAATTTGAAAGTAAAACATATACTACATTTGTTCATGACAATTGTGCACCCAACACCTCCACATCTCACTCCTAGCAACCCACTGTATCAAGAACCCAATCAAATCAGAAAAACAGTGTGAATATCCAAAGGATTCAAAAAGAAAATAAAAATTAGAAAATCAACATGCATCAAAAATCCAAAAATGTTACTAACACACCCATGCATGTTAATTATACTTCTGCCACACACACACAACCACCTAGAAAGAAACTCTCATATTTTTACTGTGGTAAAACTGGACATGCCATGCATGACTGTTTCATTATGAAGAATGATGATTTGAGAGCATGCAAGAAAATGAATGATTTCAAAAATGCACAAAAGGTTACATCTGGGAGAAATAAATTTGAGAAATCTTATGTTCATGCAAAGAGGCCACATGGGAAAATGTCTTCTCTGTGTTGTCTCCATTGTGGTGAATCTGGGCATACTAAACATGATTGTAAGTCAATGCATGGTTATTCCTTGATAAAAAATGATAATTTAAATACTGTCAAAAAGTGGAAACCATGTGCAAATGATGCTGCTAACCCACAAGGATCCAAAAGAATTTGGGTACCTAAGAATGGCAAATGAGAAATCTGTTTTGCAGGTGTGCCTTGGGAATATAAGGCATGAAATCTGTCTTCGTCAAGAAGGTAAGGCACTCGGGCCAAGTGGCATAAGTTAGGTTGGAAGAAAAATCAAAAACTAAAAGTTGGAAGCTTAGGTGATATCTCTCCTACTCTCACCAGTGACTGTATAAGGCTTTGATTCATTTTGAGTCTTTTAATCATGTAGTCTTGCATATGTCCATACATGCATTCCATTCATAGTTGTTTGCATATGTGTGCATATATCACTTGTCATATATCATTTTGTTGTAGGAGAGCTTGAAGATTCTCATGATCATGATTTCACTTCACATATTGAGTTTGCATACACTTTCATACTCTGTCATGCATAAGTTGAACATTGTGAATTCATGTCATAATGCATAGCAATCCTCCTACCTTCACCACCCTTGACTATATAGTATATCAAATGGTGACATGTGGAAGGGCATGTTTCGCCTGTCTGAAAGTTATCACTACGCATGAGGTGATCTTCGGATCTAAGTTCTCCGCCCGGTACTATGAGTCAATTAGTTACAGGCTGCATATGGCATTGGATGATAACTGAATATCTTACATTTATGCACACACTAAGGGAGAGCAACCACATTCATTTTATGGGCTTAATGTTTAGGTTCATGCATGAGTCATGCATTGCATCTAGAGTTATCTAGGGGATGTTGGTTGTTAAAATAATTTGTCATGCCATTGTCAATAAATTTGAATCAAAATTGACAACTTAAATCTTTCTGTCTTTGGATACAGATTACACACACAAAATTCAAATGATGATGGGTTAGTCATGACCGAGCTTAAATCAACTGGAAGAATACCTTGCAAGGATGAAAATCATGAGAACCCTCTCAAGTTGCTACAAGAAGAAGGGCTACTTTGTGTAGAACAACCTCCAGGATCGACTCAAGTACAAGGTGGTGAAAGTCTTGTACATGTTGAAGCAAGTACACAAGGCATGGTATGAAAAGCCCGCATCTTTTGATCAAGAATGGGTTTAATAGGTAAGGTTGACCAACCACCTCTCACAAGGTAAATCAGGTAAAAGACTTCTTAGTGGTTCAAGTACATGTGGATGTAATCATTTCTGAGCTACTAATAATGCCTTTTGTGAAGATCTTACAAGGATTGTGCAAGGAGATTTTAAATTACTCTCATGAGTAAACTGAGTTTCACTCTTCTTTGGATTGTAGGTGAAAGGCTTGGAAGAAATGGATTCTCAAGGCCAAGGTAATGAAACATAAATCTAAAATACTAACCTTCGTGAGGTTGGTGATTTTTGTGCTTGAAGGCCTACGACATTATCTTCTGAATTAAGATAATTCACCCTCTTGCTATGGAAATGGAAATGCATGCATTAGTCTATGGGACTTTGTGATGTTATTTTGATGACAGGTATCATTCCTACATACCTGAAATGATTGATCCTCCATTCTGCTGTGATAACTTGCTTATTGGTTGATTGAAACTAAAATCGTAAACTTTATGTTGACCTTTGAACATCATTCAATCTGATTGCTTGAGCACGTTTAAGCTTAATTCTGTATCTGGTATATCAAATACTGAGTAGTGAAAAGGTGGATTATCTTCACTTAGAAACTCTCATTATGCGTGAGTTGGTCTTTGGACCAAAGTTCTCCGCCCTGTACCAGAACTGGAAGAAATTGATTTTTTGGCCTTGATAGAATTTTTCTGATGCTATTATTTGCTCCTTGTTTGCTAGCCTCATGTCATAAAGAGGAACATTGCACCTTCACTGAATCTTTCTAAGACTCATATTTTTGTCAAAGGTGGTCTTGCTAGCTAAACAAGCTGAAATGAATGCTATTCTCTATTAAATGAGTGATCTCTAATTGAAACTGCAACATGCTCATGATGAATTGCTTCATAATTTCTAAAATTGATCCTTGTTGAAGTGAAGAGTTCTGCAATGGAAATGCCAACTCCTGAATGACTTGTGATTGATCTCAAAACTTTTGAAAATCTGTTCTTAATAATTTCTGGCAATAAATTGTTCCACTGCATGCCAAATGATTTCTACACCTTTGTATATAAACCACTTGTGATGAATAATGTCCCATGCTCATCTTTCAAATATGAATTGCTCTCTTGTATATAGTGTTACTTTTTATCTTGCATTCCATCCTCACATAGTTATAGGTTGCATGCATCAAAATTCAATGAATAAGGTGTTTTTAGATCATGCACATGAATATCAAAAGTCTGAATCACTTTGCCCATGCATCGTATCCTTATGTGCTTATACATTGTATTGCGTTGGAACTCATGCATTAGTCGCACTTAGTTCATTCAGTTAGCATCCATTTAATTGGTATCAAATTGTCCATTCAATTGGTGTCAAATTGACATCACATTGCTCGCATGCATGTCATAGTCCATTTGCATAAACTCCCAATGTGTGCTATTATATGCTATTCAACCCCATTTTTTGGCACTTCTATAGCCTTATATCTTCTTGATAAATAATACTGCATTTGAGTCATTATTGGAGTGTTTCATATTGTACACTCAGGGGGAGTTCTCATTTAATAAGTGCAACTGTTTAGGGGGAGCTGTCTTGTTATGTGTTCATGATAATTTCAGTATACATGCTGAATCAAATTCGCACACTTCTTGCACAAAATGTGAAAATGAGTGTTAAAGATAAGGATATATGAATTTCTTTTCAACACTCTCGAGATGTTAAACTTGCTACATGTATGTTGAAGAGACAGTTGAGGAAAATGCTGCCTACCCATCCTTGTTGAAAAATATGAAAATGAAAGATAGAGCAATGCTCGGTCTCACTGAGTAAACTGGACACATGTCACCTGAGACGTGATGTGGTTCATATCTGAAAAGTGTTGACTAGTATCTCTGTTCAATATGAGGTGAAATGGTTCAGTATTCTGAGTAACCGGGGATTCTGGCATGAGCTCCATGCGTCTACTCGCGTAAAAAGGAATTATTTGAACCTGATCACTCTTGAAAAATTCTGACTATCTTGTGATATTGGTTGAGTTGAAAAATATTGGTGAAAACTCATTGTGGTAGAGCGTAGCCTCCAATACGCTTTTCTCAAAATTGAAGTGCAGTCTGTAAAATGTCTCCTTGTATTGTTTTGAAAATCTGAATATCCATATTGCAACTATCATTTTTCATGTCACTCACTTACACTCTTGAAATTTGATTTAATATGTATTCAGAAAGTTGATTGACTGCATTAGCAATTGCATGAATATCCTATATGCTTGCACAACCTCCCATGTGCTACACATGTGTATTTCAATTGGCATGACTCTCTTGCACCCTTCTTATACCTATCCTCTCTTAAATAAGTATGGGAGAGCTGTGATGCATGTACATATATGTATTTGTTTGATTGTACATCTCATATGGCATCATTTGCACATGTTGCATTTCATGCATCTCAAACAAAAACATAAAAATCAGAAATTTTAAAAATCAAGAAAATTCTTTTGATGTGTCCTCCTGCTCTTGTTTATTGTGAATATCTGACATGGGTTCTAGACTTTGATTGCTATCCTGATGAAGACCGCATCTAATGAACAACTTCCTCTTCTGGTTCATGTCCTTGAGGCGAATCAATACATTCAATTGGTAATTTGCCTTCTTCCAGCTTCTTGATATTGTTGATCATGTCACAGGGGGAGAAAGGTTTGCATTATCCCGCTTTTTGATTGTGTCAAAGGGGGAGAAGAACAGATGATTGTGTGTGACAAGGCGATGAGAACATCTTGTGCCATTCTGTTATATCATCATAAGTTTATCATTAAGGTTGTCATCATCACTAAGTTTGTCATCATCAAAAAGGGGGAGATTGTTGAGTTATGGTTTTGATGATTGTTGTAATTGTTAAGTTATGGTTTTGATGATAACTAAACTTAATGTGTGTTCACGTGATGATAACTAAACTTAGTTGATTACACATGTTCTTGATGTTTGTGTTCATTCATCTTGTTATTTATACTGGTTGCATATGCTAGTTTTATAAGAGGCAAGAGGTTTCATAACCTCTTTAATGTTAACAAGCATGCAATTAACCCTGACTATCTTGTATGCAGGATCAAACTCATGGTAGTCACCTGGTAAACCAAACGTGTGGATAAGCACACTGCTCCTCTGCAATACAAAACAGGTGATATATGTCATTTACTGTCAAGAGTCATTGGTTTGAAGATTGGCGGTCGACCTGTGGACCCTTGGTGGTCGACCTGAAATGACAGAATTGAAGATTGGCAACTTGTAAACCTGGCGGTCGACCGCCAGGACCCTAGCCATCGACCGATTTTCCCAGCAGCCACACAGCTACAGAATGGCCCCTAGCGGTCGACCGCCAACCCTCCACCGGTCGACCGCCAGCCCCGAGGCCCTCCTTTGTTGACTTTTGTGTCAAGTTCGAAAAGAGGTCCTTCACCCCATTTCTTTAATCCTAATGCTCCCAATCACCCCAGATTTTATGGATCTAGGTCTGGGACTTGTCTCCTAACCTTCCAAGGGTTATAAAACCTCTCTTTGAGGTCATAAACCCTAAGAGGCTCCAAGAGAACAAGAGAGATCAAGTTGGCTCAAGGAAGAGGAGGAATATCACTATAGCCATGAACAGTGATTCGAAGATCAAAGCCTCATCATAGTTGAAGATCCAAGATCTATTTTGAAGCCTTCATCTTCCCATGAATTGAAGCAACACCAAATCAACCTAGAGAGATCAAGATAGTAGCTATCAAAGGAAGGTTGCTGCAACGATCATGAACAACATTCCTTCCACCAAGCTCTTCATCCGATCGAAGCCATTCAAGCATCAACTGAAGCCATTCAGTCATCTTCTAAAGCCAGGGAGTTCCAATCAAGCAAGGATCTCAAGAAGAGCTTAAGGGAAGGCTGTCCAAGTGAAGAGAAGAAGAAGTACTGTAGCAGTGAATAGTACTCTGTGCAAGGAAACCTACATCCAATACAAGGCCATTCAAACTGAGTCTCAAGCCATTCAGGTGAAGAAGGAATCAATGCGAACATCCGGAGCATACACTCAGGGGGAGCCTAAATCAGGAGCATTCTAAACTGTGGTCTATTTACATTGATGTCTTGTGCTTTAAGTCTCATATTTTTGTTTCATCATAAACCGCAATAACTTGTGTGTGTGTGGATCGTGTTGGATCCGTGGTTGTTTGTGTGTGTGTTGTAATTGATTCGTGTGTGTACGTGGATCTTCCTAGATCTGCGTTTGTGTGTGTGAGGGTCTTTTTAGATCCGTTTGATCTTGTGTGTGTGGTTGTGATCCGGTTGTCGGATCGTGTTGGAGTTCATCTCCGTGTGTGTGTGTGTGTGTTGGAGCTTGTCTCCGTGTGTGGGTTGGGGCGCGTCCCCGTGTGTGTGTGCAGGCGTCGTCCTGCATGTGTGGTTGGAGCGTTGTCTCCGTTTAGGGATTTATCCCCGAGTGAAGCCTCACCGGGTTTGGTGAGGGGTGGACGTAGGATTGCCGTCGTTGCATCCGAACCACCTTAAAAACCGTTGTGCATTGTGTGTTATTTGTGTGGTTTGATTATTTTCGTTGTATGGTCGTGTGGGAACGGTGAGTTTGAGAGAATTGGTTAATTAGTTTTCAATTTCTAATTATTGTTTACTACATATTTTGTAAAAAGTCAAAAGTTTTCTTAAAATTGATAAACACCCAATTCACCCCCCTCTTGGGTGTCATTGATCGCGGGACTTCAAAGGGGTGACTGGTGTACCGGCTAAGGAGCTGAAGAGGTGTGTCGGGCTGGCTGGCACCAGGGTGTGCCGGGCTGGCCGGCACAAGGGTGTGTCGGGCTGGGTCTGAGCTAAAAGAGTATGCCCAAAAGAAGGAGAAAGAGATCTAAGGGCATCACGAAGGAAGTATTGGCCATGGGCACTCGAGGAGAGGGAAGGGTGAATCCTTCAGACCAGAAGACGGATTTGGGGTTAAACCCCGCAAAGATGCCATAAGAGGAGAGAGGCCACGCACGAGGATCCTTCGGGAGCGGACCACTCGGGGCGGCATTGCACTGAGGCACTGCCCATTGTGCTGGATAGGCCATAATCATGGAAGGAGACCATCAAGAGGGGCAAAACCACCGGTAACGAGGAAAAGAAATAAACCACCAAACACATCACAAAAGAAACAGGCTAGAGGGAGTGATATGAAACCCCAAAGAGGGGCGGTTTTTTTATTCGTAGAAGAGGTGACCATGGCCGGCCACAGGCATTACAGGACTCGTGCGAGCAAGACTTCAGAAGAAGTGGGGAAGAAAAATAACATGCAGGCGAGGGGGAAATAAGAGATGAGGGTAGAGCTGGGGTTGAGCAAGGGCATCGGCTTCCTGTTCTTCCCCCACTCCCTCTACCATGTGGAGAAGCTCTCACTCTCCCTCTCTCTTTTCTTCTCTTACTCTCTCTCTTTTGGTGGCCTCCGGGGAACCCTCAACGTCGGAGCAGCTTCTTCCTCCTCTTCTCTCTTCTCCTGACCTTGGTCTGGTATCTGTGGGTGTCCCTTTACCCGTCTGTCCGTATGTCCATCCCCTGTTTCACCATGGTGAAGGGGGGGGGGTTTATATCTTCCACGGCGGGATCGTTCGAAGGCGAAAACCGCCCGACGGAGATGGCCATTAAATGGGATTTGACTCCTCCCGTCCTCGATGGCAGGGGGGTAGCTACCGTGCCTTCACGATGGGATGACACCTCATCATGGCCTACACGATCCCCATTGTGCGTCAAGGACCGTAGGTCATGGCGTGAGATTTGGTTTGCCGGCAGCACCGGGCAAAGGCTGAACCACAGTGTGCCGCTGGAGGGCTGGAACGCTGTGCCATTGGAAGACCGTGCAGCCGTGCCGCTGGAGGGCCGCCAAAGTGTGCCGCTGAAGGGCTGGTAAGCTGTGCCGCGGGAGGACGTTGGAAGCGTGCCGTTGAAGGGGCTTTTGTAGTGTGCCGCTGGGGGCCTAAGAAAGGGTGTGCCACTGAAGGCTTCAGTGCGGGCGTGCCACTGGAGAGCCTTGCAGACGTGCCGCTGAGGAACCCTGAAGGCGTGCCGCTGAAGGCCTTCGTAGGGGTGTGCCGCTGGGGCTTCGAGGCGGCTGTGCCGAGGAAGGGCCAATGGCTGTGCCTGGCAGAGGCTCCACGGAGCGTGCCACTAGAGGTTCAGCAAGGTGTGTCAGGGAAGGGCCTCGTAGGGTGTGCCGTTGGGAGGCTGTGCCGTTGAGAGGGCTTTGAGGGCATGCCGGATGGAGGCACGGGGAGTGTGCCATTGGGAGGCGCCAGGAGGGTGTGCCGCTGGGGCAGCCCTGGAGGTGTGCCGGATGGAGGCACGGGGAGTGTGCCGCTGGAGGGCTTGAAGGGGGCTTCCTTTTCTTCTTTTCTTCTTCTCATCCTCTCTTCCCTTTTCTCATCTTCTTTATTCCCCTGCACGTAAACACGGGGTGAGAAATTTTTAGGGTCCACAGCCCCCAGTGGGGTCGAGGTTCTTGTACATGGGTAGCGTGTAACGCCTAGGGAATTTTTAAGAATTTTTTGGGATTAAAATATAATTATTTAGTATTTAAAGGGATACTTAAATGAATTACGGGTAATTAAAATCAATTATTAGGCCCTACACTAGTCCAAGAAGTTTAGGCCCATCTAATAAATTCAAATTGGCCCAAAAAGTTGTTTTGACCTTAACCCATACTCTAGAACCTTAAAGAAAGTATATTCTCCGAATTAAAGGGATAATTACTCTTTAGGAGGTAAATAGATGGATAATAATGGGGATAATATCAAAAGAGTTTGAACTAATTTCAAATTCGGCGCCCAATAGGGAAAACAGTCTATCGCGAGACCGCAAAGGGACAGGAAACGATCTAGTAGTAGATCGCTAAGCTCTGCCAGTTCCGTGAGAGAAATAAAACGTGAAAAGATTAGATTTTTAACATCCAAATCACCTAGGATCAATTCTATCTACTAGTTAGATAAGTTTAGAAGGCTAGAAGATCGAATTGAAAGCCTAATTTGGACTCTAAGTTCGTTTTAATCCTCAAAACCCTAGCGAACCCTATAAATAGTTCCCAGATTTGACGTATGCAACCCTTACTTTTGGCTCGCGTGGAACTACGGTAAGGAGGCAGAATTAGAGGTAAGTTTCTTCTAGAAATTTATTCATTATAGTTAGAACTAACTTTTCTCAAAATTTTGTTTTAGGAGATCAAGTCTACAGGGAGTTAGAGGCTTCCAAAGTTGTTGATCCTACATCAATAACTCAGGAAACTATGTGGCTGACCCAAGAAGATCAGGGAATTTAGAAGCCCCAAACGAGGTAATTAGATAGAGATTCTTTAGAAGAATTTGTTCCTGTTAGTACCCTCTTCTTACCCTCAAAATTTCACGTCTTTAGGTCAAGGGAATCAGGAGATACAAGAGCGTGAAGTTGCTGATTTAGCTTAAAACGTGCAGAACTAGGGTTAACTTCCGGCCTTAAATTCAAAATCTAAAGACCAGAATAGTGGTAGGTTATCTCATGAATGGCTCAAACTCGAAGTCAGTAATAAAAGCCCTCTAGTTTCATTCGATTTCATGAATTGTACCTTGAGAATTTCATGTTTCATTTGGACTATGCATCTAGTATACCCCTCATGCATGAACTAGACTTAATGAAGTAAAAGGAGAAATTTTCTTGTTGATCATATGAACCCATGCATATTGGTGGCTTATATTCATTCTATCATGATTATGGAAGTTTATATATGTTGATTTTCATGCATGATATGCCTTAGTTTAGCAGTTTATTTTATTATCATTTGAACTCGGATTATACAAGAGGAAACGATCTTCCTGTAGACCGCCTGAAACTCTAGCGGTCGCTCGA
Source organism: Amorphophallus konjac (assembly GCA_022559845.1). Classification (NCBI taxonomy): domain Eukaryota; kingdom Viridiplantae; phylum Streptophyta; class Magnoliopsida; order Alismatales; family Araceae; genus Amorphophallus; species Amorphophallus konjac. The sequence goes on along the minus strand of CM040122.1, from coordinate 329,462,470 downwards.
TAGACCGCTAGCCATAGTGAAACGGTCCTATACTAGACCGTTTTGTTTTCTGATTTTCTGTAATATTGTAAATCCAACACATATTGCAGAATAGCCTTAATTAATATATGGTAAGCCTAGTTAACTAAGTTTTATTCCTAAGTTTGAGCACTGGTTTCATATACTTAATTAATTCTATTATTCATCATAGTAGATTTCATGTTCTTTATGCACTTAGACTTATTTTTTAACTTATGGTAATTTATGGCCAAAATCATATATTTTGTAATAAACACATGTTTCAACTGATAGAGGATTCATGATTTAACGTGATCACTGTTTACATGATTCTCTCTCTCTTCTAAGAGTCATTTCTTAAGTTCATGGCGCATAATCCGATATGTTGTCATTAGTTACACTTTTTGCACATTAAATACACAATGTTGGACTTGATGACCTCTCCTTTGGATATTCCTTCCAACGGACTAGGAAATCTTGTTTCGAGGCCTCCGTAAGACTCCGCGAGCCTGGGATTCCCAGTAGGATGCCGAGGTGGTTATACCATTAAAACCCATTATCTAGAAAGCACTTTTACCGGTGTTTTATACATTCTGGAACTTAGCGGCCTTCTGGTTGACCACTAGATTCTGCTAGCGGCCCTGCATTTGACCGCTAATGGATCCTAAACGGCCATGCATTTGACCGCCAAGACCCCCGGTGTTCTGTTTTAAATGTCGACCCTGTCTTATGAAACGGTCCAAGACTAGACTGCTTGAATTCATAAACGGTCCAGCATATGACCGCTTTATGTACTATACGGTCCAGTAATAGACCGTTTGGTTCCTGATTTTATCTAACCCATGGTTTGACCTTTGGGGTTGATTTTCTTCAGTTCATGGATTTCTAGACTCTAAACCTATTATAATAGTCAATGTAAAGATATGGAAAATAAAGAATGTACCGTTATGCTGTCGTGTTTTCTTCATAGCATAACCTACTTATTAATGTATTTCTTGAATTCTCATGATCAGTTAGTGGTACTTTCTATATTTTGCTTACTTTATCATGGAACTTTTGTTGAACTTGTATATTATTGGCCACATTATTGTTATAAACATGAAAGTAGCTTGATTTATATTTGAAGATGCAGTACGGGCACTGATTGTGTTCAAGGGCTCTATGCTTGTCCCCTCGGTTGATTGTCGAAAACATACTGTAAACCATGGGGTATGATGCTACTGGCGTCGCATTACGCTGGGAGTACTTTCTCTATAAATAAGTAAAATATCCACGGGATCCACGTAAATTCACGAAGTACTTACTATTAAGCGAATAGTACTTTCTTACTTGTTACATGACTTTCTGGTGCATAGCCTTCCTGGTTATGAAAAGTACATTCTTGTTACATTCTTGTTCATGAAAATGCCAAATTTACTTTCTTGATTGATGAATCATATTCTCATATCTCGTACTCGATTGTATCTTGTTCCTTTGGTTATATACGTGTTTCATCATATCTGCATGATTTATCTTATTCTCTAGAGCTAAAATGTTAATCACTTAAATTGGCCTTCATGTTGATACGAAGATACCTACTGGGCATGTGTGCTCATTACCTACTTTCCTAATGATTTTAGAAAATTCTAGCGGGTCGGATTCGGATTAATCAAGTGATGGATCCGAGAGTGATTGATGGTTCGAGAGAAGCCTTAGTGAATTTAGTGTCTAGTCAAGATGTAATTTTGATTTTTCTTGAGTCTATAGTGTAAAGGATGTTAATAGTCAAAGATCTTGTGTACTTTGATATTTATGAAATAAAGTTAAAGGTTTGAATGAATCACCTGTGCAATTACGTTTATGTGATTATCTTGCGCTCTGATTATATTGCTTGCTCGAGACGTACTAGCCGATTGTTCACGTTCCCGATTGTTTCCGCTGGATAATCTCGGGGCGTGACAGTGAAAGTGGTATCAGTGCATAGGACTAGAAGTCCTAGGGAAAGGGCATGTCATAGGTTAAGTCCAAGGGTTAAGGACCCACACCTATGAAACTAGGAAAGAAATTCCCAACCTATGAGCGAAAATTGGGTAGAACTTGGAATGAGATAGTAATTAAAATTAACTCTAAGGATTAACCCCACTCATTCCATTAGAGTTAACAAATTCATTATTTTTCTCAGGTACCTCATTTTTTTTTATAATGGCTCATCGCGTTGATTGGGAAGGTATGCAACAGACCGTTGCGGGTCTCACTCAGGCATTACAAAACATGGCACAAGCCGGCGCAGGAGCAAGAGCGGTAGACCTACACCGAAACTTTAGAAGCTTAAATCCTCCGCGATTTTCGGATTCTTCTAATCCAGATGAAGCCAAGAATTGGATTGATGAAATGAATCACATATTTGAAGTTATGTAGTGTGCTGATCAAGAGAAGGTCCATCTAGCCACGTTCCAATTAAATAAAGATGCATGTACGTGGTGGAAGTCAATTCCGGCACCGCCAGCAGATGCACCTCATACTTGGGAGGATTTTCTTACACTCTTCCGAGATAGGTACTTCTCCGAACATGTTAAGGAGAGGAAGGCTATGGAGTTTGCCTCATTACACCAAGGCATGATGACAGTAGCGGAGTATGAACTCCAATTTTCTAGGCTGGCGCCTTATGCTCCTCACTTGGTTAGCACCGACTTGTTAAAAGCTAACCGATTTATGGATGGATTGAGACCCGGCTATATTTAACAGCTTGAGACTCAGAATATCCATACATATGCGGAGATGGTCCAACGGGCCCATCTATGTGAAAGGACCTTGGAGAAGGTCGAGAAATTAAAAGGCAAGGGAGAAGAGCCAAGCCGAAGGTCTGATTGGCATGAAAAGAAAAGAAAATTTATTATCACGGAACCTTACAAATCCCGTGATAGCAAGAAGAGATCTCGGAGTGGGAGTGGTAGTGGCTACCACCAGAGCAAGAAGGTCAAAGAAGAAGAGAAGCATGTCATGGCGGCTTGCATCTTTTGCGAAAAATTTGGTCATTCGACCGAAGAATGCTGGAACCGTCTCTACGCTTGTTTAAGGTGTGACAGCAGGGAGCACCGCATGCCGGATTGCCCCCTCATGAAGGAACACTCTTTCGGTGGTGGACGTAAGCGACATGCTCATCTCAATGCTATTATAGAAGATGAAGAAGCACCCAAGAATGATGGACTAATGGAAGGTACTATCCAATTCTACTCCCATCCTGCATTCGTACTATTTGATACTGGTGCTTCTCATTCCTTTATATCCACTACTTTTGCAAAAACCTTATCTATTTCATCAGTTTCGTTACCTTAGGACCTTGCTATTACTACACCTTTAGGTCTTGGAACTAAACTTACAGACTGCTATCCTGATAGTGAGGTAATGGTAGAAGGTCACAATCTTCCGACAAACCTCGTATGCCTTAACATGGAAGGCTACGATGCTATTTTAGGTGTAGATTGGCTTGTAGACCATGACGCTTATATAAATTATCGCGACCGGATTATCTCTTTTCGAAAACCAGGTCTTCCAAGGTTTTCCTTCCTTGGTATCAAATATAGGAAGAATCCTACCATTATTTCATCTCTTCACGCTTGCAAATTTATTTCACAAGGATGTGAAGTTTTTCTTGCTTCCATAATCATTATCGAATCCAAAGAGATTGTCCGGGCAATCAAAAGCAAGATATGAGCCATTTGTTAACCCCAAAAATATACAAAGATAAAGAAGAGGTCAAAGCAAGCTAAGGGCCTTGAAGATCGATCAAGGGTGCGGCTCCTATGGCATCCCTGGAGATTATGAGAATCAGAATAGAAGAAGACCCACTACACTTGACATTCTATCTGGCTGAAGCCATCACCGGCCAAGCCACTGTCTAACACGGTTATCACTCAAGATAGTCAGGCTGATGAAGACTACGTTAACATCCGGGCAATCATCTGCCTACTGAAAAGGATCCTCAGTATATTCTGATGCTCGTAAAACAGGATTCACATAGCTTCACACATATCTGTTGGTGCCGGAGGCTGAGAAAGTAACAGGGAAATCCGATGAGCACTCTGAGAAGCCTGCATAGCCAGTGAAGAAGACCCATTAGTTTCGAATTCCTGTTGATCGGCACCAAGACACTGAATGGATGAAGGCCCATCAGTTCAAAGGATGTGCAATCGGTGCCAACGCATTGAGTAGATGGTCCTAAGCCCATTGCAGAGAGTCGCGCCGAGAACCCCACTCAAAGGGCGCGCTGAGGAGATTGCTGCCGAGCGCGCCGGTTGATCTGCGCCGGGACTACTTCATGCCGATGGATGAGAGGGTCAGCCCTCTATAAAACTCCCCATCTTCGACAAAGAAAAGGGGGAGAGGGGGAGAACATTCGAAGCCGTCTGAGAAGCCATCTGAGAGGAAGAGAAAAGCTGAGAGAAAGGGGGTCGAAGGGCCTGTCGAAGACTCTGAAGAAAGAGAGAGAGAGCTGAAGGAGCCCGAGAGAAGAGATTCAAGGTGGGGATTAGTCCTCTGATGCCCTAAGGGGCTACATCTGTCTCCTTTTCCCCCATCTCGAGTTTTCTAATCCGTCTTTCCCTCTGTAACTTGCTTTCGTGTTTGTCATATTTTCTTTCAGTTCCTCTGCAAATGTTGAGCAACGGCACGGTGTGATATGTATTTGAGGAGTATCTGTTCATATGAATGCGTTTGCGATATGATTTTCCAGATGTCGAATGGATGCATTAGTCCGAAATGAAATGAAATGTGAAGTTCTGAATTTCTTTTCTTCTGCCTCCCTTTCTTCTGGAAGTCTATTGTATTTGATTGTGGATGTGAGGATGTTGTGCCTCTTAGGCACAAGCATGTGCTATGTCGCCTTGATGATAGCAATGCTTTTTGGTTTTGATGATAGCAAGACAGTGAGTGCATTTGAGTGCATTTGATATTGTATTTTGATGATAGCAATGTTATTATGTTTTGATGATTGCAATAAACAAAGTGCATTTCTATGCATTATTATTCTTGAGCATTCTGCATATTGATAGCAACATGAATGATGATGTCTAGCATTGATGGCATTTGCTCTTTATATATGTGCATTGCATTCTGTCAGATATCATGTCTCTGCATATATCATGTCTGGGTAGCAAAGTCTATACACTGGACTGTGTAATTGTGCATCATGCAAGTCTATACATTGGACTCTCATTCAAGCCTATGCATTGTCTTAGGCTAAGTGTGTACAGCGTCTTAGGCGAAGTCTGTACAGCCGTGTCTTATGCCCCTAAGTCTATACATTGGTGTTGGTCATCAAAGTCTGTACATCGCCTTCAATCTTCAAGTCTATACACTGGCTTATTCTTCAAGTCTGTACATCCACAGTTAAACTTGAAGTCTGCACACTAGTCTTCACTATCAAGTCTGCACATTGGTCTTCGATTTCAATGTCCAATACATTGGGTTTTTACATGAAGTCTATACATTGTTGTTTGCAGTACAAGTCCATACATTGGACTGTTCATCAAAGTCTGTACATCAGACTGCTATAGTAAGTCTGTACAGTGAGTGATTCATTGGTGAAGTCTGTACACTCAACTGAACTTCAAGTCTAGACATTGCACTGTAGCATCCATTGTCTTCGTGTTGTGTTTGTTTGATTGTCTTCGTGTTGTTTACTGTAGCAGCTCGATTTGTTCTGATGAATTTCGAGTCGTTTCCCAGTGAACCCCGTGTCGCTTCACCTCGTGCTGTTCTTATCGTCTTAGTCTTGTTTTCACTTCGTGTTATTTTCACTTGGTGTCAACTTCTGTTTTCGTCTTAGTCTTGTTTTCACTTCGTGTTGTTTTCACTTGGTGTCAACTTCTGTTTTCGTCTTAGTGTTGTTCTCACTTCGTGTTGTTTTCACTTCGTGTCAACTTCTATTTTCGTCTTAGTGTTGTTTTCACTTCGTGTTGTTTTCACTTGGTGTCAACTTCTGTTTTCGTCTTAGTGGAGTTTTCACTTCGTGTTGTTCTCACTTCGTGTCGAATCTTATTTTTCATCTTTGTGTCTGTCTCGCCTTGACCACACTTCGTGTTGCTTTACGTAGACCTCGTGTCTTGCTTGTTTGCAACCACTTCGTGTCGGTTTCTGTTGTCAGCACGTGTCGTCCTTAGTTCGAGTCGGTTCTTTATTTTTTCATCTTCGTGTTGTGGTCAGCTCGTGTCGTTCTCTTTGCTGTGTGTTATGTCGTGGTGTTTTTATGTTCGTGTCTCCGTGTTGTTTTTGTCTTCGTGTCTCTGTGTTGTTTTTATCTTTGTGTCTTCGTGTTGTTTTTTGTTCCACTGCGTGCAGAACATTGCAGCACCTCGTATTGCTTTCTGTGCCACCTCGTGTCGTTTCTGTGTGAACCTCGTGTCGCTTCTCTCTGTCCTCTAGTTGCATCTCGTGTCATCTTTTATGTCTTGCTTGTTGTTGCAACCACTTCGTGTCGTTCTTCTTTTTACCTCGTGTTATTTTATAACCTCATTTTGTGTCGTTCTCTTCGTTGTGTCTGTTCTGTCACAATGTATCTCGTGTCATTTTTTCCTTACTTCGTGCTACAGTCACCTTGTCTATCTCGTGTCATTCCAAGTACAGTGCCATCGTATTACTATTACATATCTCATGCAGCTTTAGTTCATGTGGCCCTCAGTGTTAATGATTTTAATCTCATTACAGGTCCGAGGAAGAACATTCCACACTCCTGGGCTGCACGTGATCCGAGACAAGAGGAACCAATCTGATAAGGACACGTGTCAGGAAGATTCTGGATCGAGCGTGAGAGGCACACGCGTTTTGTGCCCTATCCACCTGCTGTTACTGCTATAAATAGAACCCTTCGTCCTCAGATGAAGGTGATCGAGTTGGCAAGAAGAAAAGCTCATACAGAGAGCCCCGATCCAGAAAAAGGAAGAGAAGAAAGAAAAGAAGAGAGCAGAGAAGAGAGTGAGAGTAAGAGCAGAAGAAGAAAAAGAGAGAGAAGAGAGTTGAGAAGAAGAAGAAGAGAAGTAGTAGAAGAAGCTCCTAGGAGAGTAGAAGAGAAAGAAAAGAGAGATAGAAAGTGAGCGAGAGAGCTCGTGGAGAACAAGGAAGAAGTTACCTGAAGATCTGTCTACTGGACCGTGGATCAAATCCAGGCCAGTCAGCTCCATGCGAGCCACATTTGTGTTATTTGTCTTTACAGCTTTCTGCTCGCTGTGTATTTTTCTTTTCTTATTTTTTCTGTTTCATTTGGTTATCTGTGTTCTTCCGATCCTCAGTAGTGAGGTCGGGGTTCCTCCTGTTAGTTCAGGAGAAGGGAGATTGCTATCTCCGGTTGCAAGTAGCTGGGTGCTACTTGTGGTGTCCCTCCGGTTTGGAGGAAGGGAGATCTGATCTCCGGTTCTGGGCTTGTGGATTCAAGTCCAGGGGTTCCCTCCGGGTCTAGAGGAAGAGTGACCATGTGTCTCTGGTTTGCTAGTGACTGGTGTCACTAGTGGTTCCCTCCGGTTGGGAGGAAGAGGGGAGGTTGTTCCCCTGGTCAAGCTGTGTGGCAGCACCTGTTACAGACTGAGTCTGCTGTGTCTAGCGTGAGCTAGTGGAAGCCACACTCGGTTTGAGTGTGGGGTGGATGTAGGTCTGGAGGACCGAACCACCTAAAAACCCCTCTTGCATTGTGGTTTGATTGCTTATGATTTGCTTCCGCTAGATGAATGCATAGGGGCGCTCCATGCGTTTGGCTTCGGGTTGAGAAGAAGAGTTAATTAGTCTTCTTAGAATGTTTTAATTTGTCAAGAGAGCGAAATTCTTGTTGAGCGACTCCTTGTCAAATTCAGCCTAGTTAGCATCCTAGTGATCTCACTGTATGCTTGTTTGGTTCTGCAACTGATTATTAGCTTTTAAGCTTATCTAGTTTGCGAACTAGTAATTCTAGTGAGCATCATATTTTAACTGGGTGAAAGTTTTTTAAAAGGGTTATATTCATTCACCCCCCCTCTGAATACTGCACCGAACCCAACAATTGGTATCAGAGCGGGTCTCTGATCTAACAGATCTAACAATCTGCAGAGGATCCTGCTAACTGTTTAGTGCATTTTCAGAGTGGATGCATTGTGCTCGTTGTCTTGTTTCACCGGTTTAGTGCTTTACCTTACCCATTTGGTTTTGCTGCATTTCCTGTCGGTTGTTTTAGTAAGTTGATTCTGTTTGCCATCCGTCCAAATGGATCGTCCTCCAATTTATGATGGTTCTAACTTTGAAAATTGGCTAGGAGGCCTAGTTGTGTATGTAGATTCCATTGATCCCAAACTATGGAGTTTACTATCCAAAGGCCCACATCGACTACCCAAAGACCAGACCAAGTGGTCTAGTGAGGACACGTTTAAGAACCGTGATAATGTCATAATTCTTAATATCTTGAGAGCTGCTGTTAATACTGATGTATATTCTTTTGCTCTCAGGTGCACATCTGGAAAGGAGATATATGACAGAGTCGTCTCTGCGCATAATCAGCAAGGTGATAGCTGCTTGATGGCCAACCGGGATGATGAAGATGAGATCTCATCTCAGGTAAGTTCTGAATCAGAAGGATACTCTTTCGATGAATTAATAGAGATGTATGAAAATTTGTTAGAAGTATCCAAGAAATTGAAATCTGAGAACAAAAAGTTGAAAAAGAAATGTGATAGAATAAATCTGAAAGATTCCTGTGAAAACTGTCCAAATATGAAAAAGTCTTATGATGCATGCATGCTAGATGTTCAGAATCTTAAGAAACAAAATGATTCTCTAAAAATTGAAAAACAAACATGCTTAGATAAAATGTCTGAACTTGAGAATCAACTGAATGATAAGAAAAATGAGCATCTAAAAGGCATGCAAGAACTAACTGAAGTTAATTCTGAATTGGACAAAATGAAATTGGAGAATGAGATCTTCAAAAGAAGAATAAAACTCTTATTATCAGAATGAATGAAATCAATGAGGTTTCACAGTCCTCTTCTGCTAAATCAGATTGTAAAATATGCTCTGCTTTAAGAGAACGAAATGAAGATCTCTTTAGTGAGAATGAACGGCTAAATAAACAAATTGCCTCACTTAAAGATGATCACAAAAATCTGCTCGCTGAGAAAATTAAAGTGGAGGAAAGAGAAGAGGAATTAATTGAAAAACTGGAGCTAATGTCTGGAAGAGAGAGATGTGCTAATAATGAAATTCAGGATAAAAATCTTGAGGAAGAAAACACTGAATTAAAAGCTGAAGTTGAAAAACTAAAGTGGTTGAACACTGGCTTGTCTGAAAGACTTCTCACTATAGAAAAAGGGAAAGCTGTCCATGATGAAAATTCAGAAATTTTGAACAGTCTAGAACAGGAAATTGAGAAGTATAAAACTGCAAACCATGTTCTAAGCGAATGTGTTAATTGCAGTGAACAGGAAATAGCCAGTTATGAACTTCACATTGCCAGCTTGGAAGATAAAATTCATAATCTGAAAATTCAGCTATTGAGTCTGCCAAGATTAAAGGAAAAATGAAAACTGTTGGGAAGAGGAAGGATGATAACTCTGAAGGGGGAACAAATTGCTGTTCTGATATTGAGAAAATCACTAAAGACCAGCTATATACCACTTTTGTCCAAAGCTCTGATGTAGCTGGTACTTCAAGGCAATCCCCAAAACAAAATAAAAATGAGAAATCATCTTTAAAATCTGTCTTTCAGTTTAAAGCTCAGAAAATTGAAAAACAAACAAAGCTTGTTGAGAATAATCAGAAATTGAAAAGAAAGAGTCAAACAAAGAAGGCTAAGAATATTTCTGGTTGTACTCTGAAATTTGTTAGCTCTGCTGAATGTAATGGGTCAATGCAAAATGCTCATGCTTCATGTACTCATTCACATGCATCTAGTCAATCTGTTAGTAATCATGTCATCAGGAAATCACAAGTGTCATGTTACTATTGTGGCAAGATAGGACATGTAATGGATGACTGTAGATTGTTGATTGAAGATGAGCATGCTAGTGAAGCAATGCATTCTAGGAATTCATCCGACAGAAACCATGCCATTAAGAAATCTGTTGCTTACTGTCACTACTGTGGTAGGCGTGGTCATCTAATGAATGCATGCTTTAAAATGAAAGAAGACAATAATTTGAACTCTAGATTTTTCACACATGCTCATGGCCCACATAGATATGAATCTACTTCAGGTCAGCATATCATCTGTTTCAATTGCAACAAGCCTGGACACAAGGCAAATGAATGCTGGTCAGGAAATCACAGGGGTAAAAATGAATCAAACAACAAGCATCTTAGATGCTTTGAATGTGGTAGGTATGGGCATGCAGTCAAGGACTGCTGGTTTGTTCAGGGAAATCATTTTAATTCCAAATTTGTAAGATTCCCTCCAAACAAAAATTTCTTGGGCAGAAATAAAGCTGGTCTTAAGGAAAAGACTCTTATTTGTTATGAATGTGGAAAACCTGGCCACCGGGCTTCTGAATGCTGGTGGGCAGGTAATGGTAAATAAAAAATTCATGCTTACAACAGAAAAATTCATGCTCAGTTTCATAGGTCTCATGTTGCTGTAGATATGCATCATAGGACTAGAAAATCTGTTGGTTCATGTCATTATTGTGGAAATTTTGGACATTCTATGTCTGATTGCTCTCTAATGGAATTTGATGACAATATTGCTAAGAAATTATTTAGAACACCTGATAGGGGTAATTCAGGACTCAAGACTTCTTGGGTTCCTGCAAAATCACATTGAATGACATGCTGCAGGTGTGCCTTGGAAATGAATAAGAGGGGTCAACCAAGGCACTCAAAAAGAAAACCCCATGATTCAATTCAGGTCAGTTCTGAAATCTGTTTTAAATTCCATTATCTGAAATTGTGAGCATGAAAATTGTGAGTTTCATGTTGATTTGCTTGGTTGATTTTTTAATGAACTCTTCATGTCTAGCTGATCAGTCTGCATTCCAGACTCAGCTATTGAATTCAATTCTGCATATCTGATGCTCTTCTCTTGCTATATGTTGAACTGAATTTGAATGCTTCTTTAGTGTATACAGTTGATGCACTATATAGACTCTGTGTCCATGCATGATTTTTGTGTTAATGCATTGCATGCTTGTTATTGAATGCATACTTGGACTGATTGTGTATAGACTGATTGTCATTGCATGTGTCAATGATGCTGTTCAATGCATGAAGGACTGCCTTATGTTGCATTGTCCTTGTTAACCCTGGTATATCAAATGGTATGTTACTAAAAGGCAGGGAAATCTGTCCGGAGGTTCCTACCATGTGTGAGATGGTCTTTGAGACCAGGTCCTCCACCTAGTACCATGGGTCTAGTTTTCATGAAGAACAGTGTACTGCATCATATGTTAAAAAAAAAAACTGAAAATTTAAAAGGAAGATGATGCATTTGATAAATTCTCTCTCTGATTGAACAAAGCATGAATTCTTCTTGAGCATATTCTAAAATTATGAGCAGTTCATTAATTCTATTTCATGCACTTTGTCAGGGGGAGTTTGACTAATGTTGCATAGTCTGCATGTAGAACAGTCTACTGCATAGCATATTTTTTGCATCATGGTGTCAGGGGGAGCTGAGAGATTCTATTCAATTCATTGAACCATATTTACTCCTCATTGTCCCCATTCATTTGATTCATATCTTTTGACATCAGATGCCATTGGACCATTTTGCCAATTGCTATCCCTTCCCCATCATTTTCACTAAACAACAGCTTTGCATCTGGTTTAGTACATTGAATGGTGATTATTGCAACTATTTTTCTATAAGAATCACACTCACAAATTGAAAGGAGCTAAAGGTTTAACCTTTATAAATTAGAGAGTTAAGTGTCTGCACTTCAGAACTTGAGATAAAAGAAAACCTTTATAGCTCTTAATCTTTATCTCATGGTAAGATTAGAAAAAGTTTTTGTAATGCCAAATGTGTTGATCTGGAAATTTCTAGAAAAGGCTAATAAGAGTGTGTACTGATTTTTTAAACAATCACTCTAAAAGAAGTAAGGGCAGCAGTAAATAAGATCATAATGCTATGAACTGAACATAGTGACAGAGCAATGGCTGAATTGCACTGAGAAATTATGATCTCCTCCAATGAAGTAGGAGAACTCATAGTCATGAAGTGCTTCAGAATATCTCTGTTCAAAAGGTTAAATCTATAGAGGGAGTTCTCACTAAGTAACTGAGGGTACTGGCCTCTAATCAAGGTGTACCCTTAATGTCAAAAGTGAAGACTATTCTTTGTGGGTTTTGATCTGAAATAGGTCTAGTAGTTTATCCCTAGTAACTGGGGGTACTTGCCTCTGATTAAGGTGTACACCTAATGTCAACAGCATAAATGCCACTGATCTATTTACTCAGTTCAGGTTCAGAAATTGAAAAATGAAAATCAAACTGCTGTAACCCTTTGAAAATCAAAAGTCTATGAGTGGGAATTATTTTTATTAATACATATTCAAGTTGCCTCTCTTGAATTTCCTTGTTTAATCACAAAAGGGTATTATGTCTGACTTATCTATTAATACCATGTGCCCTAGATTCATTGCTATAAATGGAATCTAAAACTCTTTTTCAGGGGTCAGGTGTTTTACTCTAGAATTATAACTGTTAAACCTGAATCTTTGTCAAAATTGTATGTTGCTGATTTTTAAACTTTAATAGTTGCTTATAATCATGCTTCCTTTCTGAACCTATGATTCAGCTGTTGTCAAGTGACCCTCCTACTTTCTCTACCTTGTTTATCTGTTCATATTCCTTCTCAAAGGGGGAGCTTCTATTTAGGGGGAGAAATAATTCAGGGGAGTCTTACTTTCAGGGAAAAATGTTCTAGAGGAATTTGCATGCATATTGCACTTTGCACTCATATTTTTACTGTTTTTCTCTTTTTGATCATGTCAAAGGGGGAGAAAATCTTGTGTGTGACTCACTGTCACATTGTGTTGCCATCATCAAAAAGGGGGAGAATGTTGTGCCTCTTAGGCACAAGCATGTGCTATGTCGCCTTGATGATAGCAATACTTTTTGGTTTTGATGATAGCAAGACAGTGAGTGCATTTGAGTGCATTTGATATTGTATTTTGATGATAGCAATGTTATTATGTTTTGATGATTGCAATAAACAAAGTGCAATTCTATGCATTATTATTCTTGAGCATTCTGCATATTGATAGCAACATGAATGATGATGTCTAGCATTGATGGCATTTGCTCTTTATATATGTGCATTGCATTCTGTCAGATATCATGTCTCTGCATATATCATGTCTGGGTAGCAAAGTCTATACACTGGACTGTGTAATTGTGCATCATGCAAGTCTATACATTGGACTCTCGTTCAAGCCTATGCATTATCTTAGGCTAAGTGTGTACAGCGTCTTAGGCGAAGTCTGTATAGCCGTGTCTTATGCCCCTAAGTCTATACATTGGTGTTGGTCATCAAAGTTTGTACATCGCCTTCAATCTTCAAGTCTATACACTGGCTTATTCTTCAAGTCTGTACATCCACAGTTAAACTTGAAGTCTGCACACTAGTCTTCACTGTCAAGTCTGCACATTGGTCTTCGATTTCAATGTCCAATACATTGGGTTTTTACATGAAGTCTGTACATTGTTGTTTGCAGTACAAGTCCATACATTGGACTGTTCATCAAAGTCTGTACATCAGACTGCTATAGTAAGTCTGTACAGTGAGTGATTCATTGGTGAAGTCTGTACACTCAACTGAACTTCAAGTCTAGACATTGCACTGTAGCATCCATTGTCGTCGTGTTGTGTTTGTTTGATTGTCTTCGTGTTGTTTACTGTAGCAGCTCGATTTGTTCTGATGAATTTCGAGTCGTTTCCCAGTGAACCCCGTGTCGCTTCACCTCGTGCTGTTCTTATCGTCTTAGTCTTGTTTTCACTTCGTGTTGTTTTCACTTGGTGTCAACTTCTGTTTTCGTCTTAGTCTTGTTTTCACTTCGTGTTATTTTCACTTGGTGTCAACTTCTATTTTCGTCTTAGTGTTGTTCTCACTTCGTGTTGTTTTCACTTGGTGTCAACTTCTGTTTTCGTCTTAGTGTTGTTTTCACTTCGTGTTGTTTTCACTTGGTGTCAACTTCTGTTTTCGTCTTAGTGGAGTTTTCACTTCGTGTTGTTCTCACTTCGTGTCGAATCTTGTTTTTCGTCTTTGTGTCTGTCTCGCCTTGACCACACTTCGTGTTGCTTTACGTAGACCTCGTGTCTTGCTTGTTTGCAACCACTTCGTGTCGGTTTCTGTTGTCAGCACGTGTCGTCCTTAGTTCGAGTCGGTTCTTTATTTTTTCATCTTCGTGTTGTGGTCAGCTCGTGTCGTTCTCTTTGCTGTGTGTTATGTCGTGGTGCTTTTATGTTCATGTCTCCGTGTTGTTTTTGTCTTCGTGTCTATGTGTTGTTTTTGTCTTTGTGTCTTCGTGTTGTTTTTTGTTCCACTGCGTGCAGAACATTGCAGCACCTCGTATTGCTTTCTGTGCCACCTCGTGTCGTTTCTGTGTGAACCTCGTGTCGCTTCTCTCTGTCCTCTAGTTGCATCTCGTGTCATCTTTTATGTCTTGCTTGTTGTTGCAACCACTTCGTGTCGTTCTTCTTTTTACCTCGTGTTGTTTTATAACCTCATTTCGTGTCGTTCTCTTCGTTGTGTCTGTTCTGTCACAATGTATCTCGTGTCATTTTTTCCTTACTTCGTGCTGCAGTCACCTTGTCTATCTCTTGTCATTCCAAGTACAGTGCCATCGTATTACTATTACATATCTCATGCAGCTTTAGTTCCTGTGGCCCTCAGTGTTAATGATTTTAATCTCATTACAAGTCCGAGGAAGAACATTCCACACTCCTAGGCTGCACGTGATCCGAGACAAGAGGAACCAATCTGATAAGGACACGTGTCAGGAAGATTCTAGATCGAGCGTGAGAGACACACGCGTTTTGTGCCCTATCCACCTGCTGTTACTGCTATAAATAGAACCCTTCGTCCTCAGATGAAGGTGATCGAGTTGGCAAGAAGAAAAGCTCATACAGAGAGCCCCGATCCAGAAAAAGGAAGAGAAGAAAGAAAAGAAGAGAGCAGAGAAGAGAGTGAGAGTAAGAGCAGAAGAAGAAAAAGAGAGAGAAGAGAGTTGAGAAGAAGAAGAAGAGAAGTAGCAGAAGAAGCTCCTAGGAGAGTAGAAGAGAAAGAAAAGAGAGATAGAAAGTGAGCGAGAGAGCTCGTGGAGAACAAGGAAGAAGTTACCTAAAGATCTGTCTACTGGACCGTGGATCAAATCCAGGCCAGTCAGCTCCATGCGAGCCACATTTGTGTTATTTATCTTTACAGCTTTCTGATCGCTGTGTATTTTTCTTTTCTTATTTTTCCTGTTTCATTTGGTTATCTGTGTTCTTCCGATCCTCAGTAGTGAGGTCGGGGTTCCTCCTGTTAGTTCAGGAGAAGGGAGATTGCTATCTCCGGTTGCAAGTAGCTGGGTGCTACTTGTGGTGTCCCTCCGGTTTGGAGGAAGGGAGATCTGATCTCTAGTTCTGGGCTTGTGGATTCAAGTCCAGGGGTTCCCTCCGGGTCTAGAGGAAGAGAGACCGTGTGTCTCTGGTTTGCTAGTGACTGGTGTCACTAGTGGTTCCCTCCGGTTGGGAGGAAGAGGGGAGGCTATTCCCCTGGTCAAGCTGTGTGGCAGCACCTGTTGCAGACTGAGTCTGCTGTTTCTAGCGTGAGCTAGTGGAAGCCACACTCGGTTTGAGTGTGGGGTGGATGTAGGTCTGGAGGACCGAACCACCTAAAAACCCCTCTTGCATTGTGGTTTGATTACTTATGATTTGCTTCCGCTAGATGAATGCATAGGGGCGCTCCGTGCGTTTGGCTTCGGGTTGAGAAGAAGAGTTAATTAGTCTTCTTAGAATGTTTTAATTTATCAAGAGAGCGAAATTCTTGTTGAGCGACTCCTTGTCAAATTCAGCCTAGTTAGCATCCTAGTGATCTCACTGTATGCTTGTTTGGTTCTGCAACTGATTATTAGCTTTTAAGCTTATCTAGTTTGCGAACTAGTAATTCTAGTGAGCATCATATTTTAACTGGGCGAAAGTTTTTTAAAAGGGTTATATTCATTCACCCCCCCTCTGAATACTGCACCGAACCCAACAGAGGAAACTGCTTCCGTTATGTGTATGATCTCCTAGTAATCTGAATCTACTTTTGCGGCATCGTCCGAGTATTTCTAATCCTTGGGTCATGATGAGAGCCCGAGATAGTCCATCTTGTGGCTTCTCACTCGTAGAACTCTAGGAGATATGTTTGTATAAGGGTTTCCTGATTAGTATTTCTCTTGCTTTATCCCCCAACCTCCTGGTCATGACGAAGCCTGAGATAGTCTATCTCGTGGCCTTTCATCCATGAAATGGTGAGGAATATGATGGAATCCCATTCCTAAGGATTCAATAAACGATTGGCCCCCAGCAGCCTCGTTGAGTGAGATATGATTTCCCCTCTGAAACCCATCCTTTTTAGCATACCATGAGACCTCGTTTAAGTTAGTCCCAAACTTCTGTAAACCCTTGATTACTTGCTCCTGAAACCCCCTTTGATCAAAGCTTCAAACCCCCGAAAACCTGCCTTTGAAAATCCTACAAATCGGTCTCTGAAAAAACCACAAAACCCAGCTTTGAAGGCTTCTCGGCGCCAATCCCCCTCGACACACGCTCCCCCCATCGGCGCGAGCATTCTCGCGCCGAGGGCGGTTTAGCGCCGATGCCCATTTGATCAAATCCACTTACCGCGTCGATGCCCATACATGTCAAAGCACTCATGCACCGGTCCGTTCGCACCGAGGCCAATGCGTCGGGAGCCTTAGACTACGTTCAACTCCAGCTAATTCTCATCAAGCCCTTTATAAACTTCCGTCCTGTCGAGAGAAGGAAATGTTAGAGGTCTCACTCAAGCCACTGGGGGCTATATTAACAGGATCATATCCTTACATTGGGTGGGCTTATGGAGGATGTCCCTTTAACCCTATTAACCTACGGAGATCTGCCACTGCATGTTCTCCAACAGTTCCTCAAGGAGATATTGACCGAATGCCATAATAATGGATACTAAACCACCGTGTTTCCATGAGTTCTGGGCTATATGCCCACCTTTCTTTTGGCCTCCATCCCGGCACTCCGTGGATGGATGTCCTATTTCCCCTTTTGGCATAGCTCAAGACAAGGGGAGATGCTGCCGGATTTAAGTTTAACCATCGATACGTCAAACCCTCTTGGATTCAAGATGCCCTGCCCCCGCAGGGTTTCTAACGATCCGTCTCAGGGAATAGAACAATAAGTCCCCCCCTCGGGCAAGTGTCATTCGGATTAATCCGTATCAGCTTGGTCCCGTTTCGCATCATTTCGGGCACCAGTGTTTCCCGATTATTATGGGCTCCATCACGCCTCTGCGTGGATGGTACCCTATTCCCACTTGATATGAACCAAGATCAGGGGAGATGCTGTCGGGTTCACTCCACGACTCATGTAAACAAGACTGATAGACGGGCATAATGCTATAATATCCTAATGATTCTTGTTACTCTATTTATGCTCGCATGGCTCCATAATGAGCGAATATGTCTATATCATGCTGCGCTCCTAATGCGATCAAACAAATCTAAAATCATCCTCTCCTGCGCCCTTGGTATATCAAATAACGAGTAGCTGAAATTGGGTTACGCCTAAATAGAAGCCATCGTTATGCGTGAGAGTGGTTCTTGAACCTAAGTTCTCCACCCCCGTACCGGGAAACAAGCAGATGAGTCATAATGAAATTATTAACTCCGTGAGCACACATATATATATGCATATGCATCTCGTACCTTGCAAATAAATCAATGCACCAATCTTGTTTCGTTTTGCCCCCAAGGCCCCTCGTACTTTGGCGATTAATCAAGAGTTGTCCTTCTTTGGAAGGGCGTAATTAATGTCATAGCCTTTATGGTATGACGGGCTTTCGGTCCCGACTCGGACTTCACAATCGACTGACGGAGTCAGATCGAGCGCGTCATAGATTGTCACTCCGGTGACTGGCACACCTAATAAACTAATAATCAATCAAACCAAATTAAACAAAATATAAATAAACAAATAAAATAAATAATCATTCCACACAAGGATGTGAAGTTTTTCTTGTTTCCGTAATCATTATCAGATCCAAAGAGATCATCTTAGAAGACATTCCCATCGTGAATGAGTTTCCTGATGTATTTCCAACTGATTTGCCCGGTTTACCGCCTGATAGGGAAGTAAACTTTTTCATTGAACTCATTCCCAGAGCAGCACCTGTTTCAATAGCTCCATATAGGATGTCCCCCACAGAACTCAAGGAATTGAAGAAACAACTTCAAGAATTGTTAGACAAGGGCTTCATTCGACCTAGCACATCCCCTTGGGGTGCGCCGATTCTATTCGTCAAGAAGAAGGACGGATCTCTCAGGCTATGTATCGACTATAGGCAACATAACCAACTCACAATTAAGAACACATATTTGTTACCGCGAATCGATGAACTCTTTGATCAGATTTCAGGAGCATAATATTTCTCCAAGATAGATCTCAGGTCAGGTTATCATCAGCTCAAGATCAAAGATGAAGGCATATACAAAACTATTTTTCAAAACAGATATGGCCACTATGAATTCGTGGTAATGCCGTTCGGGTTAACCAATGTCCAGACAGTATTTATGCAACTCATGAATAATGTCTTCAGGCCCTATCTTGACCAATTTGTAGTCGTCTTTATTGATGATATTCTTATATACTCCAAAATGAAGGAGGAACATGAAGAGCACTTAACAATTGCCTTGCAAACGCTAAGAGAGCACAAACTTTGTGCAAAGCTTAGTAAGTGCGAAATCTGACTTAAGGAGGTCTCTTTTCTTGGCCATATTATTTCAAAAGGAGGAATTGCTATCTATCCTTCTAAAATAGAAGCAGTTAAGAACTGGAGTCGACCGACGACCGTGTCTGAAGTCAGAAGTTTTCTGGGTCAGGCTGGTTATTACATGAGATTTATCAAAGATTTCTCTAAGATCGCCGTTCCTTTGACTAGACTCACAAGAAAAGAAAATCCTTTTATATGGTCGAAGGATTGTGAAGAAAGTTTTCTAACTCTTAAAGATCACCTTACTACAGCACCTATATTAACATTACCCACTGAAGGTGGTGGATTTGAAGTATATACGGATGCGTCTGGCATGGGTCTAGGATATGTCCTTATGCAAAATGGAAATGTGATTTGCTATTCATCAAGGCAGTTAAAGCGTCATGAAAAAAATTACCCTGTACATGATCTGGAATTAGCTGCAGTCATATTCACATTGAAGATCTGGCAACATTACCTTTATGGGGAGAAATTCACTATATTTTCAGATCATAAAAGTTTGAAATATATTTTCACCCAGAAGGAGTTAAACATGTGACTCCGCAGATGGTTGGAGTATCTCAAGGATTTCAACTTTACTATCCAATATCATCTAGGGAAAGCAAATGCTGTAGCTGACGCTCTTAGCAGAAAGTCGATGGCAACTCTAGCAAGTCTCAGAAAAGTTATAACTTGTCTTATTGAAGATTTTTCTCATTTAAATCTTGATATTGACAGAGAAAGAAAAGGAGGTATGATTGCCAATATAAGGTCTCAACCTACATTGATCGAGGACTTAGTCCAATTGCAAGAAAATAACCCCACATTGATGGAGATTAAAGGTAATATTGATCAGAGACCAGAATTTTCTATCTCGAATGATGGAAGACCATTATTTAAGGACCGAAATTGTGTGCCGAATCATGATGACATTAAGAAATTGATCATGTAAGAAGCTCACAAATCAAGGTATGATATTCACCCTAGTGCTATCAAGATGTATCAAGATTTGAAAAGAAACTTTTAGTGGCCTAATATGAAAAGAGAAGTGGTGGATTTTGTGTCCCGATGTCTCACTTGTCAATAAGTAAAAGAAGAACATTTAAGACCCGCTGGGAAATTACACCCCTTGAATATTCCCGAGTGAAAATGGGAAAGTATAGGGATAAATTTTATCATGGGTTTACCTAAGACAAGAGGAGGACATGATGGTATATGGGTGATCATAGACCGATTGACTAAATCTGCACATTTTCTACCAATCAAAAGTCGATGGTCTGTGGACGTATTAGCAACATTATATATGAGAGAGATTATCAAATTACATGGTGTCCCTGTCACCATAGTATCTGACCAAGATCCTCGATTCACATCACAATTCTAGAAGGGTCTTCAACATTCATTATGGGCCCGACTTAATTTTAGCACTGCATTCCATCCACAAACTGATGGTCAAACTGAAAGGATAAATCAAGTGGTGGAAGATATGCTCAGGGCATGTGCTATTGACTTTGGAGGGAGTTGGCTTGACCATTTACCTCTAATGAAATTTGCCTACAATAATAGCTATCAGGTTAGCATACAAATGGCACCATTCGAGGCTCTGTATGGTAGAAGTTGTCGTTCACCTATTTGCTGTAATGAAGTAGGAGAAAGGCAATTTCTCGGTCTCGATATCATTAGAGATACTACCGAGAAGATAAAACTTATTCGGGAGAGACTCCAGATAGCTCAAGATAGGCAGAAATCATATGCCGATAATCGAAGGTGTGACCTAGAATTTTAAATAGCAGACCATGTATTCCTTAAGGTTTCTCTAGGCCGAGATATTCAAAGATTCGGTATCAAACGCAATCTTACTCCAAGATTCATTGGCCCCTTTGAGATTCTCGATAGGGTGGGTGAAGTGGCATATCGAATAGCTCTACCCCCTCAACTATCTGAAGTTCATGATGTGTTTCATGTCTCAATGCTCAAGAAGTATGTACCTGATCCATTCCATGTCACACCCCGACGCGGAATATCGAGGCACGACAGGGGAGAAAACCCCTCACTCAATCAAGACTAGAAATTCTAATTACATCACTTGATATAAAAATCTCCACTATAAAATTTCAATTTTTACAACTCTTCCAAAATTTCAAGGACAACACTAACTCTCAAGCAAATTACAAGAATACTCTTATAATAAGATAACTCTCAATTCTATACTGAGAAACAGGGTCTACTATGACATCTTGGTACACTCCAACACTCTTGCCCATGCTTGCTAGCAATCCTCGAGACAACCTGTAAAAAATATTAATTGACACTGAATGAGCATAAAGCTCAGTAGGAATTACATCTCAAGATTTAACATGCTTTAAGTGAATTACAAGTTCATTTAATGTGGATAATCTATGCATGCAGACAGATAGATATCAAGGAATCGTAAGATCGACAAGAGTAGAAAGTGAGAGCATATAGATTTCGCATTTTCAAGCAGCAGTAGCAAGTGATTGCAAATGATATCAAGCAAGTGATAACTGAGGAGTAATAGCTGGAATAGTAACATGTCAATCAAGCAATAGTAAGCAAAGTAATTTCAAGCATGTATAACTGGAATTGGCTATTTATCAATTCATTCAAGTAAACACTTTTACCCTTCTGCGGGTCTCAAGTCAATCAATCAAGTAATATCACGAGAACGAGTGGAATGCCTAAAGTCTAGCAAGCAAGTACTCCGGTGCAATGCCAAACACCGTGGTCAATAAACTCCCATGGGCACAAGTACCTTCGGGTGCTCCTCCCAGGACCAGACCGGGCCCTATATACACATCATTTATCATGTTTGTTGACATCCACTCTCATTTATAGCCAATATGGAATTTCAAGGTTTGACCAGTATGATATATAAGGTGAAATTATGAAATGGAATCCAAGGGCGCATTGATGTCTAGGGATGAACTAGGAGTAAAAACCCGTAACGTTCGATACATATATATGAGTTAGCCAAAATGATGATTTATTATAATAATCAAAATTTAATCATAAAAATATGTTTTTATGTTGAAAATAATTCTAACTTGTTAAAAATAATATTAAAATGCTGAGAATGAGTTTCATATGTTACTTTACTGGTAAGATGATAAAAATAAATTTTTCATGCTGGATTTAATTTTTACATGCTGAAATTTAATTATTAACATGCTAAAAGTTAATGCTTAACATGCTAAAATAATTAACTTACTGATAGGATGATAAGATAAGGTTGCCATGCTGATTACATAAATTTTCTGATAACAACATAATTTTTATCATGCTAAAAATTATTTTTCTACATTTATTTGCTAATTATTTGATAGGAAAATAGAATTATCATGTTGAATAATAGTTTTAATACACTGAAAATAACTATAACATGCCAAAAATAATTATAACATGCTGGAATAATTTTACCATACTAGAAGAAGTGTTATCATGCTGGAAGTAATTTTCATGCATCAATTTACTACTTTATTTAATAGGAAAGTAAGTTTTATATGCACAAAAATAGCTTTAAATAGATTTTAACATGCTGAAAATAATTTTTATATCTCAGTATGTATAAAATAATTCTATCATATTGGAAGTCACTTTTAACATGCTGGAAATAGTTTTAACATGTTGGAGATAATTTTTAGTATGTATAAACTAATGTGGTGAAAATTAGATTTTTACATAAAAAAATAATTTCATTCTACAAATATATATATATATATACTCTGTAAGAATGAAGGAGTCCATTTTATAATATATTCTATTCTCTATATATATATTCGGTGAGAATGGAGGTGTAGACATTAGTTATATATATATATATATATTAACAATATATAATGAAGGTGCTTTGTATATACAATTAATGGAAGTATATATATGAATTTATATACATATATAATGAAGGTGTTTTGTATATACGATTAATGGAAGTATATATATATATATATATATATATTTTTTTTTAAGGTGTCGGGTGTATATATATATAAGGTATAAATTGTTCACATTTTACTTCTGTTGTTTTTCAACATGTTTCTGCATGTGTCGACACCAAGTGTCGATATTTACTGTTCCTTTTTAGTCTCTGTTGTACAGTGTAGTTACAGGTTTTTATACACCTATGTCGACATTTATCTTTGAGGTGTCGACACCTTACCTTCATTTGTAGGTGTCGACATTTACTATATACATTGTCTAATATGTATATATATTTATATATTTATATACATTGCTGTTATATATATATGTGTGGAAGTGTCGACATGAGGTGTTTACATTAGCTATGAAAGTGTCGACACTTGTAAATAGCTTTGAGATATGAAAGTGTCGACACTTGTAAATAGTGTGAAAGTGTCGACATTTGTACATGGAGGTGTCGCGAAAGTGTTGCCAATGTGTTGACACCTCGGGTAGGTGGGTGTTGTCAAAGTGTTACCAAAGTGTTGACACCTCGGGTAGGTGTCGCCAAGGTGTTGCCAAAGTGTTGCCAAAGTGTTGACACTTAACTATATATATAGACACGAGGGTATAGATTTGGTAGATTAAAATGTTAATTAAATATGTTAATAGATTAGATATGCTAATAGATTAGGTATGCTAATATATTAGTTAATGAAGCTAATACATGCTAATTATCTGGGGTATTAGACTAATACTTGATAATTATCCCAGATTGAAACTATTGCATGCTAATTATCCTGATTATGAAACTAATTACTTTACTAATTTTACTACTTTTCTTAGATTAAAGCTAATACATGCTAACTATGAGGCTAACACATGCTGTATAAACACGAAATATCGCATGGAGATGAGCCTAAGACTAACTGCCTAGACTAATCATCCTAGATTAGCTACTAGTTTAGTTAAAAATTGAGAACACCTACCTCCACAGAAGTTGTAATAGGTGGAAAAACTTCCTCCTTTGGACGTGTCTCTCCTTCACAGCAAACCTTCGAACTAAAGAGATTTGTTTCATTAGACATGTGTTTTATAAGGTTTGAGTCGATAGGAGGGGAAGCAAGATCCGTAAAAATAGGATCTCAGTGGGATGCCAACTGGTACAGGTTGTTAAGGATAAGACATGTCTGGGGGAAAAATAATGGCGACGTGAGAGGGTAGTTTTAACAATGTTACATTATTTACCTCATCTAGAAATTTTTATATCTAATGAAACATATTAATAAAAATAGTAAATTATATATTTTTATGATCCTTAGACTTTTCTGATATTTATCAAAATTTTATTTTATTAAAATATGCCAGAATAAAATTCAACCCGAAACTCCGTATCTAACTTTAGAGATTTTTATCTTTAAAAATTGATGGAATCAACTTATAAAATTTCATGGTTAGGATCCTTATATTTTTCTCTTATTTTTCATAAAATTTATTTCTTAAAATTTTCTTTAAATAAAACTGACACTATTCATGTACCTAACACTAAGTCTATACATCTTTCACTTCAAAGTCTATACACTCTCGGACCAAGTCTGTACAGCCCGTGTGCTCCATGCATTCAAAGTCTATACATTCCTATCTTTACCTACGTTCACTGGTTTAGCAAACACAAAGTCTATACATTGGCTGCTAGTACAAAGTCTATACATTGGCTGCTAGGCAACTCAAAGTCTAGCAGCAACTCAAAGTCTATACATTGGCTGAAGTCTATACATTGGCTACTAGCACAAAGTCTATACATTGGCTGCTAGGCAATTCAAAGTCTAGCAGCAACTCAAAGTCTATACATTGGCTGAAGTCTATACATTGGCTGCTAGGCAACTCAAAGTCTATACATTGGAGGCAACTCAAAGTCCACTACAAGAAAAAGTGGCTATAGCGACCGAATTAGCGACCGATTAAATCGGTCGCTAGTCGGTCCCAAATAGAGACCAATTCGGAGACCGAAATAATCGGTCGCATAACCGAGACCGTTTCAGCGACCGCATGTATATCGGTCGCTAATCGGTCGCTATTATTGCGACCGAATTAACTTCGGTCTCCAGTCGGTCGCTGATGCCGTTATACTTCCTACTACGACCCCCGCCCGCCCGAGCCCTCCCGCCCGAGCCCCCCCCCTCCCGCCCGAGCCCCCCCTCCCGAGCCCCCTTCCCCTGCGGCCCCCTCTCCGCCCTAGCCCCCCTCCCCGCTCCCGCCCGAGCCCCCTCCGCCGGAGCCCCCCCTCCGCCCGAGCCCTCCCGCCCGAGCCCCCCTCCTCCGCCGGAGCCCCCCTCCCCGTGCTGCCTCCCGCCCGAGCCCCCCTCCGCCGGAGCCCGTCGCCGCGCCGCTCGCGTCGAGTCGCCGTCGCCGCTCGCCCTGCCGTCGTCGCCCTCCGCAGGTACCTCTCTCTCTCTCTCTCTCTCTCTCTCTCTCTCTCTCTCCCTTCCCCCTCCGTCACCGGCCTGCTCCCCTCCCCCGCCGGCCTACTCCCCTCCCCCCTGCGGCCCCGTCGCCGGCTTGCTCCCCTCCCCTCCCCCCTGCGGCCTGCGCCCCCGTCCCCCTCAGATCTCCTTCCCATCCCCATGCCCCTCCCCCTCCGGCCTGACCCCTCTGATCCCCCTCCCCTTCCCGTCCCACTCCGCCTCCCCCTCTGCCTCCGACGGTCTCCTCCCTTCCTCCCCTTCCCGTGTCCCCCTCTGCCTTCCCCTCCCCTTCCCGTCCCCCTCCACCTCTGGAAACCCCCCACCAACTCCCCTTTGTGCTGCACCACCGGAATCGTCTCACCCTCCCAATGCCATCGGAAGCCATCAGAAATTGATTTTTTCACCGAGTATGGTGAGGGTAGTAGGTATAAAATCGAAGAAGTGATAGGCAAGGGGAGCTATGGAGTTGTTTGCTCTGCACTGGACACACATACTGGGGAGAAAGTTGCAATTAAGAAGATAAATGACATCTTTGAACACGTTTCTGATGCGACACGAATACTTCGTGAAATTAAGCTTCTCAGACTTCTCCGACATCCTGATATAGTTGAAATCAAGCACATCCTTCTTCCTCCTTCACGAAGGGAATTCAAGGATATCTATGTTGTTTTTGAATTAATGGAAGCTGATTTACATCAAGTTATCAAGGCTAATGATGACCTTACTCCTGAACACTATCAGTTTTTCCTCTATCAACTGCTTCGGGGATTGAAATACATACACACAGGTATATCTGCTTCCACTTTTATAATGTACTCCCTACTTTCAGCTCTCGTGCTCTTTTCTCTTTAAAATTTGATGAGTAACGTCTCCCAGAGTGCATGTAATTGATCATGTCTGCCATCATTGACCAGTTGTCCAACTGCATAACTGTCCAGCCTTCATTCTCACAGGTTTATGAAGTCCAAACTCTTTTGTTGTTTCATTTTATTCTAATAGTTCCTTTTTCTTTTTTTTTATTGCAACATAGCAAATGTATTTCACCGTGATCTCAAGCCAAAAAATATTCTAGCAAATTCTGACTGTAAACTCAAGATCTGTGACTTTGGCCTTGCAAGAGTAGCTTTCAATGATACGCCCACTGCCATATTTTGGACGGTAAGTTTTCCTGAATTAACTGACCTCCTCTAGGTCTGTACCATATATTGCTGTTACAATACTTCATTACCTGGTATCCTTAGTATCAGAGTTCATTTTGCAGGATTATGTAGCAACAAGGTGGTATAGAGCCCCTGAACTTTGTGGATCATTTTTCTCAAAGGTGCATGGATTTTCTATTCCCATTTGTGCTGAAAAAATGTTGAATATTTTAGTCCCATTTGTGGTGTTTTTTCAGTTTAATTACTATGCCATTGAAATCTTTTGGTCTTTGATGGATTTCTATTGCTTTTTCTTTCTTAAGCTCCTTCAATGCTTTGTTTGGGAGATATTATGTTTGCTTGCTCCCCATATTTTTTCAGTTTTGAAAAAATTATATTCGACAAACATCTTATGTTATAAATTGCTGAATTCTTCTATTTATGCATTCTTATTGTCATCATTTTGTACTTGCACCTATTTGCCCAGAAGAATAGGTTCTCTTTTCCTTTCTATGTCACACAGTGAACTTGAGAATACTGAACAGAGGATAATAATGCATTTTTAATATCTTAGTTCTTATGGCTTGTTTTGTCTCACTGCAAACCATATGACCCAGTCTGATGGGTTGATATTCAGTTGCCTCGCATTTCAGACCCTAGGCATTGTGGCTCTCTTATCATGTCTATGATATTTGGGATACATATATAGGTTTCAAGTGTGGACATGACCATGCATGCTGGACATGATTATTATTTAAGCATCAAACATGAGGACACAAGAGGGCATCTGCACAGCTGGAGATGCTCGATTAAGCAGCTCCCATGCCCCTCCTTGAATTTCTGGGAGCTCGAGGGCATCCAGCATGTCCGATTGTGTTTGACTGACTTGATCAGACAATGTTGTTGATGTGCGCTGGTAGCTGGGCAGCACATAGTGGCACTTCACAAATGTATGTGCATGTGTGTTGAGAGAGAGAGAGAGAGAGAGAGAGCGCCCTCAATGGTCTCTGTCTACACAGTAGCACAGCTGTCCAATCTTCATCAGATGGCTGCTGCACTTCCAGTTCCCACCCAGATCAGCCTCACCCCATCCCCTGCATGCCCAGTTTACAGTAGCTCGATTGGGACAAAAATGGAAAAAAATTGAAACAACACCTGGACTCATTGGGTGGGTGGATCAGTTTTGCACCCTGTCCTGTGCTGCTGTAGGTCTGCAGCATGGTGGAACTAACAGCTATGGCCGAGAATGAAGTGTGTTCTTAGCATGAGGAAATAGATGAGAAGGAAAGACACATGTTCAGACTTGATATGATGGTAAGAAAGATGAGTAAATAGTGAATGTGTAGTACTTTCTGCTGGAGATGGTTTAGGAGGCTAGCATTGAACAGTGACAGCCATAATCCTTCAAGTTTGCTGGAGTATGTATAGATCCTAGTTGACTTACAGGTTGGAAATGCTGGCACATTAGCATCCAAGGATGTATCGCTGGGTGGCAAGTTGATGTAGGCCTCATGAGAAAGGGTGGGTAAACTGCAGCTGGATGGTTCAGGTGAAAGTATGGAAGACATGGGCTGCTTATCACATCTAGCCCATCACCTGTTGCTCACCTATTGGAGAATCAGGAGAATCCGGGTAGACAATGGCAATGTGATGGCTGACAGGCTGTGGTCATGAGAGTTGGACAATGGAAAGATACCTTCATGAAAACTAAAAATCTGAAATACCGGTCGGATGGCCGTGCCGATCATTCCAATACGACCGGGGAGATGAAAGTGACTTGTCAGAACTGACGGAATCCAAATCGGATGCCCGGTTTGAGCTCGGCGCTCAAACTTCATTTTTAAAATACACTTAGTTCAAATGAACTGTTAGGACGGGTCCGGGGGTCTAAAATTCGAAATACCGGTCGGATGGCCGTGCCGATCATTCCAATACGACCGGGGAGATGAAAGTGACTTGTCAGAACTGACGGAATCCAAATCGGATGCCCGGTTTGAGCTCGGCGCTCAAACTTCATTTTTAAAATACAAGATGAAATTTGAACTTATATTGTGTGTGTGTATTTATATATATGAAAATGAGCTGGCTTAAACTATTGGCATACTCTTGTTAATGCTTGATTTCTTTATTAAGTCTTGTTAATGCTTGATTTCTTTATTAAGGATTTGATTATAATTTTTTTAAATGATATACAGGATCATCCGTCGCGAGATGTTGGACGAGACGACGACCAGGATGATGTTGGACGAGACGACGACCAGGATGAGACATATGTGGAGGATTTGTGATTTTATTTTAGTTGTGTATGTTGTCATTTTATTATTATGGATGTATGATTAATTTGTGATTTTATTTTAATTGTGTGTAATTTGAGGTTCGTGGAGATTGTGATCCGTGTAGTTGATTTATTATTGTTTTATGAAATTGTTATTTATCAGGTGTTTGTATGTGATGAATTTGAGATTTGTCGATATTGTTGTCTGTGTAGTTGATTTTATATTTATGTTATGAATTTGTTATTTATCAGGTAATTTATTTATCAGTTTAAATAAATTTTTAAAAAAAAAATAATGCAGAATTAGCGACCGCATGGAGACTGAATTGCGACCGAATAGCGACTATACGTTATATTTCTTTTATTAAATAATTATACTTGGCGACTGACTGGCGACCGAATTGAGACCGAATAAATCCGATAGGTTAATTTTATTTTTAAAAATACAACATAATTAGAGACCGAATAGCGACCGAATTGAGACCGACTTAATTAGCGACCGATCAGGCGACCGATTATAATCGGTCTCTTGTAACGACTGATACTGCGACCGAATTATGTCGGTCGCTATATAGCGACTATTATATAGCGACCGACATATTCGGTCGCTAGATAGTATCTATTCGGTCGCAATGAAGATTTGCGACCGATCTACGACTGAATAGCGACCGCTAGGTCGGTCGCTATCCGCGATTTTTCTTGTAGTGTTATACATTGGCTTCCTCAAAGTCTGTACATCCTCAAAGTCTATACATTGGCTTCACAAAGTCTGTACATCCTCAAAGTCTATACATTGGCTTCCTCAAAGTCTATACAACATTGACTTCACAGACTCAAGTCTATACATTGGCTTCACAAAGTCTGTACATCCTCAAAGTCTATACATACTCAAAGTCTATACAGCATTGACTTCACAAAGTCTATACATTGGCTTCCTCAAAGTCTATACATCCTCAAGGTCTATACAACATTGACTTCACAAAGTCTATACATTAGCTTCCTCAAAATCTATACATCCTCAAGGTCTATACAACATTGACTTCACAAAGTCTATACATTCCTATCTTTACCTACGTTCACTGGTGTAGATCTATTTAAAAATCCACTTAAGGAAAATTATTAAGAACAAGCAATAATCAATAATGTGGAGAAAAATATGCACGAGGTGCACAAGGGGAGTGTGTGTGTGATCGCCAGAGACACGAGGGTCTCAAAGAGGAGATTGATATGGGGAGATGATCGCAAAATACCTCTTGAAACGCGGGGATGTGAGTGCTTCCTTTCTCTTCAAATCGGCCGGCCGACGAAGAGAGTTCTTCAATTAATTACCCTTGCAAAAAAAAGACAAACACCAATAAAAATATGGATTAGAATATGGTGAGTGTAGCATCAAATTCAATAAAAATATATGAGCATGAAAGCATGTGCAAGAACACACCTTAAGGGGATTGCCCTTAAACCCCTATGCAAAAGGGTATGGGAGATATGATGTGAATGCATAAAAATATAAAAAAAAATGAGGGGAAAGAGTGCAAGAGTGCACTAAGGGGAGTTTTTCAACGTGGTTGAGATGAAAAAAAAGTGTATGAACATGCATGCATATATGCCATGAATATAATAAAATAGGATAAAAGAGGGATAAAAGGGGAAAGAGGATCCTGTGCTTGTGGCTTTGATATTCAAGGGGGAGAGGCTTCAGAAGATGAAGGCTTGGTCGCAAGAGGGAGCCCCTCCTTAGCCAATGCAGCAGCGGCACCCTGTGAGAAGAAAAAAAGAGAAAAAGAGAAGGAGACAGAAGAAGAGGAAGAAGAAAGGGAGGAAGAAGAAAAGGGGCGTCCGGAAGAAGAGGAATCCAACCTTAACAATAGAGCTAATAGCTCTATTAAATAGGATTTGGAAGAGATAAACATGGGTAAGAGTCCAAAGAGGGAAGGATAAGAATGGGCAAGAGCCCCATTCAAAGCAGGTGTCTAACGAAGCAAGGACTCTCTGGGGAAAGGGCTGCGAAGCCAGAAGGTGAAACACGCCTTAGGTCAGGGCGTTAATTTAAGAATTGACGACCTACGCATACGGCGTTTCTCCAAAACACGCCCTGCACAAGGGCGTTTCTCAAAACCAAATTTTTAGAAATGAAAACTCCCCATATTTGAAACATGAAACACACGCCTCAATCAAAGTCACGTTTCAAAAACACGCCCCTGGGAAGGGCGTTAATTTCAAGAGCTCAAATGGGGAAGTCGGTCAAACCAAAAGAATTAACGCCCTAAGGTGGGCGTCCTTTCTTTAAGAAACGCCTTAGGTGAAGTCATGTTTTAAGAGAAACACGCCCTTATCCAAGTCGTGAATTCATAAAATTCATAAAATAGATAGAATGGGGAGAAATAGATAAAATGGGAAAGAAACGCCCTAGATCAGGGCGTGTTTCAAAAACACGCCCCTGATGAGGGCGTGAATTCAGAAAATAGAGATAAATGCCCAAGAAATCCGAAAAAAAAAAAGGAAAATGAGATAAAATGGGGAAAAATAGGAGAAATTCAAGAAAAGTGGGAAAACCACTCAAATAAGCTGATTTGAGGGTCAAATGGGGCATCGCAGAGCGATATGAAATATACTCAAAATGACGTCAATTTTGGCGTGTCTACAGCTGCCCCGCCTTGGCGTCTGCTTTGCAAGGGAGCGTAGCAAACTGAAAAGTAGATGCCAAGGTGTGATGAGACACGCAATCAACATCACTTGATGAGAATCAAATCAAAAGCACGAGATGAAGCAAATCTCGGGAAATCCAACGAAATCAACAATGTTTGGATAAAAGGGGGAGATGTGCACGCGGTGCACGAAGGAGATAAAATAAAATGATCAACTTCCAGCGCGGTGGAAGTACCCCAGGTCACAAACCTGTAGATTTCACCGTTGGGGAGCGGTTACCAGCCAATGTGGACGTGCTGCAGCCAAGGTGGATCAAGGGGAAAGTTGGACAATAAGATGATAAAAATCCAAACAAGGAGCTCTCGAGAAAAGACCCAAAACAGTGACAAAACGAACTGAGGACTCAATTCGGCAATGAAAATCTCATATCGGGAAAGATTAAGATCAATTCAACTCTCAAAGCCAGCTTATCAGAATGATTTTTCAACAATTGTTTCAAAGTCCTACATGAATGCATGCTGGGCTAAAGGAAAAAAAAAATCAAATAAAAATATAATATAATCAAGGATAATATTGTTAAACTGCCCAGACTGGGTCAAGAAACCAATTCTGCGAGCTGATACTAAGCCGAAGCCCGTTTATCCGCGCACCAACTTGCAAAGAGGGAACCATCGTCCCCAGTCTTGGACGGCTCAACGGCCTATCCGTATGACTAAGATGCCTCTGGAATCGTCATTGTTTTTGATGAAGGGGAACTCAAATTCCAGATTTATCAAAGTCACAAGGTCCTTGATGTAATCTAGTAACATATGTAACATAAGTAGAATGCATACAGGGAGATGGTGAAGCAATAAGTATGGGGGGAAGATGAGGTGCGGGCACCGTGGGGCTTGGATGATGATGCCCGGACGATGGGACCAAGAGCTTCTTATCCTGCGCTCAAAATTCATTAGCCAAGATATAAAAAGTATAACAAACAATGAATAAGGCATTTAAGCATGGCAATCATAGCATGAATCAAAGCATCAATAACATGTATACGGCATGAATAGCACAAGTTAAATCATGGTATTGCAAATCATCATTGTTTGTTGTTTCGTCATGAGGATGACAACTTGGCTAATCAAAATTTGGAGGTGAATGATCAAGATCTGATATAATGCCCATCGGCAGAGTAATCAGGGAATGATAATGCCCCTTGGCAAAGTGATCAAGTGAATCAGCAGGAGTTGATTGAAAGATTTGGAGATGAATAATCAGAATGATATTCAAGAGATAATCAGGAGATATAACAATCAAAATGATATAGGGAGATGATAATCAAAAATGCCCAGGGTGGCATGTCATGAAAATATCGGGAAAGAATCAATAGATTGATAGCAATGAGTGGAGAGAGGACTCATCCCGTGCTTCTGGTCCTTGGAAAGCTGTTCCTGCAAAACACCATCAGAAAATACAATGCAAAATTTTTGGATTTTGGGAATATGCAAATTTTTATGGGTTTTGGAATATGCAAATTTTTATGGGTTTTGAAAATATTTGAATTTTTACAGAGATTTTTAAAATATTCAAGTTTTTGTGGAGATTTTGGAAAATATTTGAATTTTTTTTGTGGAGATTTTGGAAAATATTTGAATTTTTTTTTTGTGGAGATTTTGGTTTAGACATAGCTAATGCAGCATCAAAGGGTGTTTTGAACCACTGGCTAGGGGTCCTTGCTCCTTCCCTTTTCGCTAAGGAAACTGCCCAAAGCTGGGCGTGCATTGCAAGGTGGCGCCCTATAACCGACCGTCTTTGATCAACGGTGCCCCTACCGAGGCCATACCCGAGAAACATTCGGTCTTGGAGGGAGAAGAGAAGAATAATTGGAGATAAGCTTTATGCAGGATGGGAGATATCGGGACTTGAATTCCTTCCAAGGTGTTAACCCTCAAAGAGGTAGTCTGTTGCGCCGGGGCTTTGTGCCTTTGATTTTAGACCCTTGACATGCATACGACCAGGGTTTTCCCTGCGGGGACTTTGCCACTCTTGTCATGCCATAATTCATAATTTTGAATTTATTGAAATTCTGACTTGCTTTTCATAATAGCCCTTTTGACGAAATGTATATCATGAAAACTCATGTTTAGTTTGGGTCAGGACTGCCCCTATTTGAGACTCCTCTCGTATTGGGGATTACCAAGGTTGGTCATCTCATCCATCAACCTCTTGCCCCTGCATGCGGCCGAGTGAAGAAGAGAAAAGACTTTCAGAAATACTCATGGCATGGCCAAGGTAGCAACGGTATTTTAACCAAAGGAGCCGGCTAAGGACGCCGTGAAGTGTGTGGAATGCCCAGCTAAGGGTTCCTTTTAACAAGCGGGGAGAGAAGGTTGAATTCCCAGTGCGGGTTCTTATTAACCAAGAGTGATGCAAAAGCAAGCCTAAAGACTCTTTTTTGGAATATTTTAAACAAAAGCCTATGATAAAGGTTTAAAACACCACTCTTAATCTTGTTAAGAAGCACTTTATTTTGAAAATCACGCATGAAATAATGATGAAATGATATCATGAAAATGCATACTTACGCCAATATGTTACCTTGCAACCTTTGTTGAAGCAGCTGCCCAGACGGATGATCGTTGTGGGATAGTCCTCTTAGACAGATAAAAGGATTGGAAGCAAAGGGTTTGAAAGTGGCTTTAACAAGAAGGAGTGGTGCCAAGACCAGACTCAGACGAATAAGGAGAAAAAGGAAGAGAGGCGAGGGCTGGAACTCCCTTGCTAAGGCTCGGAGACCCTGATCACATG
The DNA here is from genome assembly GCA_022559845.1 of Amorphophallus konjac. Classification (NCBI taxonomy): domain Eukaryota; kingdom Viridiplantae; phylum Streptophyta; class Magnoliopsida; order Alismatales; family Araceae; genus Amorphophallus; species Amorphophallus konjac. Next base: position 329,428,324 of record CM040122.1, on the reverse strand, counting down.
AAACAGTCTACAGAAGAAGCGAAAAATTAGGAGGTGGAGTGAGGACTAAAGCCTCGAAAGCAATGGGAGAAAGAGCAGATGCCCAAGGCAGTGGATGTGGAAGAAGTTGGGTCAGACCCAGAATTAGGAGGAATTAGAAGAAGAAATTGGTAGATGGAAAGAGGTGGATCCAGAGGGTCCGGAGGCAGAGGAGGAGAATCATGAGAGGAGAAATCCGAAGGCTCTGGTGGGACATTGAAAGAAGGGATGCGATGCCCTGGGGAAAGATAGGGAAAAAGATGATGGAAGAGGTGACGGAGAAGGAAGGAGAGAATAAAAGATATGAAGTCCCGGAGGAGCAAGAAGATAAATTGAAGGAAATATGGAAGGTCCGGAGGTTCCGGAGGAATGAAATCAGGAGGGTCGCGATGCCCTAGGAGATGATAGAGAGAATAAGATGGAGAATCCGGAGGTTCCGGAGGAATGAAATCAGGAGGGAGAAGATGGAAAGGGGCGCGATGCCCTGAAAGGACAAGGGAAGAATCCGGAGGTTCCGGAGGGATGAAATCAGTAAGGAGAAGATGGAAAGGGGTATCGTGCCCGAGAGAAAGGTCCGGAGGTTCCGGAGAAATAGAATCAGAAAGGGTGAGATGCCCAAAGAGGAGGGATAAAATTCCTGGTGGTTCCAGGGAAATAGCAGGAAGGGGGACGCGATGCCCCAAGGGGAGTGGATAAAAGGATGAATATGAATAAGATGGGAAATGCGGAATATCCGGCGGTGCCAGAAGGCGAGGAAGATACGGGTTTGGAAACCCGGGAAGCAGGAGGTGCAAATGCATGCAATGGGATGGATGTGATGAATGCATGAAATGCAAAGAATATGAAGAATGTGAAGGGCGAGAGGATGAGATCCTCCTCCTAACCAAGGGAATGGCCCATGAAGAAAAAGTGATAGAGATGGATGAATAGAAAGTGGAGCAAATAAGGGATGGCCCCTTAGCATTAAGATAACTGCCCCTCCGTGGCAGTGAACATGTACGGTCAATTGGCCCAATAAAAGAAGCTTCAATAGTAAAAGACAACTCCCTTGGAAAGCAAAGATCAATAATGTGGGGGAGTTGTAGAGTTGGAACGGGAAGCATCATGTTGCCCATTGAATGTGGTGTATATGGAATGTTGAGCAAAATGGGCATTCGCCCCTTGTAAGGAATAATGAATTCTGGATTGGAAAGTTTGAACAAGGGGTGCCCTGCCCGGCCCTTAGACGGCATCAACGCTCGGCATGGCGGCGACTTGACTTCTTCGGCCGTGATTGGCACAATAACCCGGATTGGCATTCGGCAAATGAATCCTTGAATTTTGAATGGCACAGTCGTGGCCAAAGTCTTCTTGCCCGGCTCTTGCTTATCTTCGGCACAAATAGCTGCAGAAGCACGCCCCTTCCGAGTAACAAAGGGAGGTGAGGCGGAGGCGGGAGGCTCCGTGAATGGTGGAGTTATAATGGAAGGTGTTGGCAAATGGGTGAATGGGGGCGGAGATTCAAACACGTCGAGCTTCTCCCCTTGCTCGGAAGTAGTTGGGATTAGCTCGGATGCAAAAAGTGGTGGATCCTGCTCAGGACTAACCATGGGTAAAGGCGTAAGGCTATATGGTGGAGGAATAAGCAAAGTGGGTTTTAAAGGGATAATGGAAGGCCGAGGTGGCGGTAATGGGAGGTTAATTGGGGAAGGTTTAATGGTGGGTTCGATGGAGGCTAATGGTGTGGAGGTAGATGGCTTAAGGAGTGGAGGTGTAATTAGTGGAGGTTTAATGGAAGGTTTAGGGGAGGCCAGTGTTGCGGAGGTTAATGGTGTAACTGGAGGAGGTGTAATGTATGCGGTGTCAAGGATAGGAGGAGACTTACAATGTGGCGGTGTGGGTGATTGGAGTATCGACCCATCATCGTAACACCAGTTAGTCTCATAAATAGGGATTGGATCGGGGATGGTTTCATCCTGAGCAGGAGGTTCATCGAATGAAAGTGGAGTGAGCGGGAAATTAAGGAAACTCGGAAGGGGTGCCTGCACATCTTCCTCATCGTATATTGCCTCAGATTCTTCAAATGTCGGTTCTTGCTCACTTGGAATATCAACGCCGTAGTCGTCCATCCTATCTTTCCATTCTCTCTCCATTCTTGTAATGTCGTCCAAAGCGACATGGAGAGGATTGACTGGAGTAGGAGGAGCCGTGACCCTCTTTATTTGTTCCTCCATCAAAGTAATCTTATCGAGGAGAGTTTGCTGGAGGGGTGTAACTTGGGCAACAGAAGGTTGGCAGGGCATTGAAGGAGGAGGGGTCGTATAAAAAGGCCGTGGAGGGGAGTTGACGGGACGACCCGTAAAAGAACCCGGACGGAACGGATTGCAAGGAGTAAATGGGCCTCGGGGCCGTGTTGGAGGAGGAATAGAAGGAGGCGGGTGTCGGACCACCCGAGTAGAATGAACAAGAGGAGATGGGTAATGGGCTACCCGAATATGATTGGAAGGAGGAGGTGGGTGATGGGCCACCCGTGTAGAATTGGAGGGAGATGGGTGATGGGCCACCCGAATAGAATTGGAAGGAGGTGGGTGATGGGCCACCCGAATAGAATTGGAAGGAGGTGGGTGATGGGCCACCCGAATAGAATTGGAAGGAGGGGGAGATGCAAGAGATGTACCCTCAACGGCAGCCTTAAGGGCTTGGATCTGTTGAGGGGTAAGATGATCTAATGCATGCAAGATTTGAGAGACCTTCTCATCATTGGGAGGAGACGGTCCCGTAGGAATAGTGGCTCGAACTTGAGTAGGGGGACCATGAGGATGGACATTGCCCATGGGTCGGGCATGACCATGAGAATAAGGACGTGGTCCCTTGAAAGAACGGTGAGAATGATGATGATTAACATGTTGAAATTGAGGATATGAAGTGCTAGGTTGTGCATCCTCATTAATTGAATTGAACATGTTTCTATCGTGGTAAGCCATTATATAATCAAAATTCTCAATAATTATGCAAATAAGCACACAAGTTGGAATGGTTACCGTGATTTTTATTTGTTTGAACCTTGGTGAATTAATGAATTTTAATAAAGTTTGGAAAGATTCACACAAGGGGGGGAAGGAACCTAGTTTCAATATGAGTTGAACTCCAATGCCAACTAGGAACTCTCACTCTCCACGTATTAGGCCAACTATATCGGGACTTCAAAGGGTACAACCTGCCCGGCGTCCGTGAGGGAATCCACGGGTGCGGGGACTTACGGAGGCTTGGAAAAGGGATTTCCAGTCCAAAGAGACGGAATGCTCAATGGAGGGTCGTCCCGATTCCAAGAGGGTGTGTGGATCCTAATGAAGAGGAGGGGGGCTCCCAAACCAAATGCAAATATGAATGCAACAGGGGAAATTAGGCCAAACAGCACAATAATGATCAATCAACAAAGATAAGCATGAAAACTCACCCACGAGAAGGGTTGTGGAAACCCACAGTAAAAACACGCCCTGGCAGGGGGCGCTAATAAAAAAAGACACGACGGTGTGACTGTCGTGAATCAACCTGAAGGGCGCAGGGGCAGATTAAAAACGCGCCTTAGGTTAGGCGCTATCCATAAAAGGACGCCCTGTCGAGAGGGCGTCGAATCCAAAGACACGCCCTGACTTGGGGCGCTAATCAAGTAAAAGACGCCCTGTAGTAGGGCGTGAATTCACAGGCAGCAATATAAAGCAAGAAAGCCCGGAAGTAAGCTGGAAAACGCCCTGTCTGAGGGCGTAAAATATGAAGAAGACGCCCTTGGTTAGGGCGTTAAATCAATAAAAATGCCTCTTCCAGAGGCGTGAATTAACTGTCTCCAGGAAACCTTCGCGGCCAGCAATAACAGAGAGAACACTCACAGAGCCAACAACATGCAATCAATGAATATGAATATCAAAAGGGCACGCGAGGGTGCCAAGGGGAAAGGGGTAATAAAGGAAGAACACAAAGTGTCCCACCGTGATCGCCAATTTGTAGATCTATTTAAAAATCCACTTAAGGAAAATTATTAAGAACAAGCAATAATCAATAATGTGGAGAAAAATATGCACGAGGTGCACAAGGGGAGTGTGTGTGTGATCGCCAGAGACACGAGGGTCTCAAAGAGGAGATTGATATGGGGAGATGATCGCAAAATACCTCTTGAAACGCGGGGATGTGAGTGCTTCCTTTCTCTTCAAATCGGCCGGCCGACGAAGAGAGTTCTTCAATTAATTACCCTTGCAAAAAAAAGACAAACACCAATAAAAATATGGATTAGAATATGGTGAGTGTAGCATCAAATTCAATAAAAATATATGAGCATGAAAGCATGTGCAAGAACACACCTTAAGGGGATTGCCCTTAAACCCCTATGCAAAAGGGTATGGGAGATATGATGTGAATGCATAAAAATATAAAAAAAAATGAGGGGAAAGAGTGCAAGAGTGCACTAAGGGGAGTTTTTCAACGTGGTTGAGATGAAAAAAAAGTGTATGAACATGCATGCATATATGCCATGAATATAATAAAATAGGATAAAAGAGGGATAAAAGGGGAAAGAGGATCCTGTGCTTGTGGCTTTGATATTCAAGGGGGAGAGGCTTCAGAAGATGAAGGCTTGGTCGCAAGAGGGAGCCCCTCCTTAGCCAATGCAGCAGCGGCACCCTGTGAGAAGAAAAAAAGAGAAAAAGAGAAGGAGACAGAAGAAGAGGAAGAAGAAAGGGAGGAAGAAGAAAAGGGGCGTCCGGAAGAAGAGGAATCCAACCTTAACAATAGAGCTAATAGCTCTATTAAATAGGATTTGGAAGAGATAAACATGGGTAAGAGTCCAAAGAGGGAAGGATAAGAATGGGCAAGAGCCCCATTCAAAGCAGGTGTCTAACGAAGCAAGGACTCTCTGGGGAAAGGGCTGCGAAGCCAGAAGGTGAAACACGCCTTAGGTCAGGGCGTTAATTTAAGAATTGACGACCTACGCATACGGCGTTTCTCCAAAACACGCCCTGCACAAGGGCGTTTCTCAAAACCAAATTTTTAGAAATGAAAACTCCCCATATTTGAAACATGAAACACACGCCTCAATCAAAGTCACGTTTCAAAAACACGCCCCTGGGAAGGGCGTTAATTTCAAGAGCTCAAATGGGGAAGTCGGTCAAACCAAAAGAATTAACGCCCTAAGGTGGGCGTCCTTTCTTTAAGAAACGCCTTAGGTGAAGTCATGTTTTAAGAGAAACACGCCCTTATCCAAGTCGTGAATTCATAAAATTCATAAAATAGATAGAATGGGGAGAAATAGATAAAATGGGAAAGAAACGCCCTAGATCAGGGCGTGTTTCAAAAACACGCCCCTGATGAGGGCGTGAATTCAGAAAATAGAGATAAATGCCCAAGAAATCCGAAAAAAAGAAAAAAAAAGGAAAATGAGATAAAATGGGGAAAAATAGGAGAAATTCAAGAAAAGTGGGAAAACCACTCAAATAAGCTGATTTGAGGGTCAAATGGGGCATCGCAGAGCGATATGAAATATACTCAAAATGACGTCAATTTTGGCGTGTCTACAACTGGTTTAGCAAACACAAAGTCTATACATTGGCTGCTAGTACAAAGTCTGTACATTGCTATTTCTAGCCTATTCACAAAGTCTGTACATCACAAGTCTGTACATTGGCTTCCTCTCAAAGTCTATACATTACAGCACCGTCTCACTTAGCGTCTTATTTTAACAAGTTTATACGCTGGCTGCTGCTCTCACAAGTCTACACATTGGCTGCTGCATGCTCACACAACCACTAAGTCTATACATTCTTGTTGTTGTGTTCGTGCATTCACAAGTCTTAGGCAAGTCTGTACATTGCACTGTAGCTGGCATTATTTCACCTGAAGTCTGTGCATCGTCTCAGCCACCGTCTCACGCTTGCAAAGTCTATACACTGGTCGGTGGAAGCAAGTCTATACATTCGACTGTTTCAGCAAGTATGTACAGCGATTGCATTCATATTGAAAGTCTATACATCCCTGTAGCTTTCACGAGACGAAGTCTGTACATTGGACTATTGGGTAAAGTCTATACATCCTCTAGCTGGAACTGTGCAAGTCTGTACGTTGCTAGCTTATAATGTATAATTAATTGGCACAAAAGGTAAATGGTGGATGCTAGGATTTGAACCTTAGTCATTGGGTTGAAAGGTAAGTTACTTAACCAACTACACTAGGAAGCCACCTGTTAAGTGAATAATCTTTACATATGATAACTACGTGTGCCAACTTCTTACATAAGCTTCCTATAGAGTTTATCTAATGTATATATTTTTTTATAAAATATTATTAATAATTTTTTTTATATATCATTTTTTTATACGGGGTGCTACATCCTCCCCCACTTAAAAGAATTTGGTCCCCAAATTCACATGATATTTAAATAATTAAATTAAACAAGATTATTAAAATACTAACCTGCGAATAAGTTCCAATTATACTTCTTAAGTACTTTTTCAATCTTCAAGTAGCTTCCTTTTATTACACTTACAATATAAAAATTATAACATAATTCAAAAGAATTATAGTAAATACTTATCTTATTTACTAGGACTATGGCTATTCTAGCACATAACCCAATGCTCTACCCAATCTCACCGGGCAACTACAAGATGTTAGATCTAGAACTCCAACCTAAGACACCAAAAATGAGTTTTTAATAACAAAGGAACTTTGAAACCTAGGGTCTAAATAACCTAGGCTCTGATACCACAACTGTCACGCCCCGACGCGAAATATCGAGGCACGACAGGGGAGAAAACCCCTCACTCAATCAAGACTAGAAATTCTAATTACATCACTTGATATAAAAATCTCCACTATAAAATTTCAATTTTTACAACTCTTCCAAAATTTCAAGGACAACACTAACTCTCAAGCAAATTACAAGAATACTCTTATAATAAGATAACTCTCAATTCTATACTGAGAAACAGGGTCTACTATGACATCTTGGTACACTCCAACACTCTTGCCCATGCTTGCTAGCAATCCTCGAGACAACCTGTAAAAAATATTAATTGACACTGAATGAGCATAAAGCTCAGTAGGAATTACATCTCAAGATTTAACATGCTTTAAGTGAATTACAAGTTCATTTAATGTGGGTAATCTATGCATGCAGACAGATAGATATCAAGGAATCGTAAGATCGACAAGAGTAAAAAGTGAGAGCATATAGATTTCGCATTTTCAAGCAGCAGTAGCAAGTGATAGCAAATGATATCAAGCAAGTGATAACTGAGGAGTAATAGCTGGAATAGCAACATGTCAATCAAGCAATAGTAAGCAAAGTAATTTCAAGCATGTATAACTGGAATTGGCTATTTATCAATTCATTCAAGTAAACACTTTTACCCTTCTGCGGGTCTCAAGTCAATCAATCAAGTAATATCACGAGAACGAGTGGAATGCCTAAAGTCTAGCAAGCAAGTACTCCGGTGCAATGCCAAACACCGTGGTCAATAAACTCCCATGGGCACAAGTACCTTCGGGTGCTCCTCCCAGGACTAGACCGGGCCCTATATGCACAGCATTTATGATGTTTGTTGACATCCACTCTCATTTATAGCCAATATGGAATTTCAAGGTTTGACCAGTATGATATATAAGGTGGAATTATGGAATGGAATCCAAGGGCGCATTGATGTGTAGGGATGAACTAGGAGTAAAAACCCGTAACGTTCGATACATATATATGAGTTAGCCAAAATGGTGATTTATTATAATAATCAAAATTTAATTATAAAAATATGTTTTTATGTTGAAAATAATTCTAACTTGCTAAAAATAATATTAAAATGCTGAGAATGAGTTTCATATGTTACTTTACTGGTAAGATGATAAAAATAAATTTTTCATGCTGGATTTAATTTTTACATGCTGAAATTTAATTATTAACATGCTAAAAGTTAATGCTTAACATGCTAAAATAATTAACTTACTAATAGGATGATAAGATAAGGTTGCCATGCTGATTACATAAATTTTCTGATAATAACATAATTTTTATAATGCTAAAACTTATTTTTCTACATTTATTTGCTAATTATTTGATAGGAAAATAGAATTATCATGCTGAAGAATAGTTTTAATACACTGAAAATAACTATAACATGCCAAAAATAATTATAACATGCTGGAATAATTTTACCATACTGGAAGAAATGTTATCATGCTGGAAGTAATTTTCATGCATCAATTTACTACTTTATTTAATAGGAAAGTAAGTTTTATATGCACAAAAATAGCTTTAAATAGATTTTAACATGCTGAAAATAATTTTTATATCTCAGTATGTATAAAATAATTCTATCATATTGGAAGTCACTATTAACATGCTGGAAATAGTTTTAACATGTTGGAGATAATTTTTAGTATGTATAAACTAATGTGGTGAAAATTAGATTTTTACATAAAAAAATAATTTCATTCTACAAATATATATATATACTCTGTAAGAATGAAGGAGTCCATTTTATAATATATTCTATTCTCTATATATATATTCGGTGAGAATGGAGGTGTAGACATTAGTTTTATATATATATATATATTAACAATATATAATGAAGGTGCTTTGTATATACAATTAATGGAAGTATATATATGAATTTATATACATATATAATGAAGGTGTTTTGTATATACAATTAATGGAAGTATATATATATATATATTTTTAAGGTGTCGGGTGTATATATAAGGTATAAATTGTTCACATTTTACTTCTGTTGTTTTTCAACATGTTTCTGCATGTGTCGACACCAAGTGTCGATATTTACTGTTCCTTTTTAGTCTCTATTGTACAGTGTAGTTACAGGTTTTTATACACCTGTGTCGACATTTATCTTTGAGGTGTCGACACCTTACCTTCATTTGTAGGTGTCGACATTTACTATATACATTGTCTAATATGTATATATATTTATATATTTATATACATTGCTGTTATATATATATGTGTGGAAGTGTCGACATGAGGTGTTTACATTAGCTATGAAAGTGTCGACACTTGTAAATAGCTTTGAGATATGAAAGTGTCGACACTTGTAAATAGTGTGAAAGTGTGAAAGTGTCGACATTTGTATATGGAGGTGTCGCGAAAGTGTTGCCAAAGTGTTGACACCTCGGGTAGGTGGGTGTTGCCAAAGTGTTGCCAAAGTGTTGACACCTCGGGTAGGTGTCGCCAAGGTGTTGCCAAAGTGTTGCCAAAGTGTTGACACTTAACTATATATATAGACACGAGGGTATAGATTTGGTTGATTAACAGGTTAATTAAGTATGTTAATAGATTAGATATGCTAATAGATTAGGTATGCTAATAGATTAGTTAATGAAGCTAATACATGCTAATTATCTAGGGCATGAAACTAATACTTGATAATTGTCCCAGATTGAAACTATTGCATGCTAATTATCCTGATTATGAAACTAATTACTTTACTAATTTTTACTACTTTTCTTAGATTAAAGCTAATACATGCTAACTATGAGGCTAACACATGCTGTATAAACACGAAATATCGCATGGAGATGAGCCTAAGACTAACTGCCTAGACTAATCATCCTAGATTAGCTACTAGTTTAGTTAAAAATTGAGAACACCTACCTCCACAGAAGTTGTAGCAGGTGGAAAAACTTCCTCCTTTGGACGTGCCTCTCCTTCACAGCAAACCTTCGAACTAAAGAGATTTGTTTCATTAGACATGTGTTTTATAAGGTTTGAGTCGACAGGAGGGAAAGCAAGATCCGTAAAAATAGGATCTCAGTGGGATGCCAACTGGTACAGGTTGTTAGGGATAAGACATGTCTGGGGAAAAAATAATGGCGACGTGAGAGGGTAGTTTTAACAATGTTACATTATTTACCTCATCTAGAAATTTTTATATCTAATGAAACATATTAATAGAAATAGTAAATTATATATTTTTATGATCCTTAGACTTTTCTGATATTTATCAAAATTTTATTTTATTAAAATATGCCAGAATAAAATTCAACCTGAAACTCCGTATCTAACTTTAGAGATTTTTATCTTTAAAAATTGATGGAATCAACTTATGAAATTTCATGGTTAGGATCCTTATATTTTTCTCTTATTTTTCATAAAATTTATTTCTCAAAATATTCTTTAAATAAAACTGACACTATTCATGTACCTAACATTAAGTCTATACATCTTTCACTTCAAAGTCTATACACTCTCGGACCAAGTCTACACAGCCCGTGTGCTCCATGCATTCAAAGTCTATACATTCCTATCTTTACCTACGTTCACTGATTTAGCAAACACAAAGTCTATACATTGGCTGCTAGTACAAAGTCTATACATTGGCTGCTAGGCAACTCAAAGTGTAGCAGCAACTCAAAGTCTATACATTGGCTGAAGTCTATATATTGGCTACTAGCACAAAGTCTATACATTGGCTGCTAGGCAACTCAAAGTCTAGCAGCAACTCAAAGTCTATACATTAGCTGAAGTCTATACATTGGCTGCTAGGCAACTCAAAGTCTATACATTGGAGGTAACTCAAAGTCTATACATTGGCTTCCTCAAAGTCTGTACATCCTCAAAATCTATACATTGGCTTCACAAAGTCTGTACATCCTCAAAGTCTATACATTGGCTTCCTCAAAGTCTATACAACATTGACTTCACAGACTCAAGTCTATACATTGGCTTCACAAAGTCTGTACATCCTCAAAGTCTATACATACTCAAAGTCTATACAACATTGAATTCACAAAGTCTATACATTGGCTTCCTCGAAGTCTATACATCCTCAAGGTCTATACAACATTGACTTCACAAAGTCTATACATTGGCTTCCTCAAAGTCTATACATCCTCAAGGTCTATACAACATTGACTTCACAAAGTCTATACATTCCTATCTTTACCTACGTTCACTGGTTTAGCAAACACAAAGTCTATACATTGGCTGCTAGTACAAAGTCTGTACATTGCTATTGCTTGCCTATTCACAAAGTTTGTACATCACAAGTCTGTACATTGGCTTCCTCTCAAAGTCTATACATTGCAGCACCGTCTCACTTAGCGTCTTATTTTAACAAGTCTATACGCTGGCTACTGCACTCGCAAGTCTACACATTGGCTGCTGCATGCTCACCAAACCACTAAGTCTATACATTCTTGTTGTTGTGTTCGTGCATTCACAAGTCTGTATATCACTGTAGCTGCATCGTCTCATGCAGCGTCTCATTCAAAGTCTGTACATCGTTCGTCTCAGCCAGCGTCTCATGCTGCGTCTTAGGCAAGTCTGCACATTGCACTGTAGCTGGCATTGTTTCACCTGAAGTCTGTGCATCGTCTCAGCCACCGTCTCATTCAACGTCTCACACTTGCAAAGTCTATACACTGGTCGGTGGAAGCAAGTCTATACATTCGACTGTTTCAGCAAGTCTGTACAGGGATTGCATTCATATTGAAAGTCTATACATCCCTGTAGCTTTCACGAGACGAAGTCTGTACATTGGACTATTGGGTAAAGTCTATACATCCTCTAGCTAGAACTGTGCAAGTCTGTACGTTGCTAGCTTATAATGTATAATTAATTGGCACAAAAGGTAAATGGTGGATGCTAGGATTTGAACCTTGGTCATTGGGTTGAAAGGCAAGTTACTTAACCAACTACACTAGGAAGCCACCTGTTAAGTGAATAATCTTTACATATGATAACTACGTGTGCCAACTTCTTACATAAGCTTCCTATAGAGTTTATCTAATATATATATATATTTTATGAAATATTATTAATAAATTTTTTTATATATCATTTTTTTTATAGGGGATGCTACATTCCATGTCATCACTTACGACAATCTGGAGATTAAGAAGGACTTGACATATGAGCGGAAGCCAATAAAGATCGTTGAACGAGAAGTACGTCAACTTCGGAATAAAACTATTCCTATGGTCAAGATCCAATGGACCAAGTCATGGCCACATGAAGCAACATGGGAAACTGAAGAAGCCATGCACAAAAGATTTCCAGAGATATTTGAATGAAAGTACACTCTCCATAAAGTTATGTATTGAATTTGGGGACAATTTTTTTTTAAGTGGGGGAGGGTGTAATGCCCAGGGATTTTTTAAGAATTTTTTGGGATTAAAATATAATTATTAAACATTTAAAGGGCTACTTAAATAAATTATGGGTAATTAAAATCAATTATTAGGCCCTACACTAGTCCAAGAGGTTTAGGCCCATCTAATAAATCCAAATTGGCCCAAAATGTTGTTTTGACCTTAACCCATACTCTAGAACCTTAAAGAAAGTATATTCTCGAAATTAAGGGGATAATTACTCTTTAGGAGGTAAATAGATGGATAATAATGGGGATAATATCAAAAGAGTTTGAACTAATTTCTAATTCGGTGCCCAGTAGGGAAAACGGTCTATCGCGAGACCACAAGGGATAGTAAATAGTCTAGTAGTAGACCGCTAAGCTCTGTCAGTTCCGTTAGAGAAATAAAACGTGAAAATATTAGATTTTTAACATCCAAATCACCTAGGATCAATTCTATCTACCAGTTGGATAAGTCTAGAAGGCTAGAAGATCAAATTGAAAGCTTAATTTGGACTCTAAGTTCGTTCTAATCCTCAAAACCCTAGCTAACCCTATAAATAGATCCCAGATTTGAAGTATGCGACCCTTACTTTTGGCCCGCGTGGAACTAAGGTAAGGAGACAGAATTAGAGGTAAGTTTCTTCTATGAATTTGTTCACTATAGTTAGAACTAACTTTCCTCAAAATATCATTCTAGGAGATCAAGTCTACAGGGAGTTAGAAGTTTCCAAAGTTGCTGATCCTACATCAATAACTCAGAAAACTATGCGGCCGACCCAAAAAGATCAGGGAATTAGAAGCCCCAAACGAGGTAATTAGATAGAGATTTTTTAGAATAATTTGTTCCTGTTAGTACCCTCTTCTTACCCTCAAAATTTCACGTCTTTAGGTCAAGGGAATCAGAAGATACAAGGGCGTGAAGTTGCTGATTTACCTTAAAACGTGCAGAACTAGGGTTAACTTCCGGCCTCAAATTCGAAATCTAAAGCCCAGAACAGAGGTAGGTTATCTCATGAATGGCTCAAACTCGAAGTCAGGAATAAAAGCCCTTTGGTTTTATTCGATTTCATGAATTGTACCTTGAGAATTTCATGTTTCATTTAGACTATGCATCTAGTATACCCCTCATGCATGAACTAGCCTTAATGAAGTAAAAGGAGAAATTGTCTTGTTGATCATATGAACCCATGCATATTGGTGGCTTATATTCGCTCTATCATGATTATGGAAGTTTATATATGTCGATTTTCATACGTGATGTGCCTTAGTTTAGCATTTTATTTTATTATCATTTAAACTCAGATTATGCAGGAGGAAACAGTCTTCCTGTAGACCACCTGAAACTCTAGCGGTCGCCCGATAGACCGCTAGCCACAGTGAAACGGTCCTATACTAGACCGTTTTGTTTTCTGATTTTTTGTAATATTGTAAATCTGATACATATTGCAGAATAGCCTTAATTAATATATGGTAAGCCTAGTTAACTAAGTTTTATTACTAAGTTTGAGCACTGGTTTCATATACTTAGTTAATTCTATTATTCATCATAGTAGATTTCATGTTCTTTATGCACTTTGACTTATTTTTGAACTTATGGTAATTTATGACCAAAATCATATATTTTGTAATAAATAGATGTTTCAACAGATAGATGATTCATGATTTAACGTGATCACTGTTTACATGATTCTCCCTCTCTTCTAAGAGTCATTTCTTAAGTACATGGCGCATATTCCGATATGTTGTCATTAGTTACACTTTTTGCACATTAAATATACAATCTTGGACTTGATGATCTCTCCTTTTGATATTCCTTTCAACGGACTAGGAAATCTTATTTCGAGGCCTTCGTAAGACTCCGCGAGCCTGGGATTCTCACAAGGACGCCGAGCTGGTTATACCATTAAAACCCATTATCTAGAAAGCACTTTTACCGGTGTTTTATGCATCCTGGAACTTAGCGACCTTCTGGTTGACCGCCAAATTCTACTAGCGGCCCTGCATTTGACCGCTAATGGATCCTAAATGGCCATGCATTAGACCGCCAAGACCCCAGGTGTTCTGTTTTAAATGTCGACTATGTCTTATGAAACGGTCCAAGACTAGACCACTTGAATTCATAAATGGTCTAGTATATGACCGCTTTATGTACTATACGGTCCAGTAATAGACCGTTTGGTTCCTGATTTTATCTAACCCATGGTTTGACCTTTGGGGTTGATTTTCTTGAGTTCATGGATTTCTAGACTCTAAACCTATGATAATAAGTCAATGTAAAGATATGGAAAATAAAGAATGTACCGTTATGCTGTCGGATTTTCTTCATAGCATAACCTAGTTATTAATGCATTTCTTGAATTCTCATGATCAGTTAGTGGTACTTTCTATATTTTGGTTATCTTATCATGGAACTTTTATTTAACTTGTACATTATTGGCCACATTATTGTTATAAACGTGGAAGCAGCTTGATTTATACTTAAAGATACAGTACGAGCACTGATTGTGTTCAAGGGCTCTATGATAGTCCCCTCGACTGATTGTCGGAAACATACTGTAAACCATGGGGTATGATGCTACTGGCGTCGCATTGCGCTGGGAGTACTTTCTCTATAAATAAGTGAAATATCCACGGGATCCACTTAAATTCACGAAGTACTTGCTATTAAGCGAATAGTACTTTCTTGCTTGTTACATGACTTTCTGGTGCATAGCCTTCCTGGTTATGAAAAGTATATTCTTGTTACATTCTTGTTCATGAAAAGGCCAAATTTAGTTTCTTGATTGATAAATCATGTTCTCATATCTCGTACTCGATTGTATCTTGTTGCTTTGGCTATATACATGTTTCATCGTATCTGCATTATTTATCTTATTCTCTAAAGCTAAAATGTTAATCACTTAAATTGGCCGTCATGTTGATACGAAGATAACTACTGGGCATGTATGCTCATTACCTAATTTTTCAATGATTTCAAGAAATTCTAGCGGGTCAAATTCAGATTACTCAAGTGATGGATCCGAGAGTGATTGATGGTTCGAGAGAAGCCTTAGTGAATTTAGTGTCTAGTCAAGATGTAATTTTGATTTTTCTTGAGTCTATGGTGTAAAGGATGTTAATAGTCAAAGATATTGTGTACTTTGATATTTATGAAATAAAGTTAAAGGTTTGAATGAATCACCTGTGCAATTACGTTTATGTGATTATCTTGCGCTCTAATTATATTACTTGCTCGAGACGTACTAGTCGACTGTTCACGTTCCTGATTGTTTCCGCTGCATAATCTCGGGCCGTGACATAGCCGGCAATGAAGGAGATGAGGGAGATAGCCATGGTGATGATGGGACCACCTCATGGGGTAGATACGGGGTAGAGAGAGAGAGCGAGAGTGAAAAGGGAGATGGGGAGGGTAAAATGGAGAAGAAAAAAATTAATGAGAGTGGGGGGAAAGAATAGTCTTGGAAATGGCATGGGATATTCCATTTTTCATATGGTTGTTAACCTGAGAGACTTTTACTAAGAGCTTGAAGAATTTGTGGACTTAATCATAAATAGGTGCATTAGGGGGGCTTATTCCTAATACCGATATTTTTTAGGGGACAAAAATTAAAGAACCCTTTTTAAAAACAAGAGTCAACCCTTCGAGACATTGCTTAAGATCAGTAGGATGGTTCAGATTGATGAGAAGCACTCTATCTGTAACACCCCAGATCTACAACCTTACATGTATCTATGTTAGATTACTCGATAAAGACCCAATAGGTTGGTAGAAAGTTAATTGGACCCCATTATTAATGTAAATTCCTTTAATCAAGTTATTCACTAATTATAGTGTAAGTTTGGTTAGAAATGTCATAATGAAGTGTGGACATGCAAGTCCATTGGAAAGACAACCTAATATTCTGCACATTTTGTCTTAAACACCTTTTGGGATTATGTCATTTGATATGTTAGAAATGTTAAACGGGAGTGTATGGTGCTATTATGTGGAAACTTAGATAGGAAAAAAGGGGGTTTAGATAAAGGAAATAGATGATGAAAAGTAGATGATGATTCTAGAAGTAAGACATAGTAAGTTAGACAAAGCCAGATAAATGAAGCAGTTGGATGATATAACACTCAATTGCGAGGAATAGACGAAGGGCGCAGAAGATAGATGATATAGTGCATAATTGATATAGAATGTTAGACGATAGAAGTAGGCAATGATTTATCCAAGTTAGAAGGAATAGACAATGGTTGGTATAAGTTGGAGATTAGAAAGAAGATGGGTGACTTAGATGATGTGTCACCCAACTCTTGAAGATAGACAGAAGTTAGAGTTAGACGGAAGAGGAGGACTTAGACGGTAGAGTTAGATGATATTCCACCCAATATGGAGGAGTTGGACGATATTCTACCTAAGATGGAGGAGTTAGATGATATTGTGTCTAAGTGAGAAGAGTTAGACGATGCATTTTAGGTGATGCACTGGAATTGGATAGAAAGAGGATTAGACGATGACGTGGACAGAAGAATTAGACGATGGGCAAAAAGTAGACGGTAAGGTGAAGACGTAGACGATGACGTGGGCAATAAAAGTTAGGTGATAGACTTAGATGATGAGTTAGATGATAACTCTCAGGAAAAACAGAGTTAGACGATGGAGTTGAACTCTGCGGACTTGGATGATAGGATTAGACGTTACATAAATAAACAAAGGATTTGGTCCCACAGACTTAGACGATGGAAATAAACAATTCCAATTTAGCCCTACATATCTTTAGAGCATTTAGATGATGTAAAATTGAATAAAGTATCTTAAAATCTAGAGATCACACTTGATTATCATCTAACAAAGATCATAGGTGCATGATAGGGATTAGAAATGGGTTGTGGAAGTCTTGGATGAGTGACAAGGTTAGTGATATGTATGACAGGAATGGAGGATAAGTGTTAGCAATTGTAACAGGTGGATAGTAGTCTACAACAAGTGGAGAGTACCTTGCTAACACATGGAGATCTACTAGAGAATTAGTGGGAAGATATTGTAAGTAGAAAGGTTTGAAATATAAATAATTCTCTACTAACTAGTCTTGAAAACAACTTATTTAAGCCTTTGATAACCATCCTACTACCCCTTTGTCCACCATTATCACTGATCATAAGAGCCGAAAGGAAACCCATAGGAGCAGTAGAAAAAGAAGAAGGACGAGGAAGGTAAGAACAAGCAAATCTTGAGTAGTTATATTGTTTTCTAATGGAAGGATTTTACTAGAGATGCATTGTTTCTTAATGCCTAGAGGTAAGTTGATCATCTCTGGCATTAGGATGACTATTAGCAAGAGAGCAGGCATATTAGAGAAGCTTCAGGGGAAGTTCATCGAGTTGCTAGGAACCCCATAAACAAGGTAAGCATGCGATAAGCCAAGAGCGTGTTATGTCTTGGATTATCATGCTATTGTATTTTGATAGCAAAATCTAAACTTTTGCAAGAAGAACACGAGCATCACCTGGGGACACTAATTGAAAACTAATTAAGAAGACATCATGGTTAGGTGTTAGCGCATGTAGTCCCCCCTAGGGTAGTAATGCATTGTTAGAACCCACATTCTGCATAAAAGTGATGCTATAAGCAATCTGATTATTGTTATTTGTTTCTGATTAGCCATGAACCATACCTACTCTATCAGTAGCTATGCATATGGTGGATAAGAGTTACATATATGAAAATGATGAAAGAGATAAAAGTAAAATGAGCATGTGGACAATGCCACCATAAGGGAGGTTATTGTTTTGGCACCCGTAGTAAGCATTTGTTGTGTCACTATACCCAATGTATATGGATGAATAGATAGTTATTGAAAACCTAAAAACCAAACTAGATGATAATTTGGTGGAAGATGGGGTTTAGACTTTTGATCTTGTGCAATCGATCAAAGGCCATTAAGTCTCTTACATATAGGTCATTCGTCTAAAAGCCTATGTTTGGGTGCCACGATACGTAATATTGTTCAATATCCTTAATGTCATTGTTTTGATACATGTCCGACTACTAAACTAACTTATAAGGAATATTGACTCCACCGATCCTATTAATTGCACTGATCATGTAAAAGTATAAATGACATAAGTTGTTACTGTTAGGCCTGCAAATTGATTTGACATATTCTGTTAAATGACATTGATTGATAACATGGCGCAGGCCACTGTAAATTTATATATATATACAATGAATAACCCAAGTGGGGGACAGGAGAGCGCTCACCCCATCATGGAAGGGATGAGTAGGTCGCTCCTCCACACCAACACCACATAGGTAAATTTTATTAAAAGAACCGAAGAAATGAATACAATGAGACTAGAGACCTTGGACTACAGCCAAAGTGAGGGGCACCCAATCTTATCAAGATGAAGGGACCCTCTTACAATGAAAGGGAACAAGCCAAAGAAGATAGATTACAAGCTCAGTTTGCTAAGCTATCCGCCACTTGATTAGCCTCTCTATAAATAGGGCAAATACAAATGCTCATATCGGCGACAAGGAAGAAAATATCATGAAAGACATAAAAGAGCTGCCATGGACAAGAATATGAACCACTACAAGAAAAAGCGGTATTAGCGATGGCATTTTCTAACAGATTTATTTTCGTCGGAATGTCCGTCGTAATTTCGTACGGATTAAATTCCGTAGAAACTTGCATCGGTATTTCAGACAGATAAGTATATGTCGAAAAATCTGTCAAAATTTTTGATGGATATTCGGACGGAAAAGTTTCCGTCGAAACATTTGACGCCACAAATTACAAATTTAGAGGAACTTTTTGACGAAAAAATTCCGTCAGACATCCATCGGAAGTTGTCAAATTATTCTGTCGGAAACCTATTTGTCACCCTTAGCCACTTATATGTCACCTTTAGCAACCTATTTGTCACCCTTAGCACTTCATGACTTTTTCCACTCGACTTCATTGATGAAGGGACTCAATTTCTCAGTGAAACTGTTGCCATTGCTCTGCCTTATAGCACTGAACTCAGTACACACCTTTTTACGTAAGGATATATATTTATCAGACGCCAATATCCCTAGTTACTCAGTATGACTAAGGTTCATTGCTTCCAATAAGTGTAGCCCTTTTTTGGAGTTTTTAGATTAGATTGATATTTAAAAACAATACTACAATGAAGTTCCTCAATCAAAGATGCCTTTGTACTTAGAATAAACTTTTAGATTTAAGAAGGCATAACATGTCAGAACATGAAAAATTGGTTTAGATCCATTAAGTCTTAATACAGCCACTTTCAAGACCATTTAACATTAAAGCTCAAGAAATCATTAAATTTAAACCAACAGTTTTCATGTCTTGGGCAATTATAGAACTCTATAAAGAAGATTCCTCTTTTAAGGTTCACTCTGATAAATGAATTCAGCAACAGGTAGGAATTCTCACAAAAGTTCAAAGCAGTTCAAGGAATTTGGGGTATCAATGAGATTCAGATTTCAAGGTATTTCAGACCCAAGACGGAACACAGCAAATTATAAGCATGATGCGAAGGCTGATGTACACATAGGGTGCACTAGGGTGGATGAATGGAAGTAAACAATGAACTCTCCCCGTCACGGAGTGACACACAAGGAAGTTGCGTGGAGAGCAAGGGTAGGTGATTCTCATCAGATAAGATGATCATTGCTCAATATGAAGAATGCACAGGAAAGTCAGGTAAACCGATGCTTCAACGTATGCACTACAGGAGGTCGACACACATTGTTCAGACAGAGAGCAATTTTTAAGAAGAATCAACCATGGCGTCGACCTGAGTAGGGCTAGGGTCGACTTGATCAACAACAAGAAGGATTTCAACAGATTTTGAGGATCAGATGGCATATGGTGTTGCCAGATTCCAAAAGCATTTAGCAAGCACAAATTTTTGATAATTAAAACATGAATCATGATACATTTTTGTTTTCTACAAGCATGACAAATGAAACCAACAACATTCAGAAAGCAGGTTTGTAATCTTGTTTGATGTTTAAGCTCCTCCTTAAAAGATTTCAACTACATAAAGCACACACAAAAATGTAAAATGCAAATGTGAGCATTTTATAAAAGACAAAGTAAGCTCCCCCTACGAATATGCAATCAAGTCAAATGCCAACAAGATGAAAATCCTAAGACCTAAGATGAGGCAGAGTGCAAGCATGCCGACTGGGCTTTTATGATGACTCCCCCTTAACTTGTGCATGGATTTCAAAAAGCCTTGCGAGACTTGACAATGGAGTATGCAACCTATGACTTGCATGAGCATATGACCCATGATACTGGGCGGAGAACTTGATTCGAAGATCATCTCTCGCATAGTGATAGTTTCCCGTCGGACTTAATCCAACTTTCCACAAGTCACCATTCTATATGCCAATGGGTCATGCCATGATGGTGCAACACATTCTAGCATGTAGAGCAGATTTTCTCAAGTTCCCTTTAGCATGACATACATGAGAGTGCATGAGGCCACAAGATTATCCTCAACGTTCATAACACATGCATGCTATACTAAAGTGCAGACTCTCAGACTCCCCCTTTGTCCAAAGCTCATGGAAGTTAGGAAAATTAAGCAGAAGGTTAAATTTCCATATGAATGATGAGTTAGATTGTATGCAGCCATGACAAACATCATCAAAACCAATGGTTAACAATGATAAACATGAATTTCATGTGGCAAGCAACTCATCAGAATATCAATCGTCTCATCAAAACATAGTCTTCATGATCAATCAAGGAGAGGTTTTCAATAAACCAGTGAGGAGTTTTCCAAATGTGCAGAAATTATTGAGCACAAGAAAGAGTCTAACTATAGTAACTAACAGAAAACCTAACATCTAGAAGTGTCATAAGTTGAAAAAATCACAAACCTGTGCCTTGAGCATTTATTTTCAGCTGATCCTTTGTTCAGATCCAAGGCACCCTGCACCCAAAATTCTCATTTGAAATTTTTAGGTACCCAAGTTTTCTTGGGTCCTTGATGGTTAGCTACATGTTTAGCTTTCCAATTTCTCTTCCTCTCTGCATTCAATTCATCACTTCTCATCCAAGGAGAGTCATTAAACATATGTCCATATTCATCACAATAAAATAGCATCTCAAAGATTTGGCATTCTTTCTATGTGCATGTGCATCAAATTTTTGTGGGTGAACAGGGAATTTAACATACTTGGGATGAAGATGAGTTTTTCCCTTTAGATGCCAACAATCCTTGACTGTGTGGCAATTGTTTTCACAATGGAAGCACCAAGAAGGAAGATTTCTTCTGGTGGCCTTGGGGTGCGTTGACCTGACCTGAAGAATGCGTCGACGCACTGGGTCATACCTGGGCTTTTGAACATGAGTGTGCTGAGAACACCTCATCCTAGCGTCGACTTTTCCTTTGCCTTTGCTTTCTGTATTATTTCTACTGTTCTTGCCTACTCTTAATTCATCATTCTTTAGGGTAAAACAGTCATGCATAATGTGACCAAGCATACCACAATAAAAATGGTGAACATTCAATTTATGAGAAGCAAGGTATTTAGCATTGGACTTCTTATCATGCATATCAGAACAAGCAAACTAATTTTTCTATTTTTTATCAAAGTTTTGCTTTTTTAGATTTTTGTTTTGATTTCTATTTCCTTGGAATGTAGACTAGTTTGGGGTTTTCTGAGCATTATACTAACTTGGGGATTTTTTAGAAGGATGGGCTTCAGCCAAGCTAGAGACGAAGGATGTGTATAGTTTACTCCCAAAACCCTTTTTGTTCTCTGGATTGTATCCAAGTCTTTCTCTCCAGAAATTAATTTTTGTCCCCAACAAACTGTCCAGATTTTCTTGGCCCTAAACAAACTTTGATAAAGAATTATTTAGATCCTTGATTTCATTCTCCAATGAGGAGATGTGCAGTTCAGATTTAGAGAGGTCCTCCTCGCATGTAGCCAATTGTTCATTGAGCATGGCATTCAGACTCTTATAATCCTCAACTTCCAGTTGAAGTTCACTCAATTTTTCAGAGGAATCATCGACAACAAACTTACCTTTTTCAAAAATAGCCAATTTTTCAAGCAACATGTCGTTTTGTTCTTTCAAAGTTTTATTCCTTCAATCAACTTCTCATCATGGATTAGCCCATCAAGCATTGTTTGATCATTAGACATTAACTTAAGTTGGTTTTGAAGTTGTCTTTCACATTCTTCCAACCTAATAATTTCAGCTTGTAGGGTTCCATTTCTATCTTTCAAACAACCAATGTTTTCTTTATGCAAATCTAAATCAATCATAAGAGAATCATTGAGCTCCTCAAAAGCAGAACAGTTATTACAGAAGGAGCTCTCATCATGATAATTTTTCTTAAGTTCCTTTCTCAATTTTATATTTTCAGATTTTATTTTCTTGTATTGCTTAGGTAACTCATCATAAGCATCCATAAGCTCTTCAAATGTAAAGTCTTCGGAGTCAGAGCTTACTTGAGATGATGATGGATCACTTGGCTGAACTGGACTATCGGCCATGAGGCAATCATGCCTTTTTCCTTCTACATGTATCCTGGCCAGTCCGTTTAGGATCTCCTTGGCAGTGCTGCAGCTTAAAACAAAAGGGAATTTTGATGTGGCACAGCCCAAGTTTGACTACAGTTGACTTGATGGACCTCGGACCTAGACCCACAAGCATTCAAGATTGAGCAATAGACTCACACTAGCGGCTCACTCGTACGACACATGCAATCTCCCGAAGGCATCGGGGATGCTGGCGAGGGTCCGAGGCGGGACCCAATGATTCTAAGTGGCTAAGTCGGCTTAGGCTAACCTCCAAAGGGTCTGGGATTCCCAACTTTGTGGGAGGTCGGCACGCCCGAGGCGTGGGATTGGGTAGCTCTCACTCACGAGCCGCGGTGGGCACACAATTGAGTATATGCGGAATCGGCCACTCTCTCACCGTCCGACGAGCATTCAAGGCGATACTAAACTTGCAAAATGTAGGCCAGCAAGGGTTGTATCAGTCACTCACCTGATCGGTGTGAAAACACCGATCCCGTTCGAAGACGTGGGCGCGCCGGGAAGCGTGGGTATGAACCCGAATGCTGCGGCGATGGTGCTTGACCTGAAATTGCAAAGAGTACAACACTACACCTCTCGCAGGAGGGGTGATCTTGGGTTGGGGATTAAGCTAATTACATCCAAAACTACCTCCACGCAGGGAGGGGCCTTCAGCCGGCCAAGCGGGGTGGGGGCGTTATGAAGAAAACCCGACGTTCGGAGCGTTGCCGGTTCTGCCAATCTTCAGAGTTGCTGGACAGTGGGGCGGTGATGATGCTGCCAAAAATTCCACAGAGCTCATAACTTGATGAGACTTGCGCCAAAAGTTTCCCAACGGACCAAGGATGATCTCTGAATTTTTGTTGAGCTTGGTAAAATCGTTGCTGGCCGGGGCAGAGTCTGGAACCGGACTGACTGGTTCTGCCTCTGTCTGGTGCATAACAATGTGGCCTGTTGCAGAGGGTGCCACGATCTCTACCAAACTCTGATTGAGACGAGACCTGAACCGTTGGAACCGTGGTTGAGTCTTCTTTCCGTCGGCACCAACGACGTGGTTGGCAGATGTCGGAGAAGACCGGGACGATCAGATGAGTAGAGGGGTGTCGGTTCTGGCTCCTGAAAATTGACCTGACACACTTGGAGTAAGAAATTCGTAACTTTAGATGCCGATGTCCAAATGCAGCTCCGCTTCTTGAGGATGAAAGAGGACTTGAGAGGGAAGATTTTTGCTGATAACACTTGATCTGAATCCCAAAAGGTTCATTTTGGTCGAGCTTCCACTCTCGTTCTGGTTCCCTGCCTGAGAGATCCTGCGCAGTCGAGGGAGAATCGCTCCTACCTGCAGCTCGGTGCTTGGAAGAAGATGAAACCACCTCGCCTAGAAATCTCCTTGGACGAACTTTCCAACGGTATATGCCATGCCACCAGAAGATGAGCGGAAGTGTCGGAGATGAAGCTGCTCCTAGGACCCGATCTTGGTGCCTGCGAACTGCTGATGGAGCTGCAACTTGGTGGTGGCAAATGGTGTAGGAGTGGGGCAACTCAGCAAGAGGGAGGTTAGCTGATGGCTGGGAAAGATGGGAAGGACGTGGCTAGGGCTTCAGGGGGGTCTGGAGTGGCAGGGATAGATGGAGAGGGGGGGGGCCTGGAGCAGCTAGAGGTGGAGATGGGGGGTGGGTGTGCACTAGAGAGAGGGTGAGTGTGAGAGGAGGATGGGGGGCAGTCTTGGCTGTTGGGAGGGAGGGGAGTTCGACCTAGGGCTGGTTTGGGAGTGGAGAGATGGGAGGGAGATTCAAAAATGGCCTTGGGAGGGGTCCCCTCAGCCTTGGGAAGATGGAGAGGTGCTTAGGGAAGTGAATGGGGTAGGTGGTGGTTGGGAGATAGGGCTTAGATTGGTGGAGGGTTCTTGGAACTAGATGTGGAGTAAAGAGGGGATATGAGAAGTTGTGTGGAGTTAATGGAGGTAGGTGGGGGTTGGAGGTGGTTGGAGGAGGGAGGAGAGAGAGAATGGTGCGCCCCCTTCTTGAAGAGAGAGAGATAGAGAGAGAGTGAGAGAGAGAGAGAAGAGAGATTTGGTAGAGAGGAGTAAGACTAGAGAATTTTTCTATTCAAATGATTCTTCAAAAGTTGTTACAATGAGAGGGAGGGGAGGCCTATTTATAGGCTCCATACTTTCATATGACCATAATGACTCTGACAAACTAACTAATGACCAAAGCAGTCCAAGGGAGGGGTGCCCCTGGGCCTAGCCCACTAGTTGGGCCCAATAGCTTAACAATCCAACATAATGACACAAGACTTTGGTAGATAACCTACTAACCTAGGTACATGACTCAAATAATAGGAAAATTACACGGTTTAAGACTCAAATAAAATATAAAAATTACATGACTAGACTCACAAACACATGACTAACATAATGGCATAAGTCGACGACGATCCGAGCCTCAAAAAAGTGGAGGGGCAAGGGATGCCCCCATCATACCCCCGGGGTGGGGAGAACTCGACCCCGTCGAGTATGGGTCCGCCTGGCTGTAGTACCAGCTCCAGAATTTCGAGGTCAAGTCGCAGCAGGACCTCCCGACTCGCCCAAGTATCCTCAATTGGGCGACGGTTCTTCCACCTTACCAAGTAGTGCTGATACACCCTGTGCCTGGTGATGGTATTTTGCCCGTCCAGTATTGCCTCTATCTGCTCTTGTCGGCCTCTCAGGCTAGGAAGTGGAGTCCCACCGTGTGTGTCTCTCTCAAGGGGGGGGTAAAGGCTCGAGCTCCTCACTGGGTCCCACCGCGGGGCCCTTGTAGGGTACCAAGTATGCCACAATGAAGGTAGGGTGTCTCCCAAAACCCTTAAGTAGGTCCAGCTCATAAGCATTATTACCAAGTCGACTCAGAACTCGAGAAGGTCCCAAAGCCCGTACCCTCAACTTGGAGGCAAGCCCTGAAAGGAGCCGCTCCATTCTCACCATCACCGAGTTTCCCACGTGGTACTCACAGTGGCGCTGCCGAGCATCTGCCTGCCTTTTGTAAGTCTCATTGCTCTTTCCTATATGCTTGTGGATGACATCAGGCAACTTTGAGGGGTGGTGCATAATGGACTTTGTGAATGAAGATTTCCAAGATTCCAAACTCTCAAAAGTGGACTTATCATGCCTATACTTGATTAGAATGGGAGGACCTGGGCATCCATATGTGGATCTATCACGTAAGTGGTAACAATCAAGCTTGCTAGACGAGGGAGGCCCTGGGCACCCACAAGTGAACCTATCATGCATAAGTGTGACCAATGTTGGGGGACCATGACATCCAAGGATGCTCCTATCATTCATAAGACCAATGTTGAGTTGGGGAGGACCATTACACCCAAATAGGGACCACTCATGCTTCCGACTTGACATGTGGGTGATGTGAATGAATGGACCCAACTTTCTAATCATGCGAAGTGGTGTGTTGTGCCAAGACTTATGTACTCTTATCCCAAAGATGTCTTTGATGTGTATGGGTGGGGAATGGCCTTTGAACTTCCATGTGAAAGGGTCAAAGGGATCTAGGAAGGTGGACATTATGGAGAGGAGCTCTTCCTTGCTTCCTAGGTATATGTCGCCTATGGCGATGGTTCCCTTTGTGTGGCTCGAGTCTTGGAAGAGGTGGGCACGGTCCAACATGGTGGGTCGGGAAAGGTGGGTTGTGGGTAAGGTGGGTGGGCCATATGGGTAACTAGGCTCCCTTTGGAAGGGATCGAAGGGGTCGTGGATTAGGCTTCCTAGGGAGAAGTGCCCTATGTTCTCAAGGTCTTCACAAGGTGGTTTTTCCTCATCTATTTGGATGATTGGGCCGGTGTAGTGAGTGGGTGGGTTGGCCAATGTCCTTGGGATCTCAATGGTAGGGGAGAGGATTGTGATGGGTTCTTCCTTCATGGGGAGAAGGAGGATGATCTCACTAGTGCAGTGGCCTCTCGTGTAGATAGTAGTGATGGAGCCAAAGGTAGGGCAAGTGAAGTTAATGGTGCTAGGCCTTGGCGACTTCCTAGCTAGCAGACCGGTCAAGTGGACTTGCCAGTATAGGCAATCCACTAAGTCTCCCAAATGTTGTACAAGATAGGAGGTTTGATAGGTGATATGGGGAGGCCGGAGGGGCACTAGTTGGGTTTGGTGTCTCATGGCTAGGAGGTATGGGTTCAAGTCATGGAGGGTGGGGTTTTGTTTTAGCCATTGGAGTATGGTTTCATCCATGATGAGGGTGTGTGGCTCTAGTGTACTTGGAGGAGGAGGGGTGGGTGAGACATGTGGCTCTTGGATTTCGCCTATGGTAGGAGGTGGATCCGGATTGGCAACCACCCTCACTTGGGTGGGTGTGGGGGTCACAATTCTTAAGGACAGTGGAGTATGAAGGTTTATGGTAAGTGGGTTGGTGATAGCGGGCAATGTGCACGCCTGGGGAAGTGAGTAAGGATGTACTGGGGTTGGGATAGGTAGGGGAAGTAGTGGGGGCCTAGGATATGGTGGGGTTGGGGTTGGGAGTGGGAGATGGGTTGGGTGAGAAGTGTTGGTCTTAAGAGGTGTGACTTTTTTGGGGGATGATGGAGGGGTAGTGGTGGATTCCAAGGAATTTTGTAGGGTATGAATTCGGTGAGGGGTTTTGGGTTGGGGAGTGGTGGACATTATGGGTTTTGGTGAAGGGGTGGACATGGGGCTCAATTGGGTTTGTGGAGCTATGGTTGTGGTGAGGACTGGTAGGTAGGTTGTAAATGTGGTGGTCAGGGTAGGATAGGTGGGAAGTGGTGGGGAATGGGAGATTAGGGTCATGGGTAGGCCAGGAGGGGGTGAAGGAGTTGAAGTGCTCCTTAGGCTTTGGTGTTTTGAGTAGGAGGGGGAAACATATCTAGCCCTCAGTTGTTCTTTCATGTCCCCCCAAGTGGTGATGGAAGGTTCCCTTCTAAGCACCCTTATACCGACAATTTGAAACCATTGAGTTTGGGCGCGTTTAGAAAGTTGCATTTTGGCAAATTGGGCCTTCTCTTCTTCGGTCATTGGATACCAAGTGAAATAATGGTCCATGGAAGCCTCCCATTCTAAATACTCATTATGATGAGTCCCATCAAAGGTGAGAGGTGAGGGAGGAGCCCTACTATCATTCATCCTTGGGGCGGGCCAATTTTCTTCTAGTTGGTCAAGTCGTCTAGATAGGTTATCAAGCTTGCCATTGGCATGGGTCAAGGTTTTCATGAGGTAACTGACGTGGACAGGGAAGTCATGGGTGTTAGTGGTAGGTATCCCTTGGGGTTTTGGATTCATAGTGGGATTGGAAGATGAAGTATTGGGTTGATAGTGAGTACCACTACGAGTGGTCAAGCAAGGTTGGGTGGGCTATGCACGGGTGTGCGGATGCACCTTTGACCTAGTATGATGACCCAAGACTAGACTTGTGAGGACAAGCCTATGACCGCTCTGATACCACTTGATGTGGCACAGCCCAAGTTTGACTACAGTTGACTTGATGGACCTCGGACCTAGACCCACAAGCATTCAAGATTGAGCAACGGACGCACACTAGCGGCTCACTTGTACGACACATGCAATCTCCCGAAGGCACCGGGGATGATGGCGAGGCTCCGAGGCGGGACCCAATGATTCTAAGTGGCTAATTCGGCTTAGGCTAACCCCCAAAGGGTCTGGGATTCCCAACTTTGTGGGAGGCCGGCACGCCCGAGGCGTGGGATTGGGTAGCTCTCACTCACGAGCCGCGGTGGGCACACAATTGAGTATATGCGGAATCGGCCACTCTCTCACCGTCCGACGAGCATTCAAGGCGATACTAAACTTGCAAAATGTAGGCCAGCAAGGGTTGTATCAGTCACTCACCTGATCGGTGTGAAAACACCGATCCCGTTCGAAGACGTGGGCGCGCCGGGAAGCGTGGGTATGAACCCGAACGCTGCGGCGATGGTGCTTGACCTGAAATTGCAAAGAGTACAACACTACGCCTCTCGCAGGAGGGGTGATCTTGGGGTGGGGATTAAGCTAATTACATCCAAAACTACCTCCACGCAGGGAGGGGCCTTCAGCCGGCCAAGCGGGGTGGGGGAGTTATGAAGAAAACCGGACGTTCGGAGCGTTGCCGGTTCTGCCAATCTTCAGAGTTGCTGGACAGTGGGGCGGTGATGATGCTGCCAAAAATTCCACAGAGCTCAGAACTTGATGAGACTT
Source organism: Amorphophallus konjac (assembly GCA_022559845.1). Lineage (NCBI taxonomy): Eukaryota > Viridiplantae > Streptophyta > Magnoliopsida > Alismatales > Araceae > Amorphophallus > Amorphophallus konjac. The sequence continues at coordinate 329,399,445 of CM040122.1, read as the reverse complement.
GCGCCAAAAGTTTCCCAACGGACCAAGGATGATCTCTGAATTTTTGTTGAGCTTGGTAAAATCGTTGCTGGCCGGGGCAGAGTCTGGAACCGGACTGACTGGTTCTGCCTCTGTCTGGTGCAGAACAATGTGGCCTGTTGCAGAGGGTGCCACGATCTCTACCAAACTCTGATTGAGATGAGACCTGAACCGTTGGAACCGTGGTTGAGTCTTCTTTCCGTCGGCACCAACGATTTGGTCGGCAGATGTCGGGGAAGACCGGGACGATCAGATGAGTAGAGGGGTGTCGGTTCTGGCTCCTGAAAACTGACCTGACACACTTGGAGTAGGAAATTCGTAACTTTAGATGCCGATGTCCAAATGCAGCTCTGCTTCTTGAGGATGAAAGAGGACTTGAGAGGGAATATTTGTACTGAAGAACACTTGATCTGAATCCCAAAAGGTTCATCGTGGTCGAGCTTCCACTCTTGTTCTGGTTCCCTGCCTGAGAGATCCTACGCAGTCGAGGGAGAATCGCTCTTACCGGCAGCTCGGTGCTTGGAAGAAGATGAAACCACCTCTCCTAGAAAGCTCCTTGGACGATCTTTCCAACGGTATATGCCATGCCACCAGAAGATGAGGGGAAGTGTCGGAGATGAAGCTGCTTCCAGGACCCGATCTTGCTGCCTGCGAACTGCTCATGGAGCTGCAACTTGGTGGTGGCAAATGATGTAGGAGTGGGGCAACTCAGCAAGAGGGAGGTTGGCTGATGGCTGGGGAAGATGGGAAGGACGTGGCTAGGGCTTCGGGGGGGTCTGGAGTGGCAGGGATAGATGGAGAGGGGGGGGCTGGAGCAGCTAGAGGTGGAGATGGGGGGTGGGTGTGCACTAGAGAGAGGGTGAGTGTGAGAAGAGGATGGGGGGCAGTCTTGGCTGTTGGGAGGGAGGGGAGTTCGATCTAGGGCTGGTTTGGGAGTGGAGAGATGGGAGGGAGATTCAAAAATGGCCTTGGGAGGGGTCCCCTCAGCCTTGGGAAGATGGAGAGGTGCTTAGGGAAGTGAATGGGGTAGGTGGTGGTTGGGAGATAGGGCTTAGATTGGTGGAGGGTTCTTGGAACTAGATGTGGAGTAAAGAGGGGCTATGGGAAGTTGTGTGGAGTTAATGGAGGTAGGTGGGGGTTGGAAGTGGTTGGAGGAGGGAGGAGAGAGAGAATGGTGCGCCCCCTTCTTGAAGAGAGAGAGATAGAGAGAGAGTGAGAGAGAGAGAGAAGAGAGATTTGGTAGAGAGGAGTAAGACTAGAGAATTTTTCTATTCAAATGATTCTTCAAAAGTTGTTACAATGAGAGGGAGGGGAGGCCTATTTATAGGCTCCATACTTTCATATGACCATAATGACCCTGACAAACTAACTAATGACCAAAGCAGTCCAAGGGAGGGGTGCCCCTGGGCCTAGCCCACTAGTTGGGCCCAATAGCTTAACAAACCAACATAATGACACAAGACTTTGGTAGATAACCTACTAACCTAAGTACATGACTCAAATAATAGGAAAATTACACGGTTTAAGACTCAAATAAAATATAAAAATTACATGACTAGACTCACGAACACATGACGGACATAATGGCATAAGTCGACGACGATCCGAGCCTCAAAAAAGTGGAGGGGCAAGGGATGCCCCCATCAAATTTGGTATCATCTACTGCAGTCTTTATCAGACTGAACGCAACAAGATTATCAACATTTTTGGTCCTGTGCTTAGTAGACCATTCAGATGAGTTTGATGGCAACTTGTGAGGACCATGATATATGAAATTCCATAGCTTTGGATCAACAGAGTTAACAAATGCACACATCCTCCCCAGCCACATGGTAAAATCAGAGCCATCGAATACGGGCAGGGAATTCATTGAAACTTGTTCAACAGAGCAATTCATTAGAATCAATTCACCAGGATCTTTCTCTGTAGATCGTTCGATCTGAGTATAACATAGCTTAGCTCTGATACCAATTGTTGGGTCCGAAGGGTGCAACCGGATCTAGAAGGGGGGCTGAATATATCCTATCAAGAACCTTTGGTAGATTAAAACCTAAACCACTTCAAACTCAATATTCAACTAGATATGCAAGAGATGTTCTACTCAGAATGGATAGTAGTTTCAACAGAGATAGTTCAAGGCAATAGAACAAGACATCATACACAAGTAGCCAACAGATTGCTGTAAGTAGAGGCTGAGGTCGACGCATCCTCACTGTGACTTTGGCTGTTGGACGATTTACTAATCATCGAACCCATAGTGTATGTGTGAACAATATGTTAAAGTGTGCGATGGAAAACAATCAAAGTTGCATACGTTGAAGCTAGCACACGAACCTGTGAATGGGCATAGGAAGCATGGAGCAATCACACAAGTCACAACCCATAACACAAGGATTTTTAAGGTGGTTCAGTCTGCAAATCCGCAGACCTATATGTTGTGTATGTGATTTTGATGATTACAAAATGCCTTTGTTGCTTGGCCGTGTGCGAGAATGGTTATTCATGTCATCATGTGTATGGAGGTTGAAATGGTTGAGGAAATGATCATAAACTGTTTCTATTATGATATCATCATGTGGGAGCATTGTGATTCTATAAGGCTCATACGTTGTGATTCTATAAGGCTCATACGTGCTTTGAGGTTAACACAAATATTGCATATACATTGTCTCTACACTTGGTGAGATTGCTTTGTGATGTGTGGGTTGATGAGCTTGGCGATTGAACAAATGGAGAATCCATGGTGATACTCTTCTAATCTTGAGTTGGAAAAATGGGTTCTCAAGTGCTTTCATAGAGATCTTTCATGGGAATTCTTATGAGCCTCATGCTAATTCTTTCATAATCATATTTCATGTCATTTGGGTCTCGGCCTCAAACCGAGCTTCATATGTTAATGCATGACCCATATATTTTGATCTTGATCTAACATCTTGCTTTATCATATTTTTCAGGATGACAAATCATGATTAATCTTCATGGGATTATGGTAACATTTAATCAATTGTTTCCCTTTGGTTTGATGGAGGTTTTAGTTATTTTTTAAACTCAAACTGTCTTACAGTCTTCACCATTTTCAATCCAACCATTGATCTCCCCTCTAAAAATAATATGTTGTAGCTCTGGGAGTCCTCTTTCCAACGCCTCCAGTCTTGCTTCGATCGGAGTTCGGAGCTAGGAGAATTAATTCCTGTCGCCGAAGCGCGCAGAGCCATTTTTGTGAAGCTGCCTGAAAGGGTCGACCCTTAGGGTCGACCCCTCAAAAAAGGGTCGACCCTTGGGGTCGACCCCTGGCAATCAATTAAAAAACCTGTCGGCCCCTTTTTAGCCCAACTGAAAGGGTCGACCCCAAGGGTCGACCCATGCCCCGAGGGTCGACCCCTACAGGACCTCTTGCTATTTTTTGTTGAGCCAGAACCTGGTTCTGAGAGGGTCGACCCCTGGGGTCGACCCATGACTTCTGGACTTCTAGCACAGCACGAGGGTTTACCCCAAGGGTCGACCCTTCTGTTCTGGGCGGCGCCGGCTTTGTTGACTTGGTGGTTTCGAGCCACATGGGCTTATACAGCTGTTAGGGACTCCGGGAATCACTCCATAATACATGGATCTGGTCCCCTGAACGTCCCTTGACCAGTCTAGGAGTATATATCATCTTGTTAAGGGTAAAAACCTAAGGTGGTTTTTGATATACACTGTTTTCAGGGTTTCTTTCTAACCCTTCTTTGTGCAGGTCGCAGCAGCCACCTCTAGCCCTTCTTCCTCTTGTGTTTGTGCGTGAAAGTGAAGGGAAGAAGGAGCATTCGAAGTTCCAATCAACCCTCTACTGCTGGCTGCGAGTGAAATCAAGATTCAAGCTCATCCGATTCAAGATCGTCAAGAACATCTTCCTGCTGCACAAGTGTTCGATTAAATTCCGAAAAGGAGAGGGGTGAGATCCAATTTTTGGGTGTTTTGCTAACCCTTGTGTATGCAGGTTCGGAGTTGAAGCTCCCAAGCCCTCTTCCACCTTGTTCTGAGCTTATGTGTGAAGGGAAGAACGTGGATTCAAGTCCCTAATTGATCCTCTACTGGAAGCAACGTGGAGAATCAAGATACAAGCATCATCTATGCAAGAATCGATCATTTCTCTTCAAGAACGGTTCCTCATCCTGCAGAAGCTCTTCATCGAAAATCTGAGGGAGTTGTCTTGATCTTTCACTTCTGTGTTTTTGTTTGAGATTGCTCAAGGTCTTGAATGATTATCTATGAGGTGCAATATATATATATATACATGTTCATTTGTTCATCTATTGATTGCTATCTTATTAGTGCTATGCTTTTCATCCTAAGCAATAAGATGAACTAATGCTTTCTTTTCTCTTGCAGAAGAAGAAGGAAGAGTGGTACCACAAGGATGAGAGTAGAGAGGTGAAGAAGAAATTAGAAGAAGGTAAAGAAGTGCATCTTGAGGAGACGAAGAAGATGATGTCTAAATCATAATCATCCGTCAACAAGCAAGGAGAATCCGTTTGTGCTGAAGAAGGGGGAGCCTTATACTTGATGCATACTTCTAGTTTTCATCTATAGAATTCGTTGGGCGGTCATAGCATATATATGTTTTGATTCATATACATTTCAGATAAAATCTTGTGTGGGTGTTCGGAGAAGGAGATCTCCGAGTGTGTGTGTTGTTATATGTGTGCTGATTGTGCGGAGTATATCCGCGTGCGTGTTGTTGTTGGGAGCTTTCTCCCATGTGGTTGAGTAGGCATTGTCCTACGTGTGTGTGGACGGAGTTGTGACTCCGTGTAAGAAATTTGTTTGGGGTGTGTTCCCTAGTGTGTGTGTGTGTGCTGCTGTGGCAGCAGGTTGAGGCAAGGCCTTATGTGTGTGGTTTGCTGCAAAAGTAGTGTGTGTGTGTTGGGGTTCGTTCCCGTGTTGCTACATTTTGTAGCGTGTAGTGAAGCCTCACCGGTTTGGTGAGGGGTGGACGTAGGGAGTCCGTCGTGGTCCCGAACCACCTTAAAAATCCCCGTGTCTTGTGGTTTGATTCTTGTGATTGTGTGTTCACTATCCCATCTATTTGTGCCATCGTGTGAGCTCGGCGAGATTGAGTGAATCAGGTCTAAACTTGTTTAGATTAATTTCCTCAATCCCATCAATCTTCTATATTCCGCTGTGTGGTAATTGTGTTTTTAATTGGACATAGTTTTTAGTAGAAGGATCTATTCACCCCCCCTCTAGATCCGTGTTCCTGCACTACGGGACCCAACAATTGGTATCAGAGCGAGGCTCTGTTGTCCCTAGATCTTGCGATCTACAGAGTGATCCCAGTGCATTCCACAATCATGAATTTTTCTACTGAACATATATCTATGAACTGTTTGCCAATCTTCACTGGTGTGAATTTTGATTCATGGCTAGGTAAACTGTGTGTGGTGATCAATTCTACTAATCCCAGTCTTTGGAAATTGATTTATCATGGTCCACACACATTACCTCTAGATGAGACCAAGTGGTCTAATTAGGATAAAATGATGCATCATGATAATGTTACTGCTTTGAGTTTATTGAAAGCTTCCGTGAATACTAACAAGTATCTATTTGTATCTTCTTGTAGGACGGCAAAGGAGCTTATGGATTGGTTGATCAAAGCTCAAGAAAAGGAAAGATAAAAATGTCTCATGGCCGATGATGCTGATCAACAAAGTGACAAAAGTGCAGAAGAGGTAAATTCATATTCTGAAGAATTTACTCTTGATGATCTTGTTGAAGCTTATGATGAGTTGGAAAAATAATATAAGAAAGTCAAGTCAGAAAATAAAAAATTGAAAAAGAAATCTGAAAACTTGGTCCATGAAAATGGTTCTTGTGATAAATGTTCTGAGCTTGATAACTTGACTGAAATCTTAGAGCATGATGTTGAATGTCACAAAGAAACTATTGCTTGTTTGAGAAATGAGAATGTTGCCCTCAAGAACAAAATCAATCAATTGGAGAAAATTGAAAAAGATCTAAGAAACAAAATGGAGTCAAACTCTATTGATCATGATATTTGTAATGAATTGATTATGAATGATAAACTTGCAAATGAAAATGAAAAACTTGAAAAAGGAAATACATTGTTAAAATCTGAAAATGAAGAATTGAAACATCTAAACACAACCATGTCTAAAAAATTACTTACTTTTGAAAAAGGGAAAAGTTTGGTTATTGATGAATATGACAAGATGTATGTGTTAGAACAAAAGATGGAAAGCTATCAAACCATCAATGCCCAATTGAATGAAAAAGTCATTTCTTGTGACAATGAGATCATTTGCTATGAATTGCACATTTCATCTCTTAAAAAAGAAATTCTTGATCTGAAAGCTTCTTTGTCTAAGTTTGTAAATGGGGAAGAAAATCTGAACAAGATATTGGGAACTAAGGTGAATTTCCAAAGAGAGGGGCTGGGCTATAATCCTGTGAACAAAAAGAATTTTGAAAAAAAAGTCTATACATCCTTTGTCCATAGTTCAAACATAGTCAGCACATCAAATGAGTCTCCAAATCAAACTACTGCTCAAACAACAAAGAGATCAAATGAAAATCTGGAAAAGAAACAAAACTTGCATCAAAAGGCTAAAAGTGTTGTTGGTGTCACGATGATTGCTAAGAAAAATCATGTTGCACACACACATGCATCCACAAAGAAAATCTCATATTTTTATTGTGGTGAACTTGGTCATATGATGCATAATTACTTTTTGATGAAATCTGAAGATCTAGATGCGTGCAAGAAAATGAATGGCTTCACAAAGTCAAGAAAGCTTTTGAAAATAAAAAGAACTCTTGATAACTCTCATGCTCATGGAAGAAGACCATTTGAGAGATTTGCTACATTGAACTGTTTTCATTGTGAAGGTTTGGTCATATGATGAACAATTGCTTTGATTTGAAAAATGAGAAGATCTCTTCAAACCCACAAAAATTTCATGCTCATTCCTTCAAGAGAAATCTGAAGTCTCTTGGTTGTTGTCATTATTATGGTGAGTTTGGACATACCATGTATGATTGCTCTTTAATGTATTTTGATGATATGCATGTCCAAAAACTATGGAAGGCACCCTCTAGAGGTGCAACTAACCATCCGGGACCCAAGAAGGTTTGGGTACCCAAAACAACCAAATGAGAACTTTGTTGCAGGATTGCCTTAAGGCCAAGGGGAAGGCTCTAAGTCGACTTGGCTAGTCTTTGGAGTAATGCTTTGGTAAACATGGGTTGTCCTTGAATTGATACTAATTTGATTGTAGAGACAGTCTTATGTGTTTCATATGCCTTATATGCATAGACTTGACTCTTTACACATGTTGGACTAAACCTGAAATTTCTGAAATTAGTTTTGAACTCATGACAGCTTGAGTCAATCACTTGTATTGATATTTACAATTCATCATACAGACTTACAGCTCATAAGAGATTATCTTGTGGAAGAAAAATAGTGAAATTGGTTTTCTCACTTGTATTGAATTGAGATTGACATGAATTGAGCTCTTTTCAGTGCAGGTTTGATAATGACCATCAACCTTTGAAATCATAGAGAGAAAGAAAGGAGCTCAAGAGGACTTCAATGCAAGATTTGATCTGCTTTCATTTCTTTTGGCTAATATCATTCTATTTCTTGCAGGAGAGAAAGAAAGGAGGTTAAGAAGACTTCAATGCCAAAGTTATTCTACTTCTATTGAGATTTGGAGCATGTTGATGAAGATTACTCAACCAAAATAAAGTAAAGAATTTGAAGATGTCAATAAAGGTAACACAAGGCAAAGGTGAGAAAATAAAGTGTTTGGCTGAAGTTCTATGGTCTTGATGTTAATGCCATAACTTGACAAACAATGATTGTGAAGGTTTAGATACCCCTTGGTTGTTCTTGACAATGTGGATAATGAATGTTTGGCTGAATGGTAATGAAACATCTGAGCAGTATATATGAGAGTGTAGCCATTGAATGCTTCTTGCTAAACCCCCGATGTCAAATGAGAATACATTTGTTTCTGATCATCATTTCAATGATTACATGGTATATAAAATGGTGACATATGGAAGGACAGGTCAAGCCTGTCTGAAAGCTATCACCATGCGTGAGGATGTGCCTCTGCCTAGTATCATGAATCATATATGCATATGGCATCCAACTTAAATGAATTTTCTGAAATCATGCATTGATTATGGGGGAGTTTTGCATGCTGAAAATATTAAAAATGATGTTTTTCCATTCTCTCAGCATGATGATATTGTGTTTGTGGCTGCACATCTTGAGGACTGAAGTTGATCAATGTTCCATGGTCTTTACCAATGTGCCAGACATCTTTCTAGATAAAAGCACAATTATTTTCAAGAAAAGTTCACATGTGATGATTTTGATGATTTGAATGAATTTTCTGAATTCTCTTTTCAGAATAAAATTGTGTCCTCACATTTGAACATTTGGTAATGTGTGTCATACATTAGTTGCATTGGGTGCATATAGTGTGTCTTGTTGCATAGTTGGCATTTTCAGTATACATATAGTGCATATTTTGAAATGCATCATTTTGCACATTTCATGTTGCATAAATGCCAAAATGAATACATCCAACAATTGGTCTCATATCTTTGGAGTCAACATTTCAAGAACTGAAATTGCATATCTTTTCATTTTGTATTGCATATGCATATCTTCATCGTATGCTTGCATGTTATTATATGCTATTCAACCACTTCCTTGAAACTTCTAAGACCATATACTTCATTGATAAATAATGTTGCATCTGAGTCTTAACAAGTGTACTTCATGTAAAACTCTAAGGGGGAGCATTTCATGCTTATTGCATTTACATAGGGGGAGCTACACTATCCTGTTCTAAGTTAAATTTTCTCCATACATGTTAAATCAAATTCGTATACTTCATGCACTTTAATGTGAAATTGAGTGTTGTTCATAAGGATATAGGAATTTCATTTCAACACTCTAAAGTAATTCAACTTGCTGCATGGATGATAAGAGACAGTTGAGGAAAAAGCTGCCTGTCTCCACATACAAAAAAATGGTTGATATGAAAGGCAGAGCAATGCTAAGTCTCACTGAGTAAACTGGGCACATGTCACCTGAGACGTGATGTGGTTCATTTCTGAAAAGTGATGACTAAAGTATCTCTGTTCAAATGAGGTGACAAGTATCTCTGTCAACATTCTGAGTAACCGGGGATTCTGGCATGAGCTCCATGTGTCTCCTCGCGTAAAAAGGAATTATTTTGAACCTGATCCTTCTTAGAAAAATTCAGATTGTCAGTATGAAAATTTCTGATGATATATTTGATTGAGGTAGAGCGAAGCCTCCAATACGCTGTTCTCTAGATTGAAATGCAGTTTGTACACTTACTATTGTGTTTACTTGAAAATCTGGTTATCCATATGGCTAAGATTCATACTCATGTTACTCACTTACACATGGTAATTTGATTTGATATGTATTTTGAAAATTTGATTAATTGCTTGACCTGCTGTACGTCTTCTCCTATTTATCTGCACAATCCTCTAGGTGTAATCATGAGCATTCTGAACTTAATGACTCACTTGCACTTTTCATACACCTATCACTTCTTGTGAAGGAGTTTTGTTGCATGTGTCTATAGATATCTGCTTGATTACATTGTATGCATTTCATGCCTCATCACTTTCATACATCTTGTTTCATGCATTTCACAAGAAAATCAAAAATCAAAAATTTGAAAACCATAGTCAGTCATCTATTGTGTCCATGTCAAAGGAGGAGCTTTACTTGTGATCTTATCTGCCCAACTCATCAGGACTTATATGAGTCAACATCTTTTTAAGGGTGTTTGAGTGTTGTCTGCTTGCTCATCATTGTCATGCCATACACCATTTCCAATTGCTGCAACTTGTGAGCATTTACATATCGTTTTGTCATCTTGCATTCTTCATGACCATATTGTCCACATTTACATTTCCAATTTCAACAATGTGTATCCAACAATTTTACAATTAGTTCATGCATATCATGTATATTCGCATTTTAGTTCATGTCATCTTGCATCACCCATCATGATCCCCATTTCTGATTATGTCAAAGGGGGAGAGAGAGCTTTATGAGAGAGCATTATAGCATAAATATTTTGTCATCATCAAAATGGGAGAGATTGTTGTGTATGTGATTTTGATGATTACAAAATGTCTTTGTTGCTTGGCCGTGTGCGAGAATGGTTATTCATGTCATCATGTGTATGGAGGTTGAAATGGTTGAGGAAATGATCATAAACTGTTTCTATTATGATATCATCATGTGGGAGCATTGTGATTCTATAAGGCTCGTACGTTGTGATTCTATAAGGCTCATACGTGCTTTGAGGTTAGCACAAATATTGCATATACATTGTCTCTACACTTGGTGAGATTGCTTTGTGATGTGTGGGTTGATGAGCTTGGCGATTGAACAAATGGAGAATCCATGGTGATACTCTTCTAATCTTGAGTTGGAAAAATGGGTTCTCAAGTGCTTTCATAGAGATCTTTCATGGGAATTCTTATGAGCCTCATGCTAATTCTTTCATAATCATATTTCATGTCATTTGGGTCTCGGCCTCAAACCGAGCTTCATATGTTAATGCATGACCCATATATTTTGATCTTGATCTAACATCTTGCTTTATCATGTTTTTCAGGATGACAAATCATGATTAATCTTCATGGGATTATGGTAACATTTAATCAATTGTTTCCCTTTGGTTTGATGGAGGTTTTAGTTATTTTTCAAACTCAAACTGCCTTACAGTCTTCACCATTTTCAATCAACCATTGGATCCCCCCTCTAAAAATAATATGTTGTAGCTCTGGGAGTCCTCTTTCCAACGCCTCCAGTCTTGCTTCGATCGGAGTTCGGAGCTAGGAGAATTAATTCCTGTCGCCGAAGCGCGCAGAGCCATTTTTGTGAAGCTGCCTGAAAGGGTCGACCCTTAGGGTCGACCCCTCAAAAAAGGGTCGACCCTTGGGGTCGACCCCTGGCAATCAATTAAGAAACCCGTCGGCCCCTTTTTAGCCCAACTGAAAGGGTCGACCCCAAGGGTCGACCCATGCCCCGAGGGTCGACCCCAAGGGTCGACCCCTACAGGACCTCTTGCTGTTTTTTGTTGAGCCAGAACCTGGTTCTGAGAGGGTCGACCCCTGGGGTCGACCCATGACTTCTGGACTTCTAGCACAGCACGAGGGTTTACCCCAAGGGTCGATCCTTCTGTTCTGGGTGGCGCCGGCTTTGTTGACTTGGTGGTTTCGAGCCACATGGGCTTATACAGCTGTTAGGGACTCCGGGAATCACTCCATAATACATGGATCTGATCCCCTGAACGTCCCTTGACCAGTCTAGGAGTATATATCATCTTGTTAAGGGTGAAAACCTAAGGTGGTTTTTGATATACACTGTTTTCGGGTTTCTTTCTAACCCTTCTTTGTGTAGGTCGCAGCAGCCACCTCTAGCCCTTCTTCCTCTTGTGTTTGTGTGTGAAAGTGAAGGGAAGAAGGAGCATTCGAAGTTCCAATCAACCCTCTACTGCTGGCTGCGAGTGAAATCAAGATTCAAGCTCATCCGATTCAAGATCGTCAAGAACATCTTCCTGCTGCACAAGTGTTCGATTAAATTCCGAAAAGGAGAGGGGTGAGATCCGATTTTTGGGTGTTTTGCTAACCCTTGTGTATGCAGGTTCGGAGTTGAAGCTCCCAAGCCCTCTTCCACCTTGTTCTGAGCTTATATGTGAAGGGAAGAATGTGGATTCAAGTCCCTAATCGATCCTCTACTGGAAGCAACGTGGAGAATCAAGATACAACCATCATCTATGCAAGAATCGATCATTTCTCTTCATGAACGGTTCCTCATCCTGCAGAAGCTCTTCATCGGAAATCTGAGGGAGTTGTCTTGATCTTTCACTTCTGTGTTTTTGTTTGAGATTGCTCAAGGTCTTGAATGATTATCTATGAGGTGCAATATATATATATACATGTTCATTTGTTCATCTATTGATTGCTATCTTATTAGTGCTATGCTTTTCATCCTAAGCAATAAGATGAACTAATGCTTTCTTTTCTCTTGCAGAAGAAGAAGGAAGAGTGGTACCACAAGGATGAGAGTAGAGAGGTGAAGAAGAAATTAGAAGAAGGTAAAGAAGTGCATCTCGAGGAGACGAAGAAGATGATGTCTAAATCATAATCATCCGTCAACAAGCAAGGAGAATCTGTTTGTGCTGAAGAAGGGGGAGCCTTATACTTGATGCATACTTCTAGTTTTCATCTATAGAATTCTTTGGGAGGTCATAGCATATATATGTTTTGATTCATATACATTTCAGATAAAATCTTGTGTGGGTGTTCGGAGAAGGGGATCTCCGAGTGTGTGTGTTGTTATATGTGTGCTGATTGTGCGGAGTATATCCGCGTGCGTGTTGTTGTTGGGAGCTTTCTCCCATGTGGTTGAGTAGGCATTGTCCTACGTGTGTGTGGACGGAGTTGTGACTCCGTGTAAGGAATTTGTTTGGGGTGTGTTCCCTAGTGTGTGTGTGTGTGTGTGTGTGCTGCTGTGGCAGCAGGTTGAGGCAAGGCCTTATGTGTGTGGTTTGCTACAAAAGTAGTGTGTGTGTGTTGGGGTTCATCCCCGTGTTGCTACATTTTGTAGCGTGTAGTGAAGCCTCACCAGTTTGGTGAGGGGTGGGCGTAGGGAGCCCGTCGTGGTCCCGAACCACCTTAAAAATCCCCGTGTCTTGTGGTTTGATTCTTGTGATTGTGTGTTCACTATCCCATCTGTTTGTGACATCGTGTGAGCTCGGTGAGATTGAGTGAATCAAGTCTAAACTTGTTTAGATTAATTTCCTCAATCCCATCAATCTTCTATATTCCGCTGTGTGGTAATTGTGTTTTTAATTGGACATAGTTTTTAGTAGAAGGATCTATTCACCCCCCCTCTAGATCCGTGTTCCTGCACTACGGGACCCAACACTATATCCACCCCTCACCAAACCCAGTGAGGCTTTACCATACGTTATAAATGCAGCAATACACGAGGACGAGCCCCCCCCCCCCCCCACACACACACACACGAGGAGGAATCTCCACACGAGGATAAAGTCCTCACCACACACGGGGACGACCCCCCCTCCACACACACACAAACAAAGAAAACAAGCTGCAAATGCAGCAAAAACATGGGCACTAGCGCCAAGATACACATGGCTGTCACACGGCCAAAGGACCCACCTCCGGTCTCTAAATAGAGCATCGGACACACTGCTGTAAGCACAACAAAACACACGATTTACAGATGTGAGAACACAAAGAAGAGGAAGTAACAAAAACAAGAGAAACACTCTGTGGCTTTAGAATAAGATCTAGAAGCTCTATGGGTAGATCTGAACACTAATTTGATCTGAACTTTTCCTTCTTAGATGCTGGCTGGCTGCAACGAGGACTGCTTTCCTTTCTCTCCTTTCTCTCTTTTTTTTCTACCTCTCTTTACATCACTGGTCTGTATCGGACCAGAACTGGGCTGCACACACTCCCTTTTTCTTTTCCTCACAAATTTCTTCTTGAATGCTCAAGGGACGTGGGCTCTCTTCAATGGCAACAATAGTTTCTTCAACAGAAGCTTCATGTATATATAGAAGAGCCGGTGAAGGATTTCCCTCCAAGAGAATCTGTAGTTTGAATGGTTGGAGTAAACAATGGTTATTTGAAAAGAACCTCTTCTTCTGATAGGTCCAGTGCAGGTAGAAGAACAGAGCTACAACAAACTTCCCTCCATTTGATTTGTTAGAAGGGAAATGATGGTGGAAAGATTTTCCCTCATGTAGATCTTCATTTAATTGGTTGGAGTTGCCATGTTGCTTCTTATATGTAGTTCTATGATTGGTTCATGGCAGTAGGGCAGAGCCAGAATAGTTTTCTTGATCAAGTACCTTTTTGTTCTGCCATCTCATTGCCTTAGGACAGACAGGACAAATCTCTGTCTTTGATGCTTTCTTTGGACTAAATTCCCATTGGTTGACTGTAAAAAAGTAGAGTACCATGACAAGAGACTTTTCCAAAATATGATACCTGACAGATCTGCCTCCAAAAAGTTATTCTGGTATTTTAAGGATGACAGGGACAGTGGTCAGTCTTAGGAACCTCCTCTAGACCTCAAAAGGTGTGTTTTTTGAGATTTGCGGTTGCTATTTTTGGTTCCTGGATAATCTTCGAAGCAACCATGGTTTTGACAGACTTAAGCTGAAAGGCTTCTGAAAGGCAGCCTGCGTCGACCTGCTAAGAAAGTGAGGTCGACGCACCTGTTGGGGATGCATCTTTAAATGGCTTCTAGAAGGCACCCTTAGGTCGACCTCTTGTGAAAGTGAGGTTGACGCATCCTTCGTGACATCCTTCTGCAACGATTTCTGTGAGGGCTTGAGGTCGACGCTCTGAGAACCTAAGGTCGACGCAGCATGGCTCGATAGAACCTTCGTGGCAAAGGGTCGACACTTGTAATTCCCATGCTGGAAAGGCATTCATGAGGTCGACGCAATGCACTATGAGGTCGACCTGTCAGGGCTTTGCTTTGCTAATTTGAATTTTTCTTTCTCTTGATAAGGCCTTTATCGATTTCTGTGCATCCAAAGAACTTTGGGACTTTGGAAATTGGTCTAAAATGCTTGATCTGCCAATATCACCTTCTCAAACAGCCTTGCTTGATTTTCACTTAAGCTTTGTAATTGAATTTCAGCTATTAAGGAACTCTAGGCTATGGGGCTTTGCCAGCACTAACTTTGACCTAAACTACAACCATGTTGACATCATCAAATGCATATAAGACTCATCAATGAGTCATAGTCATACATCATCAAAAATAATATAATCAAGCATATTCCACACATGTCCAACATACCTCATTAGCGACGAGGCTGGAAGCGTCCTCTGACGACTTATACCGCAGCCTCAAGTGTCTCCCTACATGCCCCAGGCAGAAACTGAGACACCAACGGGGTCGTGCTCGTCAACACACGTCCACTACCCCCGACTACGTGTGCACACACAAACCTTCTACTCTAGGTTGGGTTCTCTAGTCGGTTTTGCCCTTCCAGCCGACTCAGGCTGCATAGACAAGGGGCCCTACGGTAACCAGCCTAAAAATCATCTACACGGGACAAGCCTCCACCACTCCCCGGTGGTTAAGCAATGACATGCCCAGGTCAACTACGTCTAGAGGGTAGAGTCACCAAGAGTGAGAACTCATTGTAACCACGGAAGTCACCAGAGTACCATCGGTCCGTACTAATCCACCACGAGGCGGCTCGCTAGCACGAGAACCAACGACCACTAGCTAGATAGCTAAACTATGAACTGCTGATGAGTATGGCGAAGACCGGGACCTATAGACATGCGGGATAGCAAAATCCAGGTGAAACAGGCCTGAAGGCCCTGGAAGGCCAGCCTTCTGGCCGCCCATAGACATGGGCGGCCATAGCACTGGCCACCCATGTCAGGGTCTAGGTGGCCACCCTGTTGGCCGCCCAGCTCATAGTCTGGGCTGGGTCTGGGCTGCCCACCCTGTGGCAACCCAGCCCTGGGCGACCCATCCTTTGGCCACCCAGGAAATGGGGGTGGACGGCCATCGGTCTGGCCACCCAGAGGCCAGGGCGGCCAGCCCTTTGGCCCCCTAGAGGGTGTGACACCCGGGCAGCCTACACCTTGGCCGCCCACAGGGTGGAGACGGCCACTTCGATGGCCGCCTCTGGGAACCACCTTTCGGAGGATCATTCCCACACCCATTTACACACCCAGTGGACTCGGACAAACCAAAAAAACATGGTAAATATTTCTATGACTACAAAACCATCGATTAAACCTGATTTAAGCTGGAAATCCGCTCTCACAGCCCTTTAACATGAAATCTCCCAAAAATGTAATAACCCCTCTCACTCGCCTAAATCTCCTTGTATCGGAAAGGAAAACACATGGGGTAAGTCTAGGATCCTTCCCCCTACCTGATGGATGCTTCAAACCTCAAAGGAGGTCAACCCTCACCGGATCGCCCGAACTCGCACCCGCGCATGCGTTCACGGCCATGCAGGTGAACACACAGGCCTCCACCTCCTTCACCCACGCTTCACCTAGCCATCGCCGTCGTCGATCGTTCGCCCCCGCGCTCGCCGTCTGCAACCGGAGAGGAGAGGGAGGGCGCCTCGCGATTGGAGCGAAGAGGGGAAGAAGTAAGGGGAGAGGGGAGCGGCCCTGTGTATAACGGGAAAATGGGGATTCTTTTTGGGATTTCCCGTAAACCCTGAAAAAACTGAAATCATCAATATGCCCTTCCTCATATTATTTCCCATTTCGACAATTAAGGAAAATCTAGGAAAAAGTCTATAATTCTGTCAGGGTCTGAACTAAATCTGAATAAAATTTCAATTTACCCATTAAAATAGATCCGAAGCCAAGAAAACACAGAATCTGAAATCCAGAGATATTACAATCCTCCCCACCTTACAAAAATTTCATCCTCGAAATTTATGCTAGAGCATGAGTAAACAAGGAGAAAACTTACTCGAATAGGCAGGGGAACTGTCGCTGCATCTCGTCCTCTCACTCCCAGGTCGCCTCATCGTCGGAGTGACGCTGCCAGACCACCTTAATCAACGGAATAACCTTGTTCCTCAACTGCTGCTCACGCCGATCTTCTATACGGATGGGATACTCAGGAAGGGATAGATCAGACGTCACCTTGGGCCACACGGCAGCCTCCAAAATGTGGGAAGCATCTGGCTTGTACTTCCTTATCATGGAAACATGGAACACGTCATGCACAGTATCTAGCCCTAGGGGTAACTGCAACCTATACGCCACTTCACCGATACGCTCCACAATAGGGAACGGTCCAATGTAGCGGGACTCAACTTCCCGTGCCTGCCAAATCGCATTACCCCTTTCATGGGGGAGACTCTAAAAAATACCTGATCTCCCACTGCAAAACAAAGGGGTCTCCTCTGGCAGTCTGCATAACTCTTCTGCCTACTCTGCGCTGGCTGCAATCACTATCGGATGAGGTGGACCACCTCAACACACTGTTGCACAAGTTCCAGTCTCGTCATGAGCCGCTCACCGACCTCGAACCAATCAAGCAGAGTCCGACACGGAGGCCCATATAATGTCTTATAGGGTGCCATGCCAATACTCGAGTGGTAGTTGTTGTTGTACGCGAACTCCACCATTGGCAAATGATGACTCCAGGAACCATGCCATTCCAAATAACAAGACCTCAACATATCCTCCAAAGTCTAAATGGCCCTCTTTGACTGACCGTCAGATTGTGGGTGATAGGCCAAACTGAATGCCAACTCTGTCCTTAGATCCCCTTAGAAACTCCGCCAAAAGCTAGCAGTGAAGCGAGGGTCTCGGTCATAGACAATGGAGATAGGAATCCCATGCAAAGGTATGATCCGCTCCACATACAACCAGGCCAATCTATGAACATTCCAACTAACTCTGATCAGCAACAAACGGGCTGTCTTCGTCAATCTATCGACTAATAGCCAAATGCCATCATGGCCACTCGGGGTTCATGGCAAACCAACTACAAAATCCGTGGTCACATGGTCCCACTTCCATTCTGGAATCTCAAGAGGCTGCAAGGTATCACCTGACTACTGGTGTTCTACCTTAACCTTCTAGCATATTAAACACTGGGCCACAAACTCTGCCATATCTCTCTTCATTCCCGGCCACCAAAATTGCC
The DNA here is from genome assembly GCA_022559845.1 of Amorphophallus konjac. NCBI lineage: Eukaryota > Viridiplantae > Streptophyta > Magnoliopsida > Alismatales > Araceae > Amorphophallus > Amorphophallus konjac. Next base: position 329,381,666 of record CM040122.1, on the reverse strand, counting down.
TCTTCAAATTCTGGTACATCTTTGTCGCTCCTGGATGGACCGTGTAACTAGTGCCATGTGCCTCCCGCAATACGGCTCTCCTCACCTGTTCCTCTGTTGGAACATACAATCTGCCCTTGAATCTTTTTGCCTCATCCTCGTTGAATTCCACCTCAGGCATTGATAGGATACGAGGTAGTTCGAGGTCTTCTCGCTGGGCCTCCATCACCTGACGACGAATGGCTGGCGTGATAGTCAGGCTAGCGAGAACGGCTAACCCCTGGTCCCTTGGGACCTTAAGCCTGAAAGTTACTACTGGCACCATCTCCCAAAGCCTCCATCTCCTCAACATCATATGCCTGACCACCACCTTCCTGCTCAATGCATTTGCTACCACATTCATCCTGCCTGGCTGGTAGGATAAGGTGAAATTATAGTCCTTCTTATACTCCATCCACCTCCTCTGCATAAGGTTGAGATCCTTCTTGGTAAACACATACTTCAAACTCCAGTGATTAGTAAAGATCTCGAACTTCTCCCCATACAAATAATGTCTCCAGATCTTCAGAGCGAAGATCACTGCAGCCAGCTTAAGATCATGAGTAGGGTAGTTCTCCTCATGCAGCTTCAACTGACGGGATGCATAAGCCACTACTCTCCTGTCCTGCATTAATACCGCACCCAAACCTACCCTTGAAGCATCCGTATAGACCACAAAACCTCCTCACCCGAAAGACAACACGAGAACTGGAGCGGTGGTGAGCACCCTTTTTAACTCCATAAAGTTGTGCTCACACTCATCCATCCAGGCAAAAGGCACATCCTTCCTCTTCAATCTGGTCATCGGTGCCACAATACAGGCAAAGTCTCGATTAAACCGCCTATAATAACTTGCAAGACCCAAGAAGCTCCAAATCTCCGACACTGATCTTGGCCTCGACCACTGAACCATGGCCTCTACCTTCGATGAATCAACAAAAATGCCCTCGCCTGAGATCACGTGTCCCAAAAAGTGCACCTCCTAAAGCCAAAATTTACACTTGCTGCGGTTGGCATACAACTGATGGTCTCGCAAGGTCTGCAACACAATGCTCAAGTGGTGAGCATGATCCTCCACTGATTGAGAATACATAAGGATATCATCCACGAACACCACCACAAACTGGTCCAGGTAAGGACGGAACACTCTGTGCATCAAGTCTAAAAATGTCGTAGGGGCATTGGTGAGCCCAAACGGCATCACCAGAAACTCATAATGCCCATATCTCATCCTGAAAGCTGTCTTCTCCATGTCAGACTCTCTAATCCGCAGCTAATAATAACCTGACCTCAAGTCAATCCTCGAAAATACCTAGGTCGACTGAAGCTAATCAAACAAATCATCGATCTGGGGTAGTGGATATTTATTCTTGATTGTCACCTGGTTTAGCTATTGGTAATCTATACATAGCCTCAACCTGCCATCCTTCTTTTTTACGAACAGCACGGGTGCACCCCAAGGAGAAATGCTAGAGCGAATATATCCCTTAGCAAGTAACTCCTACAATTGAGCCCTTAGCTCCCTCAACTCTTCCAGTGCCATATGATAAGGTAGCTTAGACATAGGCATCATGCCAGGCACAAGCTCAATAGTAAAATCAATATCTCACTGCGAGGGTAATCCTGGTAAACATCGAGAAACTCACACACTACTGCAATATTCTCCACTCCCTATTGCTGCTGATCAGCCACTACCACAGAAGCAAGAAACCCTTAACATCTAGCATCAAGCAATCTGTGGGATTTAATAGCTGAAATAAGGAAGCAGGAAGAGAAAGACTGAATACCTTGGAAATAGGATGCAGGTCTTCGGGAAAGCTAGAAATAAACCCTCTTCGAGCTACAATCCACCACTGCACCATAGGCCTCGAGCCAATCCATACCCAGAATCACATCAAAATCCTTCAACTGTAAGGCATACAGTCTGACTGGCAGGTTCTGCCCTTTAATCCACATCGACACCTTCTCAAGGCAATAAGGGGTAAGCATGAAATCACCGGTGGGTAGCTCCACTGCCAAATCACAAGACATATCTACAACGGGCTACTCAGTGCAAGCACCAAAATCCTCAGATATAAAGGAGTGAGAAGCACCAGAATCAAACAAAACTCGAGGGGCACGACCAAGAATTAGAATGGTATCTTCTACCAACAGGGATGCCTCTGCCTCCACTCCCGTCATGTGCATCACACGCCCTCGGGATCTCTGCCATCCCTTGCTAGTGGACCTCGAAACTGGTGGAAGCTAGGCCTGCTGCTGCTGTTGTGGCTGGAAGTGAAAGGACTGGCGCAGCCACTAAGGACACTCACGAGCCATGTGTCCCACTTGACTACACCGATAGCACATCACAGGCATTGAGCACTACTTGCTCGGGTGGAAGTCACTACATCGAGGGCATGGTCCTTACTGACCACCTGTCAAACCCTGCTGCTGAATTCGAGAGGGCTACTGTACACTACCCACTGATGACTATCTCTGGTCCTGGCGGTCTCGATGTCTCCTATTAAAACCTCTCCTGAACATCCTCTTGAACCTCGAACCAAAGGATGATGAACCAGTTGCTGATGGCACGGAAGGCGACGGTCCAAATCTGCCCGACAGATGCTGAAAGACACTCTCCTATTGCACAGACCTCTATTGTCCATGATCGGAGTGAGACTGACCAGCCTTGGCCCACTCCTGAGTCCTCTACAGATCCTCCTCTAAATCTGCTGCCGCCTGATATGCTGACTCCAAGTCTAGAACACAGCTCCCGATCATCACATGCCTGAGCTATGGCTTCAAACCCCTGACAAATTGCCGAGCCTTTAACCTCTCATCTACCATACCGTGGGGAGTGTATCGACCCAACTCTATAAATTAAGACCTGTACTGCATCATTGACATGTCGCCCTGGGACAGCTCCATGAATTGATACATCTTCTCTGCCTTGACATGCTCTAGGCTGAAAACATGCTCGAAGGCTTCAAGAAACTCCTACCACGGAATCTGTCTGAGAGGGCAAGAATGAAGTGCTGACTGCCACTCGATCTTCCACCAAGCCTGAGTCGAGCCCTACAACTGATATGTGTCAAACATCACCTTCTCCTCTTCTGCACACTCCATGGCACATAACACTCTATCTACATCATCTATCCATGCCCTCGCTTCATCTAGATCTGGCTGTCCGTCGAATTGGGGTGGGTGGAACTGCAAAAACTCCTTCAGCATATGACCACAGCCCCCTTGAGAAGACGATGCCTCTCTGGCCTCTCCACCATGCTGCTAGAGGTAAAGCTAGTACATGTCGTCAAAAAATGCCTTACGCCCCTGAACTCCACCTATTGCTGCCACTTCTGCAACGGCCGACTCTCTACTCTGCTCCTCCTGATCCTCCAGCAACTGTGCTAACTGGGAACGAGCCCTCCTCCTTGGCGCCATGCTCTTCTAGCACAAGAACAAAATAATGAAATTAGTAAAACACGTGGTGCCTTAAGCCAGTTGCTGACTGTACTGAATACTGTGGACTTTCTGGACCTCTGCCATTATTTTAGTTTCCTTACACTTCCACAACTGTCACGCCCCAAGATATAAGTACAACGAAAGATATTCGTGAACGTGAACAGTCGGCTAGTACGCCACAAGCGAGCAATATATTCAGAGCACTAACACATTCACATATAAGTACGAATGCACAATAATTGAACAAAACCTTTACTTTTATTGAATAAAAATCAAAAGTACATAATGTTGACTCTTGACACTTTGACTAACTAGACTCAATAAAGTAAAAATTACATAGTGACTCTTAACTATCACTAATGACAATCTAAGGCTTCGCTCCTTCTTTATTCGCTCTCGGATCCATCACTTGAATAATATGAATCCAACCCGCTAGAATTTCCTGAAAGATTGGAAAAGAAGTAGGGAATGAGCACACTTGTCCAGTATGTATCTTCGTATCAACATGAAGGTAATGTTTGAGTAATTAACATTTTAGCTCTAGAAAATAAGATAAAAGGAATGCGGTAAATCGTACGAATAAAACCAAAGTAACATTAATTACAAGATATAGATCATAGCGAAATGAAGGTTTATGAAAAATGAGAGCAAGATTAAGAATGAGTATAACATGAATGTAACTTGGTCTTTCATGAACGAGAATGTACTTTTCACAACCATAAAGTCTATGCACTAGAAAGTCATGTAACAAGAATGTACTAGCAAGTATGTAAATTTCACAAGATTGCCTTATGATTTTCATCCTTTTATAAAGGAAGTACACTCGGTGCAATGCGACGCCAGTAAGCATCATACCCTATGGTTTATAGTACGTTTCTGGCTATCTGCCAAGGGGGCTAGCGTGGAGCCCTTGGACACTGTCCGTGCCTGCTCTTGCATCTTTAAGCTACTTCTATGACAAATATCAATAAAGTAGGCCGATAATGTACAAGTTCAAACTATAGTTTCATGATAAAAAATATCAAGTTAAGAACATACAAAAATTGAAATCATGAGGTCAAGGATGATTTAAAGACAAAGTCATGCTACGGAAGAAATCCGACAGCATAACGACATATTCCTTAACTTTCATACTTCATTAAATAACTTTTTGAACAAGGTGTGGGGTTCTAGATCATCAATAGACCATCTAGGAACTTAGGAAAATCATCCCTTGGGTCAAACCTCGGGTTAGACAGGAACTGGGTAAAAACGGTCGTTCCTGGACCGCTATCAGGAATTTGGCAGTCATGTGAAGACCGGTTCTGTTGGATATATGTTGTTTTGATGATGTCTAAGTATGAGTTTTGATGATGTCTAACCATGACTCATTTGTGAGTCTTAATTGCTCTTAATGATGCCTCCATGTATAAGTTTCAGGCCAAGTTGCAAATGTTGGTTTATGCCAGCGTCTTCTTTAGGATTTGGTGTGTACACATGGGGTATGGGACCCACGTGGACCATCGGTGCTTGGCAGCCCGACCCGCCGCATGGATTATGGGATCCATGTGCGAAGCCCCTCATGTCGGCCCACAGCACGATAGTGTGGGGTTCTGCGCTGCCATAAGGAAATACGGTCTAACCTTCGCTACCAACTCGAGCTTTTAGCGCAACGGTAGGGGCTTGATCCTGTAAACTGGTATCAGAGCGAGGTCACGGGTTCAAATCCCCCAGGTGCCACTGGGGGAGAGATTGTTGGTTTATGCCAGCGTCTCCTTTAGGATTTGGTGTGTACACGTGGGGTATGGGACCCATGTGGACCATCGGTGCATGGCAGCCCAACCCGCCGCATGGATTATGGGGTCCATGTGCGAAGCCCCTCATGTCTGCCCACAGCACGATAGTGTGGGGTTCTGCACTACCATAAGGAAATACGGTCTAACCTTCGCTACCAGCTCGAGCTATTAGCGCATCAATAGGGGCTTGATCCTGTAAACCCTTGTGTCCCTGTGATTTTGATGATGTCAATCTTTATAAGTCATTCGTCATTTCTTAAATCACCATTGATGATTTCATGTTACCTGCATGACTTCTTTTGGTTTTGATGAAGACATTTCTGTTCATGGGCTTAAATCTTTCATATACTGCACTTTCTCTTATTCCGCATGTAGGTTTGTGCATGTTGCACAAGGTCCGTGCAACATTACATTCAAAGTCTGTGCATATGACTCGTTGCATAGTTGAAGTCTATGCAAAGTCTTCTTTATGCACACGCAACCTCGGCGCAATCTTTGTAGAGGTCCGTGCATATCTGTCTCGTGCTAAAACAAGGTCTGTGCATATCTCGTGTTAGGCCAAGCAAGGTCCGTGCATATCTCATGTTAGGCCAAGTAAGGTCTGTGCATATTTTGCTTAACGCTACACAGGGTCCGTGCATGTAGAAGGTCCGTGCACATTCTGCATGTGTGCGAATAAGGTCTATGCTAGTTGGTCTAGGTTGTCTATGAGGTTCGTGCATAGTCATGCACTTTGTCAATCCAAGTCAGTGCATGTTTCAAGGCTTAGCATATATCGAGTCCGTGCAAGGTTGGTACAAGCCTTGCGTTGTGCACGATAAGGTCCGTGCATGTCTCTATAGCATATCTTGTTCTCATGCACTTAAGGTCTGTGCAACTACAGTGGTCAGTGCATGTCTATAGCACATTGGTCGGTGCATGCTTGAGTTAATGGTTAAAGGCACACGGCCGGTGCAACCTTCGATATCAGAGGAGATACGGTCGGTGCAAGCCTTCTCTCGTCAGCAAACACACACGGTGCAATATTCGACTTCACAGGATGTGGTCGGTGCAACCTTTATTCTGTCAGCAAACAAAATCGGTGCAAGCTTCATACGCATAAGATCTGTGTGAGGTCCAAGTCAGTGCATATAGCAGCTCGTGTGAAGCAAGGTTTGTGCAACCTTGTTAATAAGGTCCGAGCATGCATGACAAAGTCTGTGCAACATTGCAAGGTCGATGCAAATGGGGATCTAAGGTCCGTGCAGGCGAACAACCTTTGGCAATGATGTCTGAGCAGTTGAAGATGTTACGCACACAAACCATCATATGGCAAAGAAGTCCAAATGGTCAAAGCTTTTCAAGCCAGCTGGGGCTACATGAAGTCATTAGTAGCAGCAGCAGAGGGAGGTCTGAGCATCATGCATTTCAGCAAACACCTTAATGTCAGTTGCAACCCTCTAGGCACGTGATCTTGAATTAAAGCAGGGACTTGATTCAAGAAGAATGGCACGTGGAATCTGTTAGCACAGTGTTGGACACGTGATCCGAGGAGTCCCTGTCAAAGATATTCTTTTTCCCTCTGCCACATGGACAAATAGAAGAAAAGGATACATAAGCCCCTTATCCAAGCTTCTTCCGGAGGCTCTGCTCAACGTATAAAAGAAGAGGTTCTTCCTTCAAAGAAAGATAGATAACAGAGAATTCACAAGGAGAAGACGGCAAAATCTGAGAGTGAGCAGCTGAGGAAAAGAAGAGTGAGCCGAAGTCCGAGAAGAAGAAGAAGAAGGAGAAGAAAAGAGAAGAGAGAAAGAGCCAGTGTGTAATCAAAGAAAAAGGGAAGATCAAGAGAGGAAAATGAAGAGAGATAGTGGTCGAGATTGAAGCAACCAGTGTATTGCCTTCTGTTGGCCTCTGGATCAGATCTAGACCAATCTGCTCCTGTAAGAGCTACAGTCATTTCCATTTTATGTTTGTTCTATTTTCTTTTGTTGTTTTCCTATTTTACATGATCTGTGTGTTTTCCGATTCTCTGGTTTTGAGATCGGGGTTCCTCCTGAGGACTCAGGAGAAGGGAGACATAGTCTCCGGTTGCGAGTAGTGGGTGCTATTCGTGGGTTTCCCTCCGGGTTGGAGGAAGGGAGGACTGGTCCTCCGATTTGCAAGTGACTGGGTGTCACTTGTGGTTTCCCTATGGTTAGGAGGAAGAGAGACTTCGGTCTCTGGTTGCTAATGACTGGGTATCGCTAGTGGTTGCCCTCTAGGGTGGAGGAAGAGAGGAGAGTGTTCCTCTGGTCAAGCTGTAAGGCAGCGTCTGTTGCAGACTGAGTCTTTGGTTCTTGCTTTGGAAAGGGAAGCCTCACTCCAGCTTGGAGTGAGGGGTGGATGTAGGTCTGTGGGTTGCAGACCGAACCACCTAAAAAACCCCTCTGTGCTGTGGTTTGTTTGTGGTGTGCTCTTCCATATCTTCTACCTCTTTCACAGGTTGTCTGAGCCTTCTTGCTTCTATCTAAAGTCCCTCTGTGCATTATACGTTCTGCTAAGTATGTTCGTCTTGAGTAGTTCCTGTTAGCAGAGCTTTTGTGCCATCCGGTCATGAAGGTTCACGTATGTGATCTCCGTTATGTCAGTCCGATTGCTCGGTTGGTACTCGATAATGTATCTGGGAGAGTTCAGGGTAGAGTGAGCTATTAACTCTACATTGGCTATTTTATTCTCTGAGTCCCTCTTGATTCTATTACAGTGAATGTTGCTTACCTTATTCTTGTGCAAGTCTAGTCAGATTTGACTTTCTGATATTACTTCCGCTAGAGTCCTTCAGAAATTGTTCTGGATCGAGGCAAAGGTTTTATTCCGCAATAGGTTTTGAACGGGGATTCATTCACCCCCCCTCTGAATCCGTGCCTTGCACCCCAACAGCAAATGCACAAAATTCAAGACAAATTGACTGTACAGAAAATGAGGTAAGAAGTTATACAAAAATCAAGGCAGATATCACCAAAGGTCATTGCTCCAAGATGCAAGAAAGAACTGGGTAGAAAGATTGGTTCATCACAGCCTTGGAGAGATGTGCACCGACCTATATGCTTTAGACAAGAGATGTGCGTCGACCTTCATATGCATCAGCATGAATGTGCACAGACCTATATGTTTCAGAAAGAGATGTGCATCGACCTTGTTCTGAATGTGCATAGACCTCTATGATTCAAATAGAAGACATGCATCGACCTTTATATGTCTTGGAGAAGATGTCTATCGACATTCATATTCATTCAGATGACATATGTGCATCGACCTTCATATGCTGCAGACAGATGTGCATCGACCTTGGTCTTCAGTTGCACTGACCTTCATATGCTGCACATCGACCTTGGTTTTTCAGCTACACCGACTTCCATGCTTCAGATAGGAATGTGCATCGATCTGCATATGAAGAAATATGGAATGTGCATCGACCTTAATGCTTCAGAGAGATGTGCATCAACCTTTATATTCAATCAGTCATATGTGCATCGACCTTCATGAGCTTCAGAAAATGTGCATAGACCTTCAGATGCAAAAAGACAATCTGCACTGACCTCTGCTGAAGGAGTTCAAATGTGCATCGACCTTTATTGAAGTAATTCCTATGTGCACCGACCCTAAGTGAAGGAGTTCCAATGTGCACCGACCCAATGTGCACCGACCTTGAGTGAAGGAGTTCCAATGTGTACCGACCCAATGTGCACCAACCTTGAGATACATCAGTATGAAATGTGCACAGACTTTGTCTTGTTATATGGAAATGTGCACAGACTTGGTGGTGGTAAAAATCAAATGTGCACAGACCTGGGATACAAATGTGCACAGACTTGGGTATGATAAATTCCAAATGTGCACTGACCTCAACTGAAGAAGCTCATCTCTTGATGTGCACCGACCCTGCCAAAGGCCAAGCATCTGATGTGCACCGACCCTGCCCAAGGCCAAGCATCTGATGATGCACCGACCCTACCAAAGGCCATGCATCTTATGTGCATCGACCTCGAAGACCATCTTCAAGGGAGCCTCAACAGCTGCACTGACCTTGCAGAAGACAGGTAGACCACATAAGTCTTGCCAAGCCAGCTGCACCGACCTCATGAAGAAAAAGAACTTGTTTGATGAAATGCCTCAATGAGTGGCTTCCAAGGCCATTCTTAGTAAACCTGCACTGTTTTCAGAAAAGGATCCAGAGAGCATAAATAGGAACCGCAAATGCCCAAAAACTCATCTTTTGAGGTCTGGAATGGTATCTTTGCTCAGTCAACTTCCCTGTCATCATTGGCTAACTATTTCAGCCCTTTTGGTCAATAGAAAAGCAGGTTACCTTTTCTGGGAATAGTCACTTGTCTGGTCCCCAGCTTTTTGCCTCTACACAATCAAATGCTCTGTCACTAAGATCCCTCAGGACAAAAGGACATCCTTGACTATCCTGCTAGCAGAAAAAAGAAGATGCTACAAATCTTACTTGGGAAGCCCCTCTCATATATTTTCCTGTCAACCAAAGTAAGAAATTGCAAGAAACTTTTTTTTCTACCTCCGTGGCCAATCAGAGGTTGCCAAGGTAAAAGGTTCTTGAAGACAAATGATGGTTTATGAAGAGCCAATCATATTCAGCCTAGAACTATCTTCTGGGAGGACTGATTGTGCCTATAAAAGGGAAGGACCCCATGCAAGAAGGTTGCTGATGAAGTTTCTGTCCAAGAGAAGAATCTGCGTGAGCCTTCAAGAGAGAATCTGTGAAAGAAAAAGAAAGAAAAAAGAGCAGCCCAATCTTGGTCTGAAACTGGCAAGTGCTGATAGAAAGGGTCAAGAGAGAGCAGAAGAAAAAGAGAAGCTAAGTGAGGAGAGCAGCCCTTCTCACATCCAGACTGAGCCTAAGAAGAAGTCAGATTGGACTTGTGTCCAGATCTGTCCAAAGGTGCTTCAAGAGCAAAATTTGAAGCCATGTGGACGCACTTTTTATTTAAATAGTTATTTTATTTGTTTATTGAGTTTATTAGGTGTGTGGGTGTGCCAGTCACAGAGTGACGATTTATTGTGCGCTCGATCTGACTAATCAGACGATTGTGTGGTTCGTGTCAGGACCAAGACCCGCCGTACTATAAAGGTCATGGCGTCATTTACATCCCCTCAGAGAGGGGAGCACCCTTGATTAATTGCCGGAAATAAGGGCTCTACGGCCGAAAGAATTAATAGCTAATGTAAGAAGAAAGGGACAGTTAGACTACGCTAAAAGCCAGCATTGGGGTATGAACATTCAGACATGTCGGTCACTGGTGGACCATTCCATGTTCGGACAAAAGTCCACATAGAAAACAAGATGGTAACGGGAAAGAATCCATGCAGATGTCTGCTAGGAGACAGCAATTTTGATACGAGGACGGGATCAGATCTCGGTAGGAGGGGGGACCTCGGTGAGATATTGGCCCAAAATGAGGTCGGGCGATAACCATGACGGGAGGGGTGACTCCCGAGGGTGAATCCCGGCCTACAAAGGCATCATTGATATTCCCGGATCCGGGGTCCGAGGGAGACAAAGGCCATATCATTTTATTCATGATTATTATGATTTTTCATTATCATCCTTTGTTTATTATTATTACCATCTCTTCGTTGACTGTCTTTTATCATCTGTAGACCATGAACCCCCCCTCCTATTTTTTATTTATCTATCCTTTATATTACCCCTCCTATTTTATTATTATTATTTATTATTGTTCTTAATTAAAGTTCCTTTTTATCATTATTACTATATAAATTTCCCCTCTTTTATTATTAAACCCCCCCTTTTTTTGGTGTGATCCTTCTGAATACAGAGTGTGCCGGAGTGGGTGTATGGGAGAGTGTACCACTGGGGGAGGTGAGCTGAGGGTGTATCGGGTGAGGACTGGAGAGTGTGCCGGGCGGAGGTGCCATCGGGTGCACCGGGTAAGGCACCGGTGCAGTGTGCCGGGTAGGGTCGAAGGCAGAATGCACTGCTGGGGGGGGTACGCGTGTGCCGGGTAGAGGAGGGCTAAAGGTGTACTGGGCTAGGGCGCCAACGAATGTACCGGGTGAAGGCCAGACGAGGTCGGTGTAGGCTTGGGCTTGGGTGAGTGCATGTTGGGAGGAGGGTCTGTGCATGAAAGAATGCAGTCAATGCAGGTTGGGCTGAGTCAGAGCAGGGTCTATGCACGTTGGAACTGGGTCGGTGCACTCTCAGAACAAAAGCTAAGTGAAGTCTGTGCATGTTGGAAACAAGGTCAATGCATCCAAGCCCAAGGTCCGAGCAGCTCCGGCCAGGTCTGAGCAGGTTGGGGGGGACAGTTCACACAAATTGGAAGTTGAGGTCGGTGCACATAGGTTCTGGGCTGCCCAGGGTCGGTGCATGTTTGAGTTGCGGAGGGAACAAGGTCGGTGCACATTTGCCAGGGCCAAGGTGAGGTCGGTGCAAGTGGAGTCCAGTGTCTAAGCATATGTGGGTTCATGGTCTGAGCATGCCTGGAGCAAGGTCAGTGCAAGAGGGCCAAAGTCAGAGCATATGTTAGGCAGGGTCCGAGCACGTTTAGCCTTGGAGAACAAGGGTCGATGCATGTGGCCACTGGGCTGTAAAGAGGATTAATGCTGATGAAAGATGTAGGAAAGGAAGGGTCATTGGATGAGGTGTGTCGCTAGAGAGAGGTGAGAGTGTACCGAATAGGGGGTGGGCTGGAGAGAGAAAGGCACTAGTGTGTCGGGAGAGGCTCAGGGAGTGTGCCAGACACAATGAAGGTGGAGTATGCCGGATGAGGAGTGGGCCGGAGAGAGAAAGGCACTAGTGTGTTGGAGAAAGAAAGGCACTAGTGTGCCGGAAAGAGAAAGGCACTAGTGTGCCGGCTGAGGAGTGGGCCGGAGGGGCCAGTGCAGCTGGGGAAAAACCCACATGAGTAGAATAAGGTATGAGAGGAGGGTCCTTTTTGTTCATGAAATTTCTGATGGAGGGCTTTAAACAACCAATTTCCAATTGCTGTTATGCGATTAAGTCCGTGGACATATTCAGTAGTTCATCTCTTTGAGTCTTGCATGGTTCCCCTATCTTGATTAGAATGTTTTATTAGTGCTTGTTACATTTGTTTGTTGCCTCATGTCTTTTAACATGTTATTATTTTTGACAAAAATTCGACAGTATCTCCCCTTGACTCGGATGGTAAGGGAGTAAAAAGGGAACACGTCCACAAGGAGTGGCATGATCCAACAATTTGAGGTGCGTGCCAAGGCAGCAACACCATTGAGAAAACTTCGAAAAACTCGAAGAAAATCACGGACGAGAAACACTAGGCTAACACAAACTACAGGTGCACTGGGCAGGGAATGACTAGGGCGTACCGGGTGGGACAGGCCAGGTGTATGCCAGACAGGGCATGGCCAAAGTGTGCTGGGTAGGGCACAGCTCGGGTGTGCCGGACAGGGGACAGCTGGGGCTTGTGTCAGATGAGAGGGCTAGAGGGTATGTGTGCCGGCTAAAGCAGGCACCAAGGAGTGTGCCGAGTAAGAGGCCAGGGAAGATGCACCAAAAGTGCACCGGGCTGAGACAGGTGGGGGTGTGTCGGTGGGAGACCTAGGTAGATGTATGCACACCATTGGCTTTGAAAGGAATGCTAGGGAACCCTCTGGCCGGTGGGTATGTGCTTCGTGCCAAATAGAGGGACATGAGACTCTGCCAAAGCCGCATGGAAAGAAGAGGGGTGATTGCATTACAGAAAATCACTAAAAGGAGGAGGAGGCCGGCCCTGTGCCACGGAGCCAGAAACACAACCTATTGGACTAAACAGACCAGTGCCATGGGAGGGTAGGTAAAACAGAGAGTTAGAATGTTGAGGAAGGATGTAAATCACAGGCCAACGGCGAAGAGAAAACAACAAGCACAACAAGAGGTAAAACCAGCAGACATTTCATTCATAGAGAACTCAAATGACAAAGATCATGGCCCGAAGGCCAAACATAATACAATGCGTACAGACGAAAGGAGGGGAGGAACGAGGAAGAAGAAAGAAAAGAAAATAGTTGGGGAGAGGGTTGTAACGAGGAAGGGTAACCATTCCCTCCACTACATTCCTTCCCCCTCCACTACACACAGCACATTCTCTCTTTCTCTCTGGGCTCTCCTCTACCTTCTTCTTCTCTTCTTTTTCTTCCTTGTGTTGCCTCTCTTCGTATGTTCTCTTCTTCTTTCTGTGGTGCTCTCTTCGCGCATGCATTTTTCCCACTATGAGGGGTTCTTATAGGTCTGGTGTTGATGGGGGGACCTCATGATGGCACTGTCATCCGAGGTTGACTTCGGTCCCATCTTTGTCAGGCTGAGGTCCGCCTGGTCGAACCAAAGGGTGATACAATGGCAGGGCGTTAGCTGGCGTTGAGGTGGCCAAGCTACGCGCCAAGGGTCCCACCTAACGACCGTTGTGTATTCTGCCGGTTTGTGCTGGTCTGCGGGGCATAACGCTGTACTGGGTGCAGAGGGGTCAGCGCTGCACCGGGTGAACCATTCGGCAGAGTGTGCCGCTGGAGGGATGCAACGGCTGCGCCGTTGGAAGGGCACAAGACTGTGCCGTTGGGGGACTTGCATGCTGCTGTGCCGTTGAAGGGGCAGAAAGACTGTGCCGTTTCGGGCACCCAGGGTGTGCCGTTGAAGGCACTTCAGGGTGTGCCGTTGGAGGCTACCTGGAGGGTGTGCCATTGGAGGCACCTGAGAAGTGTGCTACTGAAGGGCCCCTAAGGAGTTTGCCACTAAAGGGCTGTTTGGGTGTGCCATTAAAAGGGCATTGATGGTGTGCCGTTGAAGTGCACAAGTTGGTGTGCCATTGGAGAGGCACCAGGGGTGTGCCATTGAAGGGCACTTGAAGGTGTGCCATTGGGGGTACTAAGAGTGTGCCGTTGGGGGCTTCAGGGAGTGTGTTGCTGGGGGCTTCAGAGAGTGTGCCGCTGGGGACACTCCATGAGTGTGCCGTTGAAGGCTTTGAGGGCAGTGTGCCGCTGAAGGGCACAGGCTGTGCCGTTTGGAAGAGGCCTCTGCCTTTGCTTCAGGAACTTATAATTGTCTACTCTTTGAGACATTCTTCACTACCAGGGACCCGAGGGTGGACCCATAGCAGTGTATAAATTCAGGAGGGCGTCATGTGCTTTCTTCATCGTTTAATGCGCCCGTGCAAATGTCAGGATTTTTCAGACGGTAGTACTCTCTGGAGCCCTAGATGGCCAGTTTCCCCGGGTCTTCTCTCTTAAGCTCCGACGCCAATGCGGGACCTAAGTAGGACATACGGACGTGTATTTTCTTATGTCCATAAATGCCCCACCCACGGGCAGCGTGGGCCAAAGATGAGCTAGGCGGTGCTCATGGGTGTATTCACGCAACGAACGTACATTATTGTGCATATGTATATAAAGTATATAATGTAGATATTATTGTATTTTTTATTTCTCCTTTCTTTTCTTTTCTTTTCTCTTTTCTTTTCTCCTTTCTTTTCTCTTTCTTTTTTTCTCTTTCTTTTTTTCTTTTTTCTCTTCTTTTTTTCTCTTTTTTCTCTTCTTCTTTTCTTATCTTTCTTATCTTTCTTTTTTCTTTTCTTTTTTTTGAAGCCCCTATAAAAGGGGGTGGGGGAGTTCCGTTCGAACTCCCCCCTTCACTTTCAAACTCTCTCTCCCTCTCTCTCTGTCTCTTCGGCTGCTTCGCCACCGTCACCCGTTCTTCTCCCTTCTCCCTTCGCCTTCGCCGGCGACTGCCACCACCGCCTGCCGTCACCGTTGTTGCTGGGGTGAGGAGAACACCACGGAGGGGCTCCCCCTCTCTTTCCCTTCACTCTTCTTTCTCCTTTCCTCTCCTCCTTTCCTTTCGCTCAGAGGACGGCGGAGCCCTAGGCGCTTCCATCTTCCTTTTCTCCCTTCTCTTCTTCCTCTTCTTCCCTTGTTCTTCTTCTCTTCCTCTTCTTCGTCCCTTCTTCTTTTCCTTCTCCGTCTCGCGCATGGGGTAGAGATGGTTACGGGGGATTGATGGTGGTGCGGACACACGCCATAATACTCACCGGTGGACGAGGACACGGCAGGACCCGGATAGCGCGCAGAGGACGTGGATGCATCGGCCGAGCCTTCACCTTCATTTCCCATTTGTTTGGCCTTGTTGGGCCCTATTTGGAGCTTGTGGACAATTAATGGGTTGTAATAGTGTGTAAAGGGCTAATGGGCTCAAGGTCTTATAATGGGCTAGAATAGTGTTGGGCTTGACTATTAAGTTTCTACATGGGCCAAGCCCATGGGCTAATGTGAAAGGAACCGAGTGGGTTGTAGGCTTCTAGAAGGGGGAGCCCCCTTTCATGGTCCAAGACGTAGGCAGCCACCTACCTAGCCTTGACTCCCCTCCCTAGATTCCAAAATTAGGTGGCACTTGTCCCCCTCTTGGTCCCCCCTCCCCCCCCCCTTGGTCAAGATACGAACTCCCCTCTCTCTCCCCTTGGTCCCACATTTTTTCCAGCCCCTTCCCCTTGCCTTACCTCTATTTAAACACCTGTATAGTGTTCTTAGTGGAACAGATGAAGAATTTGTGAGAGAAAAGTGCATTAAGAGAGTGATTCTCTTCTTTCCATGGGGAGTGATGCCCTTGGCCAACTCCTGTGATGGGATTAATTTGGGAGTGTGACTTGCCCCACTATCCTCCACATTCCCTTTCTACCTGGTTCCATAAAAATTCTCAGAGAAGCGTCTGCGAGTTAGGAAGAATTTGGCAATGGTCTCGCGTCGATCGGAGCTCTAGATCGCCAGGAACAATTCGTTTCGTGATGACGCGTAGATCTGCCCGAGCTTGCTATCCAGATTCTGACTTTCATGATCTCGAATTTCTTCTGGTATACTCCCACGCCTTCTGGAGCTGATCTTCTGAGTGATCGTAGGATTGAGTCCCCTTCGCGTTGCCGCTAGTTTCGTGCCGATCCGAGGTCTGTGCTGGCAGTGGTAGAGATTCTCGTGGGATTGCACAGACCTCCCTGTGCAGACCCGATCCAGAAGCTGGGTCGACTTTTGGAAGCTGCCCCGCCATCCCCTTTGCTGATCTGACCAAACCCCTTGGTCAGATCCTTTCTCTGGTTATCGCCAATTATCAGCAACAAACGACGCCTCGTTCTGACACCGGGAGCCATTTTTCCTATAATTCTTTACCTTTCTATGCAGTTCTGTGTGTGCAGAACCAGAAGCTGAGAACTTTTGCTGCTGTGCCCAAATCTGGACAGATCTGATCGCGCCCTTCGAAGCAGAGAAATGTCATCCTGTCGCTGACGTTGTTCAACAAATGGAACTCCGATCGGACCCCGGATCTATCCGTACCAGCCTCCGTAAGATCGATGCGCAGGGTGACCAGGGTGAGCAGAACCGGACCGGTACCCGATCGTCACCCGGATTGGCCCCGACTCGCCTCCCTCGGCTCCATAGAGTGCTGCCCGTCAACCCGAGTCCCAGCAACCCCGAAGCAACGCTATAGCCTGTTATCTCCCTGCGAGGAGTGGGCGAATATTTTTGGAATTGTAACAATAAATCATTTATGTGTATCGGGGTTATAGGATTCAACCGGGGTTTCTTCCCCACGCACTAGTCGTGGAGGTACTTGCTCGTTCCTATACTCACATTTGCTGATTTAATATATTTTCTATCATGCTGCGTTTGTGAGATTAGGATCGATAGTTAGCTACAAATCACCATGATTGTGAGTGGAGAGTGCCCGTTCCTTAGCTCCAGTCGAGCACCGGGCTCGGACTGCACCACCCTAGGCGACAGTGGTTCCTCAACCACTGCGATCCCACGATTCCCTCGCAAGGGACGATCGTCGGGATAGCTAGAGTTCCTGTTGAGAGACGTCTCCACCCGGGGAACGCCACGGTGGTCAGCCGCCCGACTTACCTTAGCCTGCTAGTGCTGGCCGCACATCAAGTCCGTCGTACGTCTTAGCCCGATCGCGTCATTGTCCCGCATCAAATTGGTATCAGAGCGTCGGTTTAAGTCTAGGGTCGTCTAAGTCCAAGGCTGCATTGCATCCCAAAATTTGGTATATCAAAAGGTGTTGCCCGAACGATAGGTTACGCCTATCGGGAAGTTGATTCACTCGCGTGAGAGGATCTTCAGATCCCGGAACTCCGCCAGGTACCGGATATGGGTTGACTCTAGGTTTGTAGTCGAGTCGGTATTCAAACTTTGCATTGTTATTTTAGGGTGGTGTCTAGTCCAAGAGAGTCTGGTCTTGTCACCGTGTGGCTGCATGTCCACTACCCGCCACCCCCATGGCCATCCCCCGAGACCAGGCGTCCGATTGGTCATCCCTGGTGGCCCAATACAATGCTTTCATGGCCCGACACCCAATCCCTAAGCCCACAACCGAGTCGTTCCAGCGACCTATAGTGTCCACTGCCATCCTACCTAATGGGTTGCATACGGAGATCGACATCATCAGTAGGGTGTCGTCTAACTATGTCTCACAGGACATAGTTGAGTCACTCTCTAAGACCGGGGAGATTATTCTCAACGGCGGCTTAGCATTCGTAGAATTCCAATGGAGGTTCGGCCCCGTTCTTTATGACAATGGAGCATGGAGCAAGGTCGACACACTTGCTGGCCCATGCATTATTTTAGGGAAAAATTGGTTGGAAGAGAGGAGAGCGACCTTTGACCGAGATAGGAGGACTTGCACCTTACACCCACCTCACCTACCCGACGAGTTCATCTTCCACGACGGCATTCGGCCGACCACTTCCGTATCACTGGTCACCCATTCCCAACGGTCCGATCCACCTCCGGAGTCACGCTTGCCACCACTCCCGGTGCCCGCCCATGTTAGCCATATCTCCGGCCAGTGTCCTTCATGTTCACCTACCTTAGAGGACAACCATTCGGAGAATGCCTCACCCGGGCCTATTATAGTGAGTTATGAGGCTGACAAAGAGTTGGCCAAGGATTACCTCACTGATGTTTTGGGGCTAGAGAGCAATCCAATAGAGGGCCAGGGTATGTTAGTCACCCCAATCCCACCGGACATCTCAAACCTATCTGTCCCGCCCACTTTGTCCTCGGTGGATATGCCATCCGTCGATGCCACCATCCCACTACTACTCGTCTCTCCTATGGTAGCGCAGTCGCTAGTGACTACCATACCACTGTCGGCACCCTATGTTGACGCGGTGTAGTTTGACTTCTACCATGCGTACGAGAGACAATATCCGAACTTACCCCTTTTTGAGCGCCACACCAGGCGTCCGGATTACCTTCCCGTCACCCGCCTCCTGATCCTCTTACACTTCCATACCCGAGAACAAGTCTTCTCAAATCGGAGACGGTTGACGAGGGTTGAGACTCACAACATCAAATTGTGGGTGAGTCTATCTTTACACTTGGAGTATGCAGACGGAGTCCAATCGGTCCTTAGAGCATCTGGTGTGCTTGTCATCAGTCCTAGGAAGTCGTTAGGCTTTGTCGCTTCGACTGTCCGTGTCTAGGTTTGTCTAGGGTCATGTATGAGTCTGTTTGTTTCTACAGTTTGTTTTTTCATGCATATGGTTTGCATTAAGTCGTGTCCCAATAAAAGGCCAGCCATGCACGTATAAGGAGTTAGCTGATGCATGCTACATGCCCGTGAGTTCACAAGGGAGAGAACATCATGATCAGGGTCATACCTGAACGGTTTCCCCTCGGGGACCGTAAAGAAACTCCAGGCCCACGATCCCCGCCCCTTTCCGAGTCATGAAACAAGTGGGTTCAAATGCGTACGTTATTGAACTACCGGACGACTATGGTGTCAGTCGGACGTTCCATGTTTCAAGTCTGGTAGCATATCGGAACCCCACGGTGATCCCTTGTGAGTTTTTTGGGTTTTCTCCTCCTGTTATGAGTGACACACCACCCGAGAGTCCACCTCTTCCAGCCTCAACGCAAGCATATAGATTGTATACTGGATGAGCAGGTGATCACCACCAGGAATGGAGCCTACCAACATTTCTTTGTGCATTGGAGAGGACGCCCCGTGCCAAACGTTGCCTTGATCACACGCAGAGAGCTCAAGCTTCGGGACCCTTACTCGACGGGGTCGAGTTCCTCCCACCCGGGGAGAATTGGTGCAGACACACGCCGTAATACTCACCAGTGGATGAGGACACGGCGGGACCCGGATAGCACGCAGAGGACGTGGATGCATCGGTTGAGCCTTCACCTTCATTTCCCATTTGTTTGGCCTTGTTGGGCCCTATTTGGAGCTTGTGGACAATTAATGGGTTGTAATAGTGTGTAAAGGGATAATGTGCTCAAAGTCTTGTAATGGGCTAGAATAGTGTTGGGCTTGACTATTGGGTTTCTACATGGGCCAAGCCCATGGGCTAGTGTGAAAGGAACCAAGTGGGTTGTGGGCTTCTAGAAGGGGGAGTCCCCTTTCTTGGTCCAAGAGGTAGGCAGTCACCTACCTGGCCTTGACTCCCCCACCTAGATTCCAAAATTAGGTGGCACTTGTCCCCCTCTTGGTCCCCCCTCCCCCCCCCTTGGTCAAGATACGAACTCCCCTCTCCCTCCCCTTGCTCCCACGTTTTTTCCATCCCCTTTTCCTTGCCTTACCTCTATTTAAACACCGGTATAGTGTTCTTAGTGGAACGAATGAAGAATTTGTGAGAGAAAAGTGCATTAAGAGAGTGATTCTCTTCTTTCCAAGGGGTGTGATGCCCTTGGCCAAATCCTGTGATGGGATTAATTTAGGCATGTGACTCGCCCCTCTATCCTCCCCATCCCCTTTCTATCTGGTTCCACGAAAATTCAAAGAGAAGTGCCTGCGACTTAGGAAGAATTTGGAGGTGGTTTCGCATCGATCGGAGCTCTGGATCGCCGGCAACAATTCATTTTGTGATGACGCATAGATCTGCCCAAGCTTGCTGTCCAGATTCTGAGTTTCCTAATCTTGAATTTCTTATAGTCTACTACCACTCCTTCTGGAGTTGATCTTCTGAGTGATCGTAGGATTTTTAGTCCCCTTCGCGTTGCCCCCAGTTTCGTGCTGATCCGAGGTCTGTGCTGGCCGTGGCGGAGATTCTCGTGGGATTGCGCAGACCTCCCCTGTGCAGACCCGATCCAGAAGCTGAGTCGACTTCCGGAAGCTGCCCCGCTATCCCCTTTGCTGATATGACCAAATCCCTTGGTCGGATCCTTCCTCTAGACGTCGCCAACGATCAGCAACAAACGTCGCCTCGTTCCGACACCGGGAGCCATATTTCCTCTAATTCTTTGCCTTTCTGTGCAGTTCTGTGTGTGCAGAACCAGAAGTTGAGAACTATTGCTGATGCGCCCAGATCTGGACAGATCTGATTGCGCCCTTCGAAGCAGAGAAATGTCATCCTGTCGCTGACGTTGTTCAACAAACGGAACTCCGATCGGACCCCGGATCTATCTGTACCAGCCTCCGCAAGATCAATGCGCAGGGTGACCAGCGTGAGCAGAACCGGACCGGTACCCAATCGTCACCCAGATTGGCCCCGACTCGCCTCCCTCGGCTCCATAGAGTGCTGCCCGTCAACCCGAGTCCCAGCAACCCCGAAGCAACGTTGTAGCTTGTTATCTCCCTGCGAGGAGTGGGCGAATATTTTTGGAATTGTAACAATAAATCATTTATCTGTATCGGGGTTATAGGATTCGACCGGGGTTTCTTCCCCACGCACTAGTCGTGGAGGTACTTGCTCGTTCCTATACTCACATTTGCTGATTTAATATATTTTCTATCATGCTGCGTTTGTGAGATTAGGATCGATAGTTAGCTACAAATCACCGTGATTGTGAGTGGAGAGTGCCCGTTCCTTAGCTCCAGTTGAGCACCGAGCTCGGACTGCACCACCCTAGGCGACAGTGGTTCCTTAACCGCTGCGATCCCACGTTTCCCTCGCAAGAGATGATCGTCGGGCTAGCTACAGTTCTTGTTGAGAGACGTCTCCACCGGAGAACGCCTCGGTGGTCAGCCGCCCGGCTTACCTTAGCGTGCTAGTGATGGCCGCACATCGAGTCTGTCGTATGTCTTAGCCCGGTCGTGTCATCGTCCCACATCATATGGGAGCACTCTGGAGCGTACTAGAGACGGGTGCTGTCAGACGTGCCGATGGGGGGCCATTCGGAGTGTGCCGAGATGAGGCACAGAGTGTGCCGGTAGGATGGGGCACAAGGTGTGCTGGGGAATCAAGGGCACGAGTGTGCTGGTGGTGGATAGGGCATGAGTGTGCCGTGTAGAAGGGGGGCACGAGTGTGCCGTTGGAACCAAGGGCACGAGTGTGCTTAGTAAAGCAGGCATGGAGTGTGCCGGTGGGAAGAGGCACGAAGTGTGCCGGTGGTGGAAGGCACGGGTGTGCCCGGTAAAGTGGCACTGGGTGTGCTGGGGAAAGTGGCGCAGGGAGGTATGCCGGTGGACTGGGCGTCCTGGGGGTGTACCAGGTGAAGGCGCCAGGGGGGTGTGCTGGGTAGGCACCCAGGGGATTGTGCCGGCACATGGAGATCAACTCAAACCAAAGAAGCATCCGGTGTTGCCCTTGGGGCACGCCGTGATTTTGTTGGGGCCGTCACTCCTTGTTGACGAGCACCCGTGTCTTCCCCTTACGCCTCTGGCCTAGGGGAGACTCTGCCGAAATTTTGTCAGAATATTTTGGCATTTGATTATTTTAATTGTAATGTAGCCCTTTAGAATCCCCTTTTTTGTTCTTTACTCGGGACTTATTCTGACTCTAAGTCTTTTGCACCTTGCAGACAAATGGATGCTCCTAGTGGTTCCTCTGCTTCTGCTGCTGCCAGTGTCAAATCTGCTCTCTCGCTGGCCGTCCCTGCCTTCACATGGCATAATGTGGAAGACCTCGACCGGGAACACACTGAGGTGGCCAAGCTGGCTTAGTCCTCCGATTCTGAGACTGACAGTATGAAACTCAGCCGTGTTGCACTGACCGACGGCAGTTTCACATTTGACCGAGCTGGTGACTATTGGAGGGATCATCCGAAGGACAAGCACCTTCTACATTTCTTGAAGTATCTCTGCCACCAGGACAAGAGGGATTTCAGAACAATCCGGGGCGCTGAATGCGCCATCCTACAGTCCCGGGACAGCTTGCTATACAGCGTTCACCGAAGTGTACCAATGTATTTGGTGGGCGAACCGAGGGAGTGTATCCTGGTGCTGGGTCTAGAGACAGTAACACCGGTGGAAGGTAAGTTGGTACGGGCGTCAGAGTTTACCCCCGCCTGTTGGGACAATGCAGTAGAGCGGCTGCACAAGTGGCAACCCCGCTTCAGCTTATTTTTGGCGCCGCTGATATGGGGGTACAGGGAGGAGCCCTATCTTCTGGACTGCCTGGCTATCCGATTCAAGCATGAGCTCTCCTTGGGCTGGTTCGGGGAGCTCAAAGTTCAGGACACACACACTTTTCGAGAGGGAGCGGTGGAGTTCACCGAGTATGTATTGTTCAACTACGCTCCCCTGATGATTCGGGCCGGTGTCTACTACATTGTTTATGTTTCCCGGTATAACTACCCGATCTCCAAAGGCCTCTGCTGCGGGATGATGGAGGTCTTCAACACCGAGATGAACACATTTTACACCGCGGAAGGTGAGACTTCGCTGGACTTATGGAGTCTGCACTAGCTGAGCGGCTTGCCCATTGATGGGGAGCCGTATGAAGAAGTGTGCCTCCCCGACCTTATCAAGGAAGAGGCAGATGGGGATGGCATCTATGCACTGGGATACTCTTACCGGTTCCTCATGAAGGCGTACCGAGAATTATACCAATCATCCCATGGCGGGAAGCAGCATCCCTGCGGGGACCGCAAGAGGGTCCGGTTGAGCCTGTGGTTGAAGTACTTTTTCGATGGGCCGAAGAAATATGAAGACTTCCCCGGTGTCGGCGCTGCTGTGGTTCGAAAGAAGCGCAACAAGAGCAGAGCTGGGGTGAAGCTCCCAACTTCAAAAGGGCGTCGGAGTGGTGCTAACCTAGCAGGGGTTGACCCGATGACACAATGTGTAGCCTTTCTCACATACTGGCTCTACTCTTTCGCTCTGCCATACGGAGATGAAACCGTCATCCGGCCAGACACCATTTACCCTGCTTGCCAAATGGCATGGGGCATCAAACTGTCACTGTGCCCGGCTGCACTGTGCCTAATATTCAAAATGCTGGGGGACGTCAATGTACATCAATTCTCACGCAAGGCTCGTTTCATCGGCCCGCTACACTTCTTCAATGCCTGGGTCTGTTCCTTATTCTCGGAGTACGGTCCACGTACTATACAGTCCTGGGGGTTGTTCCCGCGTATGCTGGAGTTTGCCAACGCGGAGGTGGGCTCGACGACATTGCACTTATTCAACATCTGGGGTAGGCTTATGACAGTTCCACATGACTTGCCAGGCAGCATTCATTTCTGGACTCTGGCCACCCATTCCAGTCCTTTGGTAAATAGCAAGAGGGAATGTCGGGATGACCAGGTGGAGAAGTACCCTCACCCGATCAGCTAGCAGACCGTGGTTCTCCTGTTGATAGAGCCGGAGCTTTGCGATTGGGCGTTGTCCATTTGCTGAAGCGTGCTTGTCTTCAGAAAGGGGGACACCTTGCTGCTGGAACCCTATTACCCTTTTCGCTTTGAGCACAATTTTGGGTATGACTAGCATATCCCTACGTACAATGCACATTTTAATTTTTCTTTACGGAGTCTTCGGGGTAGCCCGACTGCAGAGCATGCCCGTAGCTGGTGGGATTACTTCCATCGGACCGACGAGTCCGTGTTCAGAGTGCCGACGCCCGGACGAGTTCCACGGGTGACGGTAGACTACATAAAGTGGTGGAATGCTAGGACGGGCTTTTATCAGTTGTGCAGAACCGATTGCTGGGATGGCGCCGAATGGAAGTTCTTGAGTAAACAGTCGGCGGTCGTCCTTGATATTGATCTGGAGCATCTACTCCGACTAAAGCATGGTAAGGAGGGGGAGGTGACTACATACTTGGCTGCCCGTAAGGAAGCCTGGGAAGCCAGACCATCCCCGCAGCTCAAGATGCCTCCTTTGGCCAAGGATGAGTTCAAGAAGACTCTCACGCATTTGTGCAAGATCGGGGCAGACCGTCTATATCTCATCAACTACCCCTTCCTGATAGAAGAAGAAGGCACCCCAGCTCACACCTGGCGCTCGGACACGGACTTGACGTGTCCCCATCGCATTTTCTTGAGGAGAGAGGAGCACATGCCCGAAAATTACAAGGAAATCACATGGCTATATGTTCTTTTCCGGGTGCATGGGTTGAAGGTGGAGGACCCAACAGCCGCCATTCTGGATAAGCACCTGAACATTTCTTTCCATTATGCTGATGGGTGGGGCATGGACCACTTCAGTCTTTATTGCCATCTCGCATACAAGCAGCACGTGGACCTGGCGCATCTTACGGACCGCTGCATGAAAATTGGGGATGTTCTTTGGTTGGTCTGAGAGGCGGCCCGACGGGACAAGGAGTCCTCCCTGACTTACTGGCCACTAACTCTATAACTATACACCGGCCCTCATGGTATAATGCCTCTTTGTCTCTGCCTTCCATTGTCATGTTCCTTCAGGATGCTGGTTGATTAATTGATTGATTTTTTTGATATATCATCCTTCCAGCACCCAACTGGCGCAATACAGGAACCTTCTCCGGTTGCTGCAGAAGCCTTCCCACTTCGAGGCGGCGGAGTCAGCCCTTACTACTATGCCTCTGCCAAAGGCCAAGAAATAATCCCGGGCGAAATCACCGGTGAAGGAGGCATTGGCCGCTGCTAAGGTAGCAGAGAGGCAGAGGGCAAAGCGGAGGAAGACGGAGGCTACACCTACCTCGGTGGTCATCCCTCCAGTTCCCCTACCCCCATCTTTCAAAGAATTCACTATCGCTCGGGCGAAACAGAGCCGGCCTGTAGGTTAGGCCTTCTAGTCCTTGAAGCTCTCCAAGGCTTGTTCACATACTAAGATGGACCCTTTTGTAACATATGTGTGTCTTTGTCTCAGCCATTGCGGAGAAGCCCGCGTCCATTTCTATTCCTGCCGTGGGTAAGGCCAGGGTTCACGGGGCAGTGCAGCCCGTTGAAGAAACTATCTCCGAACTGATCCCTGCTGTGGAAGTCGGGGAAGGTATCCTTCTTTTCTTCATGATTGATTTCTTTAACTTCTCATGACCTTACGGGCACGGTTTAATTCAAGTCATGCTCTACTTTGGCAGGAGCCGATGCAGCAGTCACTCGGCCGAAGGTGGTCCGCTGGGTGCAATCATTCGAGCAAACATATATAAGGGGAGGGCGAAGACCCGGGAAGTCGCGGTTGCTGAGCCTGCGTGAAGATGTGCCAACCACGGACTTTGATGTGGGATCTTCCTTGGCAGCAAAAGAGGTGCCCACCCGGACTAAGTCTTCATCAGGCGAAAAGGTAGATTACGGTTATTCCTCTGACGAGGTATTTTCAAGGGAAGGCATACCCGGGGAGTCCGGACTTCAAGTACCCGCTTGGAAAGCCCCGACATTATCTGCTTTTCTAAGTCTGGTGGAGTCGACAATTATAAGTGTGGACTCGTTTATTGGGGCTTCTCTCGAGGCCGTCGACTAATCTCTTTGTTGTTGTCATTTTTGGACTTAACAGGAACAAGGCCCGCCAGAAGACAAAGAAACCCATGTCCCGGGATCGGCATTTGCCCGACAGGAGAAAGCTACTGTGACTTTGGAAAAATTGGCATCCATAGTTGATGCATTGTGGCAGGAGGAGGCCACGACAAGTTTAGGTACTCCCGCTCCAGCAGTCGAAGTGCCGCCACAAGAAGAGGCGATAGTGGCCGTGAGTGTAGTCTTTCTTCTTCCCCTTTTCTTCTTTTGTGTTTCCCTCAGGACTGTTGATTCATTTGCAGCTATGCAAGATCATGCCTCCCAAAGGGTCATGAAGACTCCTATCCCGGTAGCCAAAGCCTTGGAAGAGGGAGAAATAGCGTCGGAGATCGAGACCCGAGAGGAGATGGTGCCCGAAGCCGACACCCGGGAAGAAATGACGTCGGAGAGCAGCATGGTGCCAATGGACGAGGTAAGCATGGGGACCTCTCGGCTCCTTTAAGAATTCAACAATTTACTTCACCTGGTGAGTGGCTAACCTCGCTTTACATGGCCAGACAATAACAAAGCCCCGAAGAGCGCGTGCTGCCCGGGCTCGCAAGGCCGTCCCCAGGTGGAGATCATCCTTTGGTCCGAGGGCGGCTCAAAGGTTGCAGTCACTTCTGGGACCGGACGCGGGATCCTTGGTATCTCTTATGCATATGGGGGCCATCTCGCGGCTCGTGATCCCGCTCCCGCCTATTCCGAAGTCGGTTGTACCGGAGGAAGCCCGACTCATGGGGAAGATATTAGCAAGCATTAGTACACCTCTGGAGGAGTCCCCGGCAGACAAGGGTGCAGGTCCTTCAGGAGCAGCATCGGGCTCGGCTATAGTTGACATTCTTCCCTCGACCGAGGTTGCGACCTTTGCGCTCCCAGCCTGCGAGGCGACGACGGATCTGAGCCGTGCCTAGGAGGCAGAGACAGAAGTCAGTTTGTCCGTTGCGGTGTCTGATTCGGCCCCTGCGGCCGTTCACCTTTCAGACGAAACCGTGGCCCCAGTTCCGGTGGTGTAGGTACCGTCATCAGACGCGGGCCTTCCTGAGCCAGTGGGAACAGAGTAGCCGCTCATCATGGCGGAGTCGGGAGGTTCTGCCGCAATCACGCCTTCGCCCCTCGCAGTGATTGGCCAAGACCAAACCTCAGAACCAGAAGGTTCTCGCCATTCGACCCTGACTCTCCCGTCTTCGTCGGCAGCGGTGGATGCCGAGTTATGGGCAGTGGTGGACATCATCGTCGAGTTCAGCCCGCCTGATGTGCCTTCGATAGGTCATGATGTTTCGGACCTGCTGGTTCATCAGACCTTATTGACGCTACGAGCCATGATGTTTGCCGACCCGTCCCTTACGTACCGAGGGGTGCATATAGTGGTCATGCAGCTGACCGAGGCCTTGCAACTGACGGGCTTCCCACTAGAGGAGTGGTTGGGTCGTGTTCTACTTTTATTGAAATATGTAAACCGTCACGAGTTCCTTGAGACGCAAGCCGCGACCGAACTCGCAGCTATCGGTGCCCAGAGGGATGAATATTTGCAGGCCCTAGAGGCCCGGAGGGACAACAGGGAGCAACGCTGGAGAGCCTTGGACGAATGTCGTGCCAACATTCATGCCTTGGAGAATAGGATAGAGAGGCTTAAGGGCTGGCTTGCTAAGGCCGAGTCTGACCTTGCCGAGGCCGAGGCGGCCGAGGTTAAAGAGATCGAGGAGCTGGGCGTCGTTGAGGTTGAGGTAGCCTTGGTGACAATAGAGCTAGAGCGCCTTGATGCACAGGAAGACCGACTGCGTGAAATGGTAAACTTTCCTTGCATCGGGATCCTTCCTCTCGAGGAGATCTTCCGAGGGATAGACTAGCCGCCGGTCCTCCTTCGTTTTTCTAACTTCCTTCCTTTTCTTTCTTTTTTTTTGCATGTAACACTGGGGTATGCCCCGAGGCCCATGTAACTTTTTCCAAAAAGGAATATAATACAATTGTTTCATATGCCTCTTGTGTATGTATGGTATTCAGAAACCTTTTCCCATCTTTCTCTTGCCTTGTGGTAGAGTGCAGGTTCGTACTAATAGCTCATTCGGGAGAGCCCTGTGGGGTTTGCGTAGGAGCATAGGAGAGTGCTCGCCCTTCCAGAGGAGGGACGAGTGGACCACTCCACCATGTCCACCGTGCGATCAACCAAATGGTACCACCAGTGCATTCAACCCGAAGAGGTTGATCCGACCTTAGAGAGGCGGAGAGAAGAGTTTGTTCATTCAACGACCTAGACGGGAGGTCTTGGTCAAAAGGGGTTGTTCTTCACCCGTTGGGACGGAGAGAAGAGTTTGTTCATTTAATGACCTAGACGGGAGGTCTTGGTCAAAAGAGGTTGTTTGTCTATGCCGACAGGGTGTCGGGGGCGGATGTGGTTTGTTTGTCTCTTGGTGTATTCATTGGTACGGGGCTGGTGCCAACGTAAGGATAAGGGTTGATTCCCCAATCCCGGACGATAGGTTCGGGTGGGGTGTTCTTCGTCAGTGCCGATAGAATCTCAAGGGCTGATAAAGTTGATTCGTCTATTGGAATATTCGTTGGTACGGGGCTGGTGCCAACACGAAGGTAAAGGTTGATTCCCCAATCTCTGACGGAAGGTCCGGGTGGGGTGTTCTTCGTCAGTACTGACAGGATGTCAAGGGCTACATGGTTGATTCGGTTATTGGAATATTTGTTAGTACGGGGCTGGTGCCAACGCAAGGAGAAATGTTGATTCCCTAATCTCGGACGAAAGGTCCGAGAGGGGTGTTCTTCGTCAGTGCCGACATGATGTCAATGGCTGACATGGATGATTCGTTTATTGATGTGTTGTTAAAGAAAATAGTACATGTTAATAAAGGGGGGCTGATTCCTCCCTTTTTTCTATGCTCTCTTGTTCTTTTGCTCTCTTTTGTTCTCTTTTATTCTCTTCTTTTTTGTTCTGTTCCCTTTTTTCTTTTGTTCTCTTCTTTTTTTCTTTTGTTCTCTCTCTTTTTCTTCTGTTCTCTTTTTTTTATTCTCTCTTTTCTTTTTTTCTTTTTTCCCTTTTTTTTGGAATGAAGGATAAATAATGGCCAAACCATCTGGACAATAGTAATGCAAATTTGCCCGCTGCGGGTCGGAGAAATGTATTATTCATTGAATGGGGGAGTCGGAGCGTGGTACAACCTCAAATGTCTACAATTAAGAGGTGGAAACTGAACCTCCCCCCGATGGTTGACTATTACATACGCTCCGCCCTCATAGACTTTCTAGATTACATAGGGTCCAAGCTAATTCTCATTCAGCTTGCCCTTGGGGTTGGAAGTCATGACTTCCCTCCTCTTGACCATAACTATTGACACCCGTTTTTTTACCGATAAGTTGAGTCATTTCTCTTACCATCATTTATTGATGCCTCGAGTTGTCCATTACTCATCGGGCTATTTTCAGGTAGCTTATTGGGCCTATTTTATGGGTACCTCCCTCCCTGACTCGGTCTGCTTCAATTCAGGGCTTAATGGGCCTCGATTTTTCACATTTTAAATGATTTTCAAGTGCCCAGCTAGTGAGCGGTCTATCATTTGACCGTCCAGTAACTGCGCGGTTGACTATGGACAGTGTCACTATTCATTGGGTATTAAGGTGATTTAGTTGAATTTCAACCGACAAGCTTTTGCACGGTTCATAACTAACCGTTCACACTTATTGAACGGCAGGTACATGATCGTCCATATCTCAGACTCCCAGATTCGTTGATTGGTCAGATAATTATCTAATTTATTTTGATTTATCACTGACAGGCGTTGGACGGTTGGGCTTTGGCCGTTCCATGAGCTAAGTGGTCCATTAAGAACCGCCCAATTCATGAGAGCCCAACGGTGAAAACATCGGTCAGTTCGATGGATGTTTGGATAATATTGCTTATTTACTTAATTTCCACCGACAGGTTGGACCATCTGATGACCGACCGCGCAATGGACTCGGCGGTCTATCACACGACCGCGCAATGGTTCGATTGCTGAGAAATTAAGGGTTTTTCTCTCTCTATCCGTGGTTTTATCCTTAATTTGTTCCAACTATTTCTCCCCGGGTTCTCAACCAAATGGGATGCCGTTTGAACTGGTTGGAAGATAATTCTATTATCTACGGATTTTGTGTTGATATCTCGAGTTGATTTTCATTGAAAACCCTAATTTCGAGGTTGGCTTTCAAGGCTTTGTAAATAGGACCCTAAGGCCAAGCTTTGAAAAGGGGGGGGGGAGATTTCAAGGTCACGGTGAAGCTCTGCCGAATTCTCAAGTGACCTGCAGTCAGGGAGGGAGGCTTTCTACATCCTTCTAAGCCTCCGATTCAAGAGAGTAGTCATTTGATTTGAGTTTTTAGTCATAATGTTGAGTCATTAGTTCGTTCATTGCATGTTTATTTCTCCACTTCTCTCCACGTTCTTTCACTACATCATATCATTTTCACACCCTCCCATTTGTTTTGACGCCCTATAGGGGTTTAAAAACCTCCCAGGTATCGCCCATTCCATGTTATCACGCTTGTTTTCCATTCTTCTTTATAGTTGCTACACTCCTTAAGGCTAATTTGGGTATCATTTTCGTGTCTCCTACTTTGCTTTACAGGTCAACATCATCCTAACACGAGGCCCATCCTCTCTGGCCGGCCGGAAGGGGGGGAGGATTGGATCCTACGCTTTGGAGTTTGGCAGCATCGAACGGTCGTCGTCTGCCAGTCCACAGGTATACACGGCCCACATAGGACCGTGCCACGCCTTATTGCGGTCGTCTACGAACCGTGCTATCGCCAGGCTCATCTTCGGCGCTTTGAGCGGTCTGTCGAGAGATCGTCCTAATCACAGAGTGGATCTTCCAAGACCATCTACACCTGTCAGCGCCGAACAACAAGCAAGTGCTTTATCCCCTCTTCCAAGGTACGTCTTACCATCCGATACTTCGTGTCTTGGTGGCGATCACGATCATACGCCCTTTTTCACCCTTTCTTTCTTTCTTCCTTCATCTTTCTTGTCTTTACATTTTGATTATTAGAAAAGGAAGGTAAGAAGGAGAAAAGGTGGGGAAAACATGTCAACATCCCCTTTTTTGGCGATCATGGTGGGACCCCTAGCGCCCATCGTGTTAGTGTTTTGCTGACCCGTTTGTGTGTTTCGTTAGTTCCTTCTCTGAGAATTTTAGGTTGATCTTTGGCCCATCTTGCATTCTATTTTCCGGAGTTTACGCGGTCATTTGTGAGCCGCCTACTTTCTTGAAGGGCTGGCGATTGACCGTCCCGTGATTATCACAGTGCCCCTGTTTCGCCAGCCCGTTACACCCATCGGTTCTGTATAAACCGTCCACTTCTTCCCGCTGTCTGATACAGACTGTTCATCATTACTAGCTCAGGTACGTTGCTGTGTTTAGAATTGGGATTTCTGTTGATATTCTGCGGTTGTTTCATGTCCGTTCCAGACTCTGTGCGGTCTGTCGAAAGACCGCTCATCCAGGTACACTTCTAAGTCTCATTCCTTGGTCATTTCGACATCTTGTGGTTTTTTTCTCTATTTTGGCGTTACTCCCTGCTTTAGCACGGTCCATTCCAGACCGTTTGCTCCCCCTGAACGGTCCATTCCAGACCGTTTGCTCCCCCTGAACGGTCCATTACAGACCGTGTACGCACCCTGAGCGATCTTCATCATACCGTCCTTTACTGCTACAGTACACCCGGGGCTACATTTTGCTCATTGATCTATATCATTACATATATATATATATATATATATATATATATATATATATATATATATATATATATATATATATATATATATATATATATATGGTGCTGTTTGGATCTCCCCCTGCTGTTGTTATATTATTGCATGATCATGTTCATGTCATTTGCTTGATCATTGTCTGCTAGATCTAGGCTAGATTCTACATGCACTCCGGTGCGCATAGGGGCATACATACTCTTCATTAGTAGTTGCATTCCTATTGAGGTAGGGTTTCCTCTAGTCTCTATACTCCTTGGAGCCGACTAGGTGACCTTGCTGAGGGCCTCCGTAAGTCCCCGTGAGCCATGGATTCCCACACAGACGCCGGGCAGGTTGTACCGTACCACCCCCCAGTCTAGGGTTTGCATCCACGAGAGAGAGTCCCTTTAGAGTCAGCCAGTTCCCCATCTCTCACCTTGATTAGGTACCTTGTGGTTAAGTGAACTCACATCTTAATTAACCCACTAAGGTCCTACAAGGAAAGATTCATAAGATCTGTCGCGCATCATCCATAATTTGAGTGTTCACTTGGTTGTCTCTCTTCTCGTCTCTTCTCTCTCTTGTGTGTGCATCACTTCAGTGCTGTTTAGATTTTGGCTAGGATTATTTGCTTCTTCTTCCCAGGTGCTCAGTGTATGTGGAGCTGTCTCACACCCTCAGGATCATCTCCTAAGGGTGGTTCACCTTCCCATTCTTATTTCAATCCCTTGTTCGATTCACCTCCAATTATGTCGTCTTACAACTTCTCCCTTCCCCCTGAGGATTCTCACCCTCGGGGACTTCTGGAGGACCCACCTAGGGTCGCTCATGTGCAAGGGGGAGAGGGGACTGCCCCTCCTTTCCCGACCATTGTTGTTGAGGGTGCTCAACCCTCCCTCTCAGATTCATCCACTCGCGGCTCGGCCAGTCAGGTTCTCCATATGATGGCCCAGCTAGATCTTACTCAACTCCAACTGCTAAAACAAGCCTTGCAAGGGGCAGATGCCCCGCCCTCAGTACTTTCTTCTGGCACGACTGCTGCCGCCACTTCCACACCCCCGATTGTTGGATTAGGGGCCACCTCTGCAGCCCCCATCGATCTTACTCCCATCCGTCCTCAGGCTCTTCGATTCTCCACCATGGAAGCGGGCCAGGCTTCTACCTCGGCCCATCAGTCACTTGATAAGGGGAAGACCCAGATCCCCTCCGTTTCTTTTGCTGATCCTTACACCACGTTCTCTCCAACATCGCAGGCCCTCGTGGCCCCGGTTGATTCCGTCCGTCTGCAATCAGGGGCCGCCCAGTTGGCTCATGTGGATATGGGCCTTTCCCTATCCCATTATCCATTTTATGGGCTGCCCCCTCAGGCAATCTATCCTTCGGCTCCATACTCCGGTTCGATCCTTCCTGCCGTATCTTCCCCTTCCCTGGAACGGGAACTTCTGGACAAATGGGCTGCCATGCAGCAGTAGATTGTCCTCCTCCACAAGCGGGTCAGCCCGCAGTCTTTAGCTGATGTCCCCATTCCTAACTTCAGGGACATTCGTTTCCCACCGCAGTATGAGCTCTCCGTGTACCGGAAATATGACGGGAATGGCAACCCGTTTATTCATGTCAAGGAGTTTCTCCATGAATCGGCGCATTTCCAGCATGACGACCGCCTGATGGCGTATCTGTTTCGCCGATCCTTGGACAGGGTCACCCTTGAATGGTTCTACACCTTGCCTCTAGAGGAGGCAGAAAGGTTCAAGACCGTGAAGGAGAAGTTTATTTAGAGATTCCAGGATCGGGTTGGGCCCGAGTATTCTTTTACATACTTGGTAGCAGAAAAGATGAAGTCGGACGAAGACTTTGCCGCATATGTAGATTGATGGAGGCAGATGGCCTCGCGTGTGCCTGGGCAGGTCTCAGAGAAAAAAAAAAGTAAAGTTTTTAATTTCTAATGCCACTCCGACGTTCCGGAATATCTTGGCAATGAACGATATATCGAACATGCACCAATTGTACAGTCGGGCCCGGTTTATACAAACCGAGTTCAATAACTCCCCCATTCATTCATTATTCGAGGCCCAGAAATCAAAAACCACTAGAAAATCTCAAGGCCCAGTTACCGAGGGAGTTTAAATCAATGAGCAGGTCCAGGCTGTTCAATTCCCTAACCAACCCGCTTCACCCCGTTTCCAGCAACCTCAACGCAACCCCCAGTTCTCCGCTCCACAAGCTCCACGACCCACCTTCCAAGCTCCTCAGCACCCACAACAACCACCACCATCACAATAGCCACAACAGCCACCCCAGCACCACAACGTTCCTCCTCCTGCTGGTTATGGGCCTACTCGGCCGGGACCTAAGAGAGTCAATTGCCCGCCACTTCCAGAAACACTCCCCGACATCTTTTCGGCCATGATGTACACTGGTGACATTCAATTGCCTCCGGAGCATCAGAATTGGAATCCGGTGGCCGATCAGTCAAGGTATTGCAT
Organism: Amorphophallus konjac; assembly: GCA_022559845.1. NCBI lineage: Eukaryota > Viridiplantae > Streptophyta > Magnoliopsida > Alismatales > Araceae > Amorphophallus > Amorphophallus konjac. The sequence continues at coordinate 329,347,575 of CM040122.1, read as the reverse complement.
ATACCATCGGCAGCCCGGGCACACCATAGGGAGATGCTACTAGTTTAGAGATTTGATGTATGATCTGCATGAGGGCCAGAGAATTGATTGGGCCCAAATGAACAAGTTGATTGAAGATATCAAGGAGAGACGAAGACAAGCCAGGCCGTAGCAGGGGGCGCCCAGTAACAACAGTTCCAGCAACCTTTCCAACAACAACAACCTCCACAGCAGCAACAGTAGCACCAAGACCTTGGGATTCATCAAAATCCCATGCCAGAACATCCGCTCGCTCCCCAGCAGCAACAACAACCACAGCCGTCGGCACTGGCTCAAGTAAATGCAGTTCGCCGCCCAGCCCCTAATGCTGGGTGGTCTTTTGATGATGAAACCCCCGCTCACCTCTTAGCTTTTCACCACACCAATTCCCCCGCGCCTTCTGTTGCCTCCATCCTTCGACCCACCACTTTCACTATCTCTTCACCCACTATCCCTTCCCGACCACCTTTTTCACCCCCCACATTCCCCGCCATTCCGTCAATCCTCTCACCATCACCCGCCATACCCTCCATCATTACCCCTCCACTTAACCCTTCACCCATTATCACTCCGCCAGGGCCTGTCAGGTCGACCTCCGCCATTCTCACCCCCATTTCTACCCCTTCCACTTACCCCACTGGGCCAATCGGGGGTCCATCTGATGCTGTGCCGGCACGACAATGCACCCTCAGGAGCGGGCGTCCATTCCACCGCACTTACCCTTTCCCTGGTGCGTCTGCACCCAACCCTCAAGTTCCTTCCTCAACAGTCGAAGTAGAAGAAGTAGACCCCGTGCCAGGCACGAAATATGACTTACTACAGCACATAGACCGGATGCCGGCCAAGATATCAATTTTGGAGTTGATCAAAAGATCAACGCTACATCAGGACGCCCTCAAGGCTTTTCTGCAGAAGGTTATGGTCCGCGAGGACGTGGCGGTAGATAGTTTGCCGTCAGTGTTGGCAACAATTACAAGGGGGCCTTCCATTTCATTTTCTGAGTCAGAATTGGCACCCCTAGAGGCACGGCAGATGCCACTCTGCATTACTATTTCTTTAAACAAAGTGGCAGTTGAGTCAGCCCTGGTGGACACAGGAGCATCGATAAATGTGTGTCCACTAAGTACACTGCGTGCCTGCAATATTTCAGAAGATATGCTTAGACCAACGCCAACCACGATTGCGGCATATGATAACTCCAGACGAGCATGCCACGGGGTCGTGACAGTCCAGGCCGAGCTAGGGCCTTTGGTAATGGATGTGGAGTTTTACGTTCTGGAGATAGACCCGATGTTCAAAGCAATTCTAGGTCGTCCATGGATAGATAGTTTGAATGCTGTGCCTTCAACCGCCCACCAATGCCTTAAGTTCCCATTTCAAGGCTGGGTGGTTAAGGTGAAGAGTATCTCCACAGTCCAGTCCGTTGATGTGATTGCAGATAAGATTCTTCCCACCTTGTGGCCGAGCAACAGCCCAGTTCTTTTCGTGATGGACTTAAATTATTCATGGGAATATGCGTCACACAAGCCCGCCACTGCACCAGTAAATGTGAAAAATAAGTCCAATATTAGAGATTCGAAAGGGTGGCACATGATTTTAAAGTTAGGCTATCAATCGGGCTTGGGACTCGGCGAGCAATTGTAGGGGTGAACTAATCCCATCCCTAAAGGCAGAAAGATGGGCCGGAGAGGCCTCGGCTACCGGGAGTCGGCACTGTCCATACTGGGAGACTCCGGGCCATTAACATGGGATTACCGTCAACATTTTATGAAAGGCCCATTGCAGCCCGGTACCTTGAAGAAGCTGCCGCCATGTTCTGATGTAAAGACTGATGCCACCCATGATGTTTCTGACCCGCCGCCGCCACTGAAGGGGCTGGTGGGTGAACTACAGTTATTTTGGGAAGCTATTTTACAAAGAAGACCGCCCGCAGAAGATGGAGATGCAGCTGGTGAAGCGTTCTCCGACTGAGTTAGTGCAACGGAGGCCGTGGGAAGTGGGGAGCTCCATCACTACCTTTTCTTTATCCCCGTCGCGTCTTGCCTCCTTGTTTCAACAACTGGGGTTTGTTCCCCGTTCCCCTCCGATCATGGTCGACCCATACTTCACGGAAAGACCGGCTGAAATCCTATTTGTGCCATGTGCATGTGGGCACTACCCACCCATTGATTTATCAACCCTGTTTACTCCTCCTTCCCCCAATGCCCAACTCCATGAAATGTGGTTCTCATCTTCCGACCTATTCTTCTATTGCATCTTCCTCGATCTGTTTCCCATGCAACTCCCTCCTCCCCCGTCTTCTTCCTCCTATTGCGTGATCTCCTCCGACTTCCAAAAAAAAATGCCAATTTTCAAATGGAGGTTTCAATGGAGGATTATGCTATTTTCATTGCATCCTATTTCCGGGGGCATGAGACCCCTGCTCCTTTCCCTGTAGACTTTCTGTCTCCTAGGGTAGATGTACATTCTGCAGAGTCTCCTAGGTTGGTAGAGTTAGTTGGGGTAGAGTCTAGTTCTAGTGTGGTCAGCCCATCCACGTCTGCGGTGCTCCCTGTGATGCGTCATTTTAAATCTGTCCCAGATAGGTTCCTCCAAGATTTAGCCCAGAGATGTCATGCCCTTCTTAAATGCCCTGAGTTTGTAGAAACCACAATTATTATGGAAGATGATGAGGAATCAGAAGTGGTATGGAGCAATGACGGGTTAGGTGTATATAAAGTCATAGATGAGAAGGACCCAGCCGATGATGAGGAAAGCGATGTGGATGACACTACCGATCTGTACGCATAGGGATTAAAGAGATTTGATGAGTCGTCAACGGTAGTGGATGAACCCACTAGAGAAATTAACCTTGGAACAGAAGAGGACCCCAGGCCCATAATTATTTCTGCTAATCTCCCTCCTCAGGTTGAAGAGGAGCTGATCAAGGTTTTGACGGAGTACAACAACTCATTTGCCTGGTCCTATGAGGACATGCCGGGTCTTGACCCCACGTTGGTTGAACACCGACTTATTCTTAAACCAGGGGCGACACCCGTTAAACAGAAAGCAAGGAGATTCCACCCACAGATGGCCTTAAGGATAAAAGAAGAGGTTGATAAATTACACAAGGCCAGGTTTATCAGAGTTGTTTTGTATCCACAATGGGTGGCGAACATAGTCCCGGTAATGAAGAAAGATGGAAAGATTCAAATTTGCATCGATTTCAGGGACTTAAATAAGACATGTCCGAAGGATGATTTCCCGCTTCCTCACATTGATGTACTGGTAGACAACACAGCTGGGTATGAGGCCCTCTCATTCATGGATGGGTATTCTGGTTACAATCAAATCCGCCTTGCTCCTGAGGACCAAGAGAAGACCTTTTTCACCACGCCCTGGGGCACGTACTGTTATGTCGTTATGCCATTCGGATTAAAGAATGCAGGTGCAACATATCAACAGGCCATGATGGCTATCTTCCATGACATGATGCATGTGTACTTAGAAGCTTACGTGGACAATATCCTGGTAAAGTCGATGTCCAAAGAAGAGCACCCCGCCATTTTAGCCAAGGTGTTGCAAAGGGCTAGGGAGTACAAATTGAAGATGAGTCCAAAGAAATGTGTATTCGGAGTTGCATCAGGTAAATTGCTTGGGTTTATAGTTAGCAAATGGGGGATCCAGATTGATCCAAATAAAGCAAAGGCCATTATGGAAATGCCGCCGCCTAAGAACATCACTGAACTTAGAGGTTTGATTGGGCGCTTGCAGTTCATTAGAAGATTCATATCACAACATTCGCAAAGGTGCCGCCCATTCTATGAATTGTTAAAGGCGGGAGCTAAATTCGAATGGAATGGATAATGCCAAAAGGCCTATGGGGATCTTAAGGTATATATTTCTAATCCCTCGGTTTTGCAGCCACCCATCCCTGGGAAACCCATGATCCTATACATTTTTGTTATTGAGGACTCCCTAGGAGCTATCCTAGCTTGGGTGGATAATGAAGGAAGGGAATGGGCAGCGTACTATCTTTCGAGGTTGTTTAATCCTGCTGAATCTGTTGGGTTCGGTGCGATGGATTCAGAGGGGGGGTGAATGAATCAACCCTTTAAAAGTTTTTCCCAATTAAAAATCTAGAACGCTAGCTAGACAAAACTAGACAATCTAAAGAACTAATCAAATTCTCTTTTGAGCCAAAGTGCAAATATGTATAGCGCGCCTAAACATTCATCTAGCGGAAGTAGAATAAAGCAATCAACCCACTGCATAGATGATTTTTAAGGTGGTTCAGTCCTCCAGACCTACATCCACCCCACACTCAAACCCGAGTGTGGATTCCGCTGATACACAGCTTAAATTGATGGGCCTCACAGCTTGCCTACAACCGCTGAGCATCACAGCTTGCTTCCACTGGGCAATAAAGCTTAGCCATCCGCTGCCTAACAGCTTGCGCTGAGCCTCACAGCTTAGCCGTCCGAGGTATCCACCTCGCCGCTGTGCATCACTGCTTGCACTACTGGCAAACAGCTTGAAGAAAAGTTTGAAAAGAAAACACAAAACGGGAAACAAGATAGCAACAGAAAGCTGTATACGATAAAGCATAAAATAGCTCTCAAGGAGCAAGTTGGTCTGGATCTGATCCAAGAGCCAACAGATAACACCACTTCGAAGAATTCTTCTCTTCTTCTTCTTCACGACCTCTCTATCTCTCTTTCTTTCTCTTTCTCTTCTGCTTCTTCTCTCTTTCTCTTCTTCACTCTTTTTCTTCTTCTTGATCGTGCAGGCTATCTCTCTGCTTCTGCTCTTCAATCACGATCAGAATCTCCTGATGGAGAAGTCTTCATTTTATAGCAGCAGCAAACAGATAGGGCGTGTGTCTTCCACATTTCTCGCCCAGAATTTTGGTCACGTGGCAGCATCCAGGCTTGCTGCTTTACACGTGTCACGATCCTAGCTTCTTGGATCACGTGCCAGGTGCCAACCTCGGATCACGTGCCCAGACATCTGCCAGTTTAATAACAGAGTTACTTCAGTCGATCAAGCAGAGATAAAGCATTATGTACTGACTTTATGCATGAATGAAACAACCGATGTATAGACATGTCACATGGGAGTGTATAGACTTATGCAGACTTGCTAGCATGCGGATGTATAGACTTGTGCAGATTTGCTAGCAAACACTGTGCTGACTATGCCACGAATGTATAGACTTAGTGTTATGCAGCCAGACAATATATAGACTTTGTGAGATGGCAGATGATGTACATACTTGCATGAGACGCTAAGTGAGACACAACATGAGACGTAAAACTGCAAAGAATGTATAGACTTGTGTGTGCAGATAGATGATGTACATACTTGCATGAGACACAACATGAGACGTAGAACTCCAAAGAATGTATAGACTTAGAAAATGCGTGAAGCACACGATGTATGGACTTGGCAAGTGATACAAGCACAGGTGGCAATGTATAGACTTGGCAAGTGATGTGTGTGAAGCTCATCAATGTATAGACTATACATATGCATGAAGAGCACTGACGATGTACATACCTGCTCGATTATCAACAGATGAATGTATAGACTTTGAGTGCGTGCATGCTGCAAGGCAATGTATAGACTTGTGTGCATGCGACAAAGCTATCAGCAGAGAATACGCAAACTTGCTGTAATGATGCATGAATGTTACAGCAAAGAATGTATAGACTTTATAGCGTGTAGACAGGACCTCATATGCAATGAGAAGAGCATGCATCAGTGTATAGACTATATGGCGTGCAACTGATGAATGCACCGATGTAGTGTATGCATACAGTAGTGAACAAATGCAATGTATGCTAAACACAATGACTGGCTCACTGTGATACTCTCATTGTGTTGCTATCATCAAAACAAAATAGCATATGCTTGTGCCTAATGGGCACAACATTCTCCCCCTTTTTGATGATGGCAACAAAGTGACAGTGAGTCACCAACCAAAATTTCTCCCCCTTTGACATAATCAAAAAGAAAGAAGAACATGAGTGCAAAAAGCAGTATACATTGCAAATTTCTCTTAGAACAACTCATTTTCCCTTTGAATGTATAACTCCCCCTGAATTATTTCTCCCCCTTTGACAAGGAATGTGGATGGATGGAACATGAATTAAGGTAGGGGGTCACTACACAACAGCTGAAGCATTTGTTCATAAAGTGAGCATGATTATAAACAACTGTTAAAGAATAAGAATCAGCAATATACAGTCTTGAAAGAATTCAGGTTTAACAGTGATAAATATAGAGTAAAACAACTGTCCACTTAAAAAGAGTTATAGACTCCATTTATAGCAATGAATCTAGGACACATGGTTTTAATAGATAAGTCAGAAACAATACCCTTTGTGATTAACCAAGGAAGTTCAAGAAAGGCAACTTGAATATGTATTGAGAAAAACAATTTACACTCAATGATTTTTGATTTCAAAGGGTTATAGCAGTTTGTTTTTCACCTTTTAATTTTCAGAAACTGAGCTAAGTGAATAGACCAGTGGCATTTATGCTATTGACATTAGGTGTACACCTTGATTAGAGGCAGGTACCCCCAGTTACTAGGCATAAACTACTAGATCTATTTCAGATCAAGACCTACAAGGAACAATTTTCACCTTTGACATTAAGGGTACACCTTGATCAGAGGCCAGACCCCCAGTTACTTGGTGAAAACTCCCCTATAGATTTG